>MU968551.1:17587102-17997839 GCA_034641835.2 Pinus albicaulis | reverse complement strand
AAAAGCAATCGGTGTCGCACTGGAGTTAATGATCCAGCCAAGGCAGTGCAAGAAAGGCTGGGCGAGACATCAATTTTGTCTCACTTTTTCTTTTCAGGATTTTAAAAGCCCAATTGCATTCACCTTATAATTAACGAAGGGTCATCGAAGTTAATACAACCAATGGTGGCTGACAAATTCACCTCATCATATCCTTGCATGGCCATACTTGTCCATTTTCTGCTTAAATTGTAATCGATGAACGTTTTCCAGGGTAGATTAGGGCAAACCAACTTAGTTTTTAGTTAAATACCACTAGAATTATCATTATAAAAGGTCGGATATTTTAGCACCTATATTGTAAGAACTAATATTGAAGCACTTTAATTTTTGGAGCTGGACATCAATAATCAAAGACCATTTATAGGATTCTTGAGTTGTGTCAAAATGGTGATGAGTTTCATCTTTGTTTAAATGCTTCCATTGTTTTCTCTGTCGTTTATCTGCTCATATAATTGCAAATCAGAAATTTTATATTAAGATTCGCTGTCAGATTATGTCTGCATTTACAATCTGAATGTTTTCTACTGAAGTCTAATTAAAGAATTCCTAATTTCTCTTTAGACAATATGGAACCTTACTATTTCTTTCATCTCATAATTCATACAGCTCTTAAAATCCATTTAGCACAGTTAGCTTGCCCTGTGATTTTCTCTTGATTTTGATGTGCCATTCCAGCCTTTGACTCCATTGCCCAATGGAATATCTTCTGCAACCCTATCTATCCAACCACAAAATCAATCAAATAAACAACCCCCATCACTCTAACTAGCCTAATATCAATATGTATAACTAGCAAGTTAAATCGACTTAAATCATAAAACAGAGAAAGAACTCTCTGAGTCTAAGAAGGCTAGGTCCTAGACTCCAAAGCGGTTTGATGTTGTGCTTTATAGTTTAGTTTTTCCAATATTCTAAATTATAGAGTGCAAACAGGCTCGAAAAATCAATTTTAAACAAAGGGAGACTTTGTGTTGGGCACAACATTATTTTTCCTTTATCTATTATTATTATATGACATGTTGCACACTTTGGCTGAACGCTCATGTTTTAAACTATTTTAGACAATTCAATATTGTACATTCTTATGTATAAGTTTTTGGGAACTCGACTTGTGCCAACCTATATCTTGTGTGTCTTGTGTATCCTGTGGTTCTTGCAAACTCTCAGTTAATGCCCTACCGTTTATATGAACTAGACATACATGTAAAATATTTCCTATGTAAGTTATGTTTCTTAGTTGTTTAATGGCCATGGCTAGATGTGATCCTTGTCTTGGTAAGTTCTTAAGTGGGAAATGTTCAGCTTGGACATGACTGGCCTAAGATGAGGTATAGGAAGTTCTTAGATGAACAAGGCACAATCTACTTATATTAGGTGCAATTGATCAAGTTGTTACGGCTAAAGCAGACCAATGTCACATGAACTGGAGTAGCTAAGGACTTGATTGGGTTCCCAAGTCATGAAAAAATGTAAGGATATTTGTGAGGGCATGAGTGCCAAGGCATGCTAGGGATTGCTAACATGTTCTAGATAGTTCAAAGGCATATAAAATATGCTAATATGTGTCAAGTGCTAAGGCATGCCAATATCTGCAATGGTGTGACAATACATGCCAAGGACTATCAAGGAAACAAAAATGAGAAACAAGTTAAAATGCAAAGAAATGAACACATCATAGGGTTACTAATTCATCAATTTACATTTTCCAAGAGGGGCATGCTATGCACACCAACACTAGGTGTGAATGAGTTTCAAGTGCTAAGTGTTAGTGCATTCTAAGTGCCAAATCATCCTCTATTACTTCTCTTCTACTTTCCAATAACTAATCTCAAATAACTTTAACATTAAACCATGCCAAAGCATATTTGGGCATCTTAATCAATGCTATACATGATAATGATCATGGCCTCTTTGAGACTACATGTCTCTTCGCCCCCTTATCAAATGATATCCTTCTCACTTGATGTTATTTCCTTCATCCTAAGGACTCCTTAAATAGTTTTTCCTAGACCTCTTAAGAACCCTCTAGAACTTACAAGTTTTATCTACTTAGACCTTAATTAGGAAATATTAATTTTCTTTTGGATTTTGGACCCAAGACTAGATTTTAAACCTCGTCTTGGGTCCAAAATCCCTTTGCTTTTCTTCTATTCTCAAAAATCCTTTTGTGACCAAACTCACACAAATCCATCTCACTAGGCTTGTGGAGTACCTCCCAAGCTACATAATTCAAAAATATAGTCTACTTGTAGTAACTATAACTTGGTGAAGCTCTTGTAGTCAAGTGAGGGCTTGGTTGGGTTCCCAAGTCAAAAATTAAGTAAGGGTAGTTGTGACGGCATGATAGCTAGGGAGGGTCAGGGCATGAAAAGGAATGAAAAGGCATGCTAACACATGTTGGAAAATGTCAATGCATGTTAAACTAGAGTGTTAGGAAGTGTTGGGGCATATCAAGAGATAACTAGGTCAAAATGCATGGAAAGGAACGAATAAGAGTGTGTGCAAGGGAGTGTTAGTGAATTCAAATGTGCCAAGGATGAAGTGTGTTAGGAGAAGTTTAGAATAGGATTTACAGTAGGCGAGCCTATGGCTATTATAAGGGGTTCGACATAACAATTTTAGACAAAGGGAGATCACTTTGTGCTAGGCACAACATTATTTTTCCTTTAGTTATTTTTTTATATGAGATGTGGCACACTTTGGCTACATGCTCATGTTTTAAACTATTCTAGATAATTTCATATTGTACATTGTTGTGTATAAGTTTTGGGGCACTCAGCTTGTGTCAGCTTATATCTTGTGTGCCTTGTGAATCTTGTGGTTCTTGCAAACTCTCAGTTAATGTTCTATTGTTTATATGAACTGAACATACATGTGAAATATTGGCTGTGTAAGCTATGCTGCTTAGTTGTTTAATGGCCATGGCTAGATCATGTGATCCTTGTCTTGGTAAATAGTTAAGTGGGACAAGTTGATATTGGACATGAGTGGCATAAGATGATTTATAGGCAGTTCTTAGGTGAACAAGGCACAATCTACTTGTAGAAGGTGCAATTGGTCAAGTTGTTGGGCTTGAAGCAAGCCAACATTTTCACATGAACTACAATAGCCAAGGACTTGATTGGGTTCCCAAGTCATGAAAAAATGTAAAGGCTTGTTGTGAGGACATGAGTTCCAAGGCATGCTAGGGCCAGAATGCTAAGATGTGCCAGATAGTGTGAGGGCATGTCAAACATGATAAGATATGCTAAGTGATAAGGCATGCCAAGATGTGCAAGGGTGTGTCAGTGCATGTCAGGGACTGTCAAGGAAAAAAAAGGGAGAAACAAGTTCAACTACAACAAAATTAACACATAAGAGGGTTAATTAGTCATGAATTTACCTTTTCTAAGAGGAGCATGCTAGTCACACCAACATGACTAGGTGCCAATAGCTGCCAAGTGAAAAGACTTAGTGCATTCTAAGTGCCAAGTCTTCCTTTGTTGCTTCTCATATACTTTCCAAAAGTTGATCTAAAATAAATTTAATATTAAACTGTGCCAAATCATACCAAGGCATCTCAATTTGTTCGATACATGCTAATACTTTCCAAGCACCAACACGTTCCAAGCGCTAATATGTGTCAGGGACTGTTATGCATGCTATGAAGTGGAATGGCAAGTTGAAGATTGCTAAGGTGTGCCAGAGAGTGCTAATGCATGTTCAGGAGTGTTAAGGAGTAATAGTACAAAACATTAAGGGAGCACTAGGTAAAAATTCATGGAAGTTAATGAATATTAGGAACGTGTGCCAGGGACTAGTGTTAATGAGTGATAGTTGTCATGCCAAGGAGGGAGTGACAAGGTATGCTAAGAATTGGTAAGGCATGTTAGGGAATATCAAGGCATGTAAAGAAGTGCCAAAGTGTGCTATGGAGTTCAATGGTTTGCTAATTATATTTTCCAAATAGTTTCAAGATATGCCAATACATGTTAGGTGCTAAGGATGTGCAGGGTGCCAGGGTATGTCAATAGGTGTCAAGAAGTGGTCAAGGAAACAAAATGAAGAACCAAGCCAAAATGTAAGGAAATGAACACATAAGAGATTTAATAAGTTAGGACTTTATCTTTTTCAAAGGGGACATGCTAGTCACACTAATAATAGGTCCTAATACATGCCAAGTGGCATTGTGTGCCAAGTGCTAATGTATGTCAATGCATTCAACCAAGGTGTTCCAAGGCATGCTAGGGACTACATGCATGCTAACACATGCTAGGAGAGTTCCATGTTGTGCTAGCACATGCCACCATGTGCTTGGGCATCATTTTCGTGACAAGATGTTCTAGGTACAAAGATGTTCCAAGACATGCGAGGTGCTAAGAAATGTTAGTGTGTGACAAAACATTAATCTAAGGTGTGTCCGGATTGTTGAGGAGTGTTAGGTATTTCTCATTAATAGAATTGTCAGAGCTTGATTATGTATTAAATTATATATTTCCTATACACACTAGTGGAACTTTATCTAAAGGGAATTTTATAGACAATAAACTTAATAGATATGAATCATGTGTTGACTCATAGGAAAACTCTATTCGATTAGTGATTACTTGAGGGAAATGATACACACAAATTACTTCTTAAATAATTGACTGATTATAACCACTATGGCCTTGGAAATATCATTAAAAATACTCCACAATGATGGCCTTAAATTGTTATCTTTTGAAAAAAAAATATTAAGAGGCATACAACGTCATCAAAAACTCATTGGAATGATAAATGGTGATGAACATTTTTTGACCTTCACCAAAAGTAACAAAAAGAGCATTGGTGATGGTCATTAAAATTTCATCACTAGAAGTGTCACCAAAGAGAGAATTAGTGATGGGCCTTTAATGACCCTCACCAAAAGTGTCATTGAAAATGGATTTGGTGATGAACCTTAAAGGTCCGTCATAAGCATGACCCTCACCAATGTCCTTTTTTCTTGTAGTGTTAACACACAGTCTCTACTCTGCATCTACTAGGGAGCATCATCATAATATTGTTGTCTATTACATATATATTGTAAACATATTATGACCTAAAACTTTAAATTCAAAATTCAAAATTTTTCCTATCGCGCATTTTAAATGCAGTTAGGTGAATGATGTTAAGGCGGGAGGTAACATGGTGCAGACCACAATTTGGTAGATCGGGAGATGGCTGCAGCTAGGCTACGGATGTAGGGATTCAAACCCAAAAATTTAATGCACGGTTGAGTGTAAAAATAGATCAAGACTTTGCTGCTCCCGTCAAATAAAAAATTGAAGCTTGTTGTCCTGCTACTCAAGTTTGTAGTTGGAATTAATTTCCAATAATAATAATAATATTTTTTTACTTTGAGTATGTTTAAAGGTGTAATTTCACAATTAAAACTGTTATAATTTTGAATTTAGAGACACATAATTTGATTCCGATACCAAGTCCTTGGAGAGGACATTGACCCAAAAAAAAAAATGGAAGGGATTTGGCCACAAGAAGAAAATCTTGAGGAAGTAGACAGAGTATACCAGTAAGTGCACTGACTCTAGCATGCAAAGATTTTCCACACTTATTTCCAACTTACATGTTTTGATTTACTGTAATTGATTTATTTTAATTGACTTGTTGTATTGGTTGTAATATGGAATAGATGAGATTCCATTGTATTGCATGTAATATATATTCATTAGTTGAGAAGCCAATTTTAGAGAACCGGTGGTCAAGAGAAAACATGGTAGATTGAAAATTCATGGAGATCATTTCTGTCCATGGACACTCATGAGAAGAGTTTATAGATAAATTGAGGAAATCACTCATATCCAAGACTCACTCACTTACTCAATAGATACATGAGCAAATTACTCATATCAATGAAATGACTCACTCACTTATTCATTGTAGACCAATTTTGTTGATGATGGATGATAAATTCTATTATTATTATTATTAAAATGACTACATACATTAACTACATGTATTAATGTGATTATATTAGTTAAGCACTAGGTTGTACAATGGAGAAATAGTAACTATTATTATTAAAATTATTGTTATTATTAATATTATTAATAAGATGTAGTATTGATAAATTATGGTATTGTAACAAAGTCTATTTACAAATTAATAATATTCATGATAAAGTGTGATGAATCTAGAATCCTATTATATTGTAAGTATTAAGTTTTTATGTGTTTATTAATTAAATTTAAATATGGTTAGTGTTGTCACTCCTAGAGACAGCCTAGAGTTGTGATAGACCAGTGCCTAGGACATCTTAACATAGCAAGGAGTGTATAATATAATATATGAAGTTGTCAACTAACATCTCCCATGCTATCTCTTGTAAAACAAGGAAAATTAATCTGAATGGGACCAAGACCTTCAGAAACTGATACAGAGACAGGGATATTACAAAGACAACATGCAGAACTCCGATATAAAAGCAACAGACAATTCAGAGACAGCTTACTGCAAAGCGGGCCAATTCAGAAATGCTTCACAGAAATAAGTTATCAGAAGGTGTATGCAGTGAATGAAATGTACAGAAAATATTAGTTAACAATGAGCTGATATCCAGATACATAATACCACCATGCATGGGCTTACCAATCTAAGAATCCATACACAATGATAGCATTTTAAAAACACCCTCCCAATGAAACTAATATAGCAGAAATACGATTTAGATGAGTAATGGAACAAAATATCATGCATGAGCCATATTTAAAGCGCTTGACTGATCCGAGCATGGGCATCAACTAGGATGAATCCATACCAAAAATCAGTGAGCCACTCGCATTCCAAAACATGATACAGGAAACATGGATGAAATGAAATGATATATTAAAATAACACATAAGAGAAAGTTACAGACTGTGAAATACCAAAGACCAGAATCCTCTTTAGCAGATAGAACTCCCCCTAACTGAAACCCTATGGGCTCTGAGCCTTCATACAAGAGCTTTACAAAATGTATGCAAAAAGCCTTTCACTGCATGATTTTCTGATAAAATCTGGAACCTCTCATAATCTGTTCGTTGGGATTTTTATAGGAAACAAAGAAGACTAATGAAGAAAGTGGGTGATGAACATTTAATTGTATCATTAAAACAAAATGGCGAAGATGTGCATGCCCATACTGTTGAATGGTTCTGAAGTGCTGCATGTATTTTGAGGCCGACGTTCTGAAATAAATGCACTGGATGAAGATCTCTTTAGGAACACGGTAAAGGAGTAAAATCATATAAACATTCTATCCTTTCTTGAAAGAAAATGGTGCTAAAAACAAAGCCTCGAGGTATTTTTTTCTTATTCCTGGTACCCTCTGCCTTCTAACTTTGAATTAAGGCTTGAACATTCAATGTTGATCGTTGAATTCCTCTGATCTCCCGCTGGTACTCTCTGCCACAACATTAATATCTCCGATTGCGAAATTTGTGCTTTGAATTACCCTGGAGGGTTTGATAGATTTTACCCCTATTGCTTTAATGAAAGCCATGTCATAAAAGCTTCCCAAGCCTTGCTCCATAAATTTTGCCTCTGAAACATGGTCCTTTGATGCGCTCGGCTACTATAATTGAGATTGTGAATTATGGCAATTTTCCGCCGCTGTAAACCTGCAAAACCTGCAAACTCGTCAAGAAAACAAATGCATGGGGACGACGATGCAGTGGGGATGACAGTGTAGCAACGCGACATGATGGAATGGCGGAAATATGAGAGGTGACGACGAAAAATGCAGTAAAATGGTATAAACTGTGACCTATAGGGTTTTGACGGAGAAATGCATCGTGAACCGTGTGATCTTGGTCCAGTGGTGGGGATCGACGGCAGAGACTGATCCGTGGAATGACTTATGAACATTAGAGGAATACATATGAAACATAAGACTTTAATGTAAAATATGAAGATTTGGGCTGCAGAGGAAATACAAAGGAAGTGCATGAAATATAATGGAAGTGCGTATGAGGTGGGACCCATATGGAATCGCAAATCGCAATCGGAGACGGGAGTGGGGACTAATCGCAATCGCAATAGGGAAAACGTGATACGATCAATCGGAGGGGAGTTGCGATCAGGTGGATCAGGGGTCAGACCTGCGATGCGATCAATCGCATCTCAAAATTTTGCGATGGACCGATCAGGAGGCTACACATGAATGTTGCGATTGCGATGGTGCGATTAGCGCCTTAAGGGTCAGCGCTCGGTTTCAGGCTAAGGGCATATCTGGGGAAGTGGTTGGGGCTTGCGATAAGGGGGCTAGGCCTTATATATGTTTGAATATGGGTTTTGTGGCCTTTTTTAATGTAATTTGATGGCAGGAAAATGCAACGATAGGCAGAAAACGAATTTTTAGGGCAGAAAGAGGGGGTTTGAAAAGGTTTAAGTGAGATTACTGGCTAGGATTTTGGCAGGGGGCTGACATGGTCAACAGTTAGGATATCATTATTTTAATTTATATGGGAAAATTGATTTTAATTTATAGCACACTACAACTAATGAAGTGACTTTCTCCTAAAATACATTTCTACATTATCTTCAACACTCCTCCTTAGTGGAGAAATTCACCCAAAGTCGTATTTTCCTTATTTGGCTTAACAAAGGTCACTTGATGTGGTTCGTCTTGATCATTGGTAATATATAACGCTCCACAGAGTGCAGGCTTACTTGAAGCAATACTTTCAGTATCAATCATCTCGGTATAAGAATCTTTCCACCCACACAAGGTTTTATCTGATTCCATGTGCGACTTGTGGAGCGCTTCATTAAAATCGATTCTCCTTATTATTAAGGATGCACAATATGATCTATTTCCCCCCTATAGATTACTTTGGAGGTTTGAGATGGAAAATATTGAGATGATGATTGAATTTAATAAGAAGCATTAATTCCATTGAAGGCACCTTTGTTTCCTTTGTGCCTTTGTTGGGCTCTTAATTTTGTATTCCCCTCGTTATCGTTATCATCTAGATCTTGAGCAATAGGTTCATGATTCAAGTGTTTATGCTCTTTGTCATAAACCATTGGTAGATCTTCAATTACAGAAACCTCTTGAGCATATTGTGGCTCATCATAATTATGGTCATTAATAAAACCATATTGTTTGTCAAAATATTCTTCTGACTATAAAATACTACCCAAGGCCGAAATTCCTCCAAATGGCCACATGAGAAAAACATCATCAAAAAGACAAATGTCAAACAAGTCTAAAAATACAGACATATTCACAACTCACAGCTCCAATGATGCTCGATATCATATTTCACTTGACTTCACACAACCAGCAAAATAGTAGTTTGTTGTTGATGCACCTGGGTACCACACAGTCAACATGACTCTCACATAGTCAACACGGCTCCACATACCATGCTCCAGAAACGTCGTACGGTGAAGGATTCTCTTCTTGGCCAACGCTCCTCCTCACGCAAATATGCATCTCTGGCCGAAGTCTGAATGCACACACCACTCCACAGACATAGATATTAGGTGTAAAAGTTTTATATGAAACTCCTTCAATCAGTGTTCACGCCCCTTGACAGGCTCATAGGACCACAATCAAGACAAATCCACTTCACAACTTGGACAGATCTGCAGCACTAGACTGAAAGCTCCTTTACACTAGAACAAAGATCCACAACTCCTATTTTTCCACGCTAGATGCTTTCCCACACTAAATTTAGTATAGCTCTTCCATGAATTCATTCAGCACACTTCGATGAAACTGCAAACAATGTTGGATACTCACGTAGCAACAGTGATCCACCACATATCCTCATGTCCTCTAGAAATCCTCCGACACATGCAATAATAGCGTCGTTTGCTCCAGATTTATGCAAGAACGCAACAGAATACACCTATAACCATAAATAAAAAAATGCAGTGGAAATAACACTTCATTTCATTAATATCAAAGAATTAAAATTTGTTTATAGACATAATAGAAATGAACTAGCTAGGACGAAGGTATCTTATCTCTGAGAAGAGATGTGGTGGCTATAGGCCTCTAAACTGTGTTACAATGTTGCTCGAGGGCATTTTTATTATTGAGAAATAAAGGAAAACCCTAAACATCCAAAAACCTAACTCTAGGAGATGAAGTGCCAAAAATATGGGCCCTGTTTGGGTAAATTGGTACATCAACTTACTGGGGAAGCAACTTTGGCATACAATCTCCATTTGACGTGCACCATACCTTGTTAGAAAGATCTATTCGAGGACTAAAACTTTTGAGTCTAAAGTTGAGGTTACTCACGGTTTTCCCAAAAAACATTGTTTAGAGCCTCAAAATGGATTCACATGACCCGAAAAAATGCTAAAAATAGTAAAATGTGATATAATTAAGGAAGCTGAAAATCTGAAAGAAACAATGGTGGGGCCCCAAGAGGAATAGGCAGGTGGCCACCAATATCCACTTGGATCATTCCTCCCCCTTAGTAATCAATGGTCCCCATTGCGTTGAGTTCCTCCATGAAGTGAGGAAATTTCTGTTGAACTTGGTCCCTCGTGAACCACTTGCCTTGGCGCACGAGTTGGCCAACTTTGACAACCCAATACAGTTAGATATTCTGTTGGCCAGCGTTCTTGATTTCATGTCCATGATATAATCTATAGTGGCATGTTAAATTTAGTTTTGGTTTAACTTTGTTGGTGTGAGTTGTTCTGCAATGTCAGAGGTGTCTTGTAGAGATGGGAAGTAGGGTCAAAGGTAGTCCACATTGAATACTAGGTGAAGACCAAGGAATGGTGGAATACTGAGCTCAAAGGAATTGTTCCCTACAGCCTTGGTGATGGTGTATGTCCCATATTAGAGTGGGAAAATCTTGCGGTGGGGTCCAGTGAGGCGCTCCTTCTGCAAATCTAGTCACACTTTGTCACCCACCTGGAAGTTGTGTGGCGCCCGAATATGTCATGAACCTGTTGGCGGATGTGTTGAATGTGCTCAATGAAGTTGTTTTCTTTGTCAACTTTAGACTAGACATGAGTTGAATCAGCCTGAGTAGTCGTAAATGGCATGGCTACGTTAATGAGACATAGTGGCTAGAACTTGAGGCCCACCTAAATGGGGTTGTGTTCGGTTGAGATGTGGAGAGCCCGGTTATAACTATTTTGTACATAGGGAAGGCTATCATCACATGTGTGTGGATGATTTTAATTGTACACGTGAAAAATGTGTACAATCATCCTATTGACGACCTCTGTCTGGCCATCAGTTTGGGGATGCAAAGTTGTAGACTTGATGAGTTGGTGTCCAACATTCACCAGAGGCTGGACCAAAATGTGCTGAGGAACCTAGTGTCTCGATCTAAGATGATATATTGTGGGACCCAAAAGTGCACCCACACTCGTTCAAAGAAGATTTTAGGATTGGCTTCTGTTGTGATATTCTTCTTGTAGGTCGACATAATGGCCATCTTCAAGAATCTGTCGACGACCATGAAAACATAGTTGTTTCCATGCTTAGTAGAAGGAAGGCCCGACATGTAATCCATGGAGATGGATTCCCAAGGTCGAATAGGGGTAGGTAGTGAAGTATAGAGGCCTTGCTTCTTGATGGTCAGTTTGGAAATGGCGCAAGTAGTGCAAGATCTAATGTACTTCCCAACATCCTGTTGAAGTTTCGACCAATAGAAATACTTCTGCAGTACTGCCACTATTTTCTTGAACTCAAAATGCCCAGCGACTCGACTGTAGTGTGCTTCCAAAATCATCTTGGAACGCTTGCTTGAAGGAACATAAAGGTGTCCTAGGTGACATAACTGTGCATCCTGGATGTCAAAATTTGGAACTTGCGTACCCTCTAAGAGTGTCTTGTATGTGTGGTTGAATTCCAGATCACTCTTGTAGAGAAGCATCCAATTAGAAGTCTCGTGCCCACACGAGTTGAGAATGACGGTTATTGCCACGATCGGTAGTTGGCTGAGGCAGTTTGCAACATTATTGGTGCTTCCCTTCTTGTAATTGATGTTTAAATGAAATTTTTCTAGATATGTGGACCACTTCTGATGGTGATCATTCTACAACTTCCTTTATGTCTGTCTGAACTGCATGGGTTTGTGGTCTGTGTGGATGACCGTTTCCTTCCCTAATTTGTGATTCTTCCATTATTTGCAAACCTACACAATGGAATACATTTCTTTGTCATAAGTGGGATACTTGCGGTGTCGGACAGTGTCTCACTGTGATATGCCATTGGATGCCCTTGTTGAGTAAAAATTACCCCAATATCATAGTCAGAAGCATAAGTCTTGATCTCAAATGGTTGTTGCAAGACTGGTAATGTGAGCACTGGGATAGAGCAGAGGCGATGTTTCAATTCTACGAAAAACTTCTATTGAGATTCCGACGAAAGGAATTTTTCTTTTGCTCCTCCCTTGATGACTTGACTCAAGGGCCAAGTGATATGAGAGAATCCCAACAAAAAACTGTGGTAGAAATTAGCAAGACTAAGAAAGCTGCAAACTCTATTAGAGTGGTTGGGCTGGCCAATCTCGAATTACTTGGATCTTGGTTGGATCCATATGCACCCCCCATTCATCAATAATGTATCCCAAATACTGAACTTGGGTCATGAAAAAAGTGCACTTCTCCAAATTGGCACACAACTTGTGTTGGCGCAGTGTTTGTAGGACCTGTCGGATGTGGAGGTGCTCTTCCCAAGTCTGGCTGAAGATCAGGATGTCATCTAAGTAAATTACTACAAATGAGTTGGTGAATGGCCACAAGATGTATTCCATCAGACCCATGAAGTTTGGGGGAGCATTCATCAACCTGAAACGCATGACCAGCCATTCGAAAAGGTCCTCGTTGGCTTTGAAGGAAGTCTTCCACACATCAGAGGGTTTGATTGGTACCTAGTGATACCCAAACTTCAAGTTGGTCTTGCTGAAATATTTCTCCCCTTTGTGTTGATACAGAAGGTCATCAATATGTGGGATCAGGTACCTATTCTGGACAATGATATTGTTCGGCGCTAGATAGTTAATACAGAGTCGCCAAGTCCCATCCTTGTTCTGCACCAACATGATCAGGCTCCCACAGGGAAATGAACTCGGTCGGATGTGACCTTTCTACAACAACTCTTGATTCTTCCTCTTGATTTCATCATTCTCCATAACAGAGCATCGATAGATCGGTCCATTAGGCAGCGACGCACCTGGGTTCAAATCGATGGGTTGCTTAACCTAAGAGTGCAGAGTCAACCTTGTGGGTGAGATGAAGATGTCCCCATACTCCTCCACGAATTTGTCCACTTATTGTTGTCGTGCGGAGGAGCCCTAACTGGAGGTCATGGCCACAATCTTCTTCTTTCCCTGGGGGTGGATCAACAGGAAAAAAAAATTCCCGGTTTTGGAAATGAACTTACTGCATTTTTTTTCCATAACCAAAAAAATAGCGACAGGCGGTGGTACCTCTGGTATCATGTACAACTTATTTCACAAAGTAACAATAACAGTGCAAGGTCGCGACTCATACACATCATGTCACTTCCACAAGTATGGTTGGCCTAAGAATACATCACAAACATCAAGAGGATTAATGTCACATAATACCACATCCTTGAAGGGCTTTATGTTGTAGGGAATATGACACTTTTGGCTAATGTTGAGATCCCGTGCTTAGTGAATCCACCCGATGGTGTACGATTGTGGGTGTGTTGTTGTCGAAAAGCCCAACGGCTTCACGACCTCTGATGAAATGAGGTTCTTTTGGCTCCCACTGTTGACAATGAACTGTAGTGAGGAACACTTTACCCACATTTGTGAGTGGAAGAGATGCTCCTCCTCCTCTAGATCTTTTGGTTCCTCCTTTTGGATCTTTGTAGTGGAAACAATGGCGGTGTGCTCCGCATCAATAATCTTCTTCACTTTATCATTCCCCTTATCGGGTTCTGATTTTGAGTCAAAGCATGCATTTGATTTAGAAGTCCTGAAATTGGCTACCAATGACTGCTTGGCCCAACAGTCACTTGGTTTGTGAGTGGAGCTCTTATGGAACTCACACCAATTTCTCGTGTCCTTCTTTGGCTTTGCGGTGTTTTTCTTTGCTTGTGGATTTGGTAGGTTGTCTTGGGTCACCATGCCTTGGCTTTGTCCTTTGTTCTACTATTTGGGGGCACCTTTCCCTTGCTTTTCATTCACAAATCCAAAGTCTCGCTTCTTCTGTTTGAATTTCTACTCAATCTTGGCAGCATATCAGTATGTCATACCAAGCAACGAGATAATGAGTAATTGTATTTCCTCATGAATGTATCTGTGTAGACAACTGCAGTACTTCAGCACCAAATGTTTCTTTCAATATTTGATACCCAACTTTATGCGCGGGGTATGGAACAGATTCATCAGCTCATGCACATCTTGATTCCTTTGCTGCCACAATGTAGTCCATTGTATTTACTTGTACTCATAGCTCCCAATGAGATAATATTGTTCCTTGATGGTGTCTCAGAAATAATTCCAAGTGGGTACGGACGAGAACATAGAGGGTTACCCCTCGTCCTTTTTCTCACATTAGGTTTCCCACCAGTCCTTAACATGGGGGTAGCTTTGAGGAGTGCAAAAATAATCTTCTCCCGGTCGGAAAAGTCATGAATCGAGAAATATCCTTCTAATATATTCAACCATCTATCCATGACGTCTGCATCTATTTGGCCCTCAAATATGAGAATGTCAAATTTTACTTGTACCTTAAAAGACGTTGCACCTCTAGAGTGGCTGTTGGATGCAGATGTGTTGTCGGTGCGCAGTTGTTGAAGGATCTGGGCAAATTTATCCATCATCGCGTTCCTTTGTTTTTCTATGGCCTCCTCGAGAAATATTTTGATATGATCTCCTTCTCCCTCATATTTGTTTTCGTCCCCCATGGGTGTGCATCAGGGTTTGTGAGGCTGATCTTGCAAAGTTTCAACCAAATCGAGCCCTAACTCCTTATACCCCAACCTCGTTAGGAACATGCAAAGAAGGATCCAGAAAGAGCATACTGCTCTAATACCAGTGATCCGGATTTATTCAGGAATGCACCAGAATACACATATAACCATAAATATAAAAATGTAGCGGAAATAACACTTCATTTCATTAATATAAAAAAACTGATTTTTTTTTACAGACATAATAGAAATAAACTAGCTAGAATGCAGGTAGCTTATCTACGAGAAGCGATGTGGTGGCTACATGCCTCTGACCTGTTTTACAATAAGGCTCAAGGACCCATTTATTATTGAGAAACAATGGAAAACCCTAAACATCCAAAAACCTAACCCTAGGAGATGAAGCGCCAAAACTATGGGCCTTGTTTGGGTAAATTGGTACATCACTTTTGGTTTTTAAACTCATGTGGTGATCATTTTTTAAGGAGCTTTCCGGATTATCCACAATGCAAGAAAATGAGTGTCAACTTCGTGGAGACGTAACTTTGGCTTACGATTTCCGTTTGACATGCACTACACATCGTTAGAAAGATCTATCCGAGAACTACAATGTTTGAGTGAGAAACATCATTCCACAACCCATGTTACTCCCGCTTTTCCCAAAAAACTTTGTTTAGGGCCTCAAAACAGCTCCGGAAGTTCAGGACCTGAAAAACAACTAAAAATAGTAAATTTTGCTATAATTAAGGAAACCGAAAAACTGAAAGAAACCGTAGTGTTGCCCCAAGTGGAATAGGTGGGTGTCCACCGATATCCACCTGGATCAAGGTTCTACCACAAATCCTTACGTCCTCCAGCAATCCTAACCAACCAACACAAATCGCCTACCACTCTCTCGATGGACAAACAAACTCACCAAGCTTCCACCTGAAGCTATGATACCATAATAACAACTGAAAGATAATTTATATTCAATAAATAAGCATCTCAAGGGTGAGGAGCGTCACCTGGAGACTGCATCTGTCGAACGCTCTACCAAATCATTATTACACACCATGAATATATAGTTTACAAACAAGTATGGAAGTTAGAACAACTACCTAAGAAATATGATCTAAATCCTAATCTAAGGCATGTGTACAACTAATGAATTGACTCTCTCCTAAAGTACATTTCTCTATTATCTTCAACGAATCACTCATATCAAATATTTACTCACTTACTCAATAGATACATGACGAAATCACTCATATCAATGAAAGAACTCTCACTTATTCATTGTAAACCAATTTTGTTGATGATGGATGAGAAATTATTTTATTATTATTATTATTATTAAAATGGCCAAACTCTGCTTGTCTCATGCTTTCTGTTGTGTGTGTTAATTGTGTTATGTTTCTGCTGTGTTAAACTCCAACAATTGGTATCAGAGAATGTTGGAGCCTGAAGAAGCTGCGTGGAGCGTTGTTTTTTCTGGTGCTGATTGCTGGTGCGCATAATCACTGCTGATGTTTAGTGGTGGAGGACCTGCGCATGCCGAGACTGTTGAACAGTGGCAGCGCCGTGGGTTTAACTTCCCTCAGAAATCATACTCAGCGGAGGTGTTACCTGGATTGCTGGATCAATTGATTGCTGGTGCGGGTGGAGGTCTGCGTGGAGGTAAAACAGTGTTGTGCGTTGAAATTTGACAACGTGGTTTATGCAATCGCTGGTTTATGCAGTTTTTTTTTTGAACGCTGGTTTATGCTGAACGCTGGTATTAAGAAGTCTTTTTTGCTTTTTAAAAACAAATCGATTTTGGAGTTTTGTAAAAATAAAAAAAATAAAATCGATTATATTTACATGGATTGTTATGATTGCCGTGAGCTATCAAAATCTGTCATTCGTGTGTGGAAGAGCCGCTACCTGCTATAGGCTGCTCTGACTTGAGTCTGCTGCGTTCATTGCCATGAGGCCGTGAGCCGTGAGCTTCAGGATTTGAACAACACAGATTCGTTTTGGAAAGAGCACAAAGAGCCGTGGTGCTGATCCACTGCGTGAGACTCTTAAACCGATTGCAAAAGCCGTGCGTTGTTCATTCATAACTATACGTTGCTGAGTTGTGAGCCGCTGTGTGTGAATCCACCAAGAAGCCAAAAGTCAGTGCGAGTTTTTATGGTGAAGGATTGCAGGTTGGCCGCACCAGAGCTGCCAAACCGTGAGTTGCAACAAAGTTGAACGGCGTAAGCAACGTTGAATGGTGGACTCGCAACAGTGAAAGTTTATGCAGAATGCCATGAATCATTTTTTATGCCATCATTTTTTGAAGTTTTCATTATATGCGTTGAACATTGCTGGTACACTGGCGGAGGTGAACAGAGGCAACGTTGAATTGAGGTGAGACGCCTTTTTTAAAATGAAAATTCGCGTTGAAAACAAAGTCGATGTCAATTGGAATGCTCAATTTGAATAAATCGATTTGTATTTGGCTTTGTATAAATCGATTTGTATAAAACCATTTGAACATGGTTGAAGTGGTGGTTTTTTAAAAAAGGAATAAATTCGATTGTTTGGAAGAGGTGGTTTTAAAATCGATTTGAAGGTTTATTTAAATTGTAATGCCATTTGCATATGAAGAACTTCATTTTTTTTTTTTTAGAGATTTATATGAAGTGCCATATAAATCGATATGCATAATCGATGGGGGGCAGGTTTGGTATTTTGAAGTGGTGTTTTTTAAAAAGATGAAAATCGATTTGGTATCAAATTCACACATGGTATTAAAGGCAAAGGCATTTTTTGAAACACAAACTTCATTGATTTAAAAGTTGGTTTTTTGGAGATTATTGTGTTTTTTGGTTGCTACAAGATGGCGAAAACTCAGAGTGCCCGTTTTGAGGACGATGTGGTTGGAGCCTTATTGTCTGAGGAGACGAGGAAGAGGTCGAATGCAGACACCTCTACATCAGAGGTAATGATGGCCAGAGGTCGCTCGAGAGAGAGACACTCCGGGGGTAAGCATAGCAACTCTCGTTCAAAAGGAAAGAAGACAAAGGTGAAGTGATGGCATTGTGGGAAAGCTGGACACCTGAAGAAGGACTGTTGGAAGCGACAACAGCAAACTTCTAAAGCAGATTCTTCGACAGAGAAGAAGGAGGCAAATGCGACAGATACAGGTTCGACATCTGGTTCAGGTATGAGCGACGAAGTGTTATCAGTTATTTTGTCAAATCATGATCAACATTGGTTGTTAGATTCCGGTGCATCAAACCACATGTGTATTCATAGAGAATGGTTTAAGACGTATAGATCAGTTAATGATGGAGTCGTGTACATGGGTAATGATGTCACATCTAATATTGTTGGGATTGGAAGTATACAACTACAAATGTTTGATGGCACAACTAAATTGTTAACAGATGTGAGACATGTTCCAGACTTAAGAAAAAATCTAATTTCACTGGGAGCACTTGACACAAATGGATATAAAACTGTAATTCAAGGTGGAGTTATGAAAATCTATAAAGGTATTTTACTAGTAATGAAAGCTAAGAAAGTAGGAAATATATTTCAATTAGAAGGAAGAACAGGGTCAGATCATGTGTCTACAGTGTCTGAACATGACAGTAGTTCCATTCACTTATGGCATCAAAGATTGGGGCATATGAGTGAAAGAGGGTTGAAGATTTTGGCTGATCGCAAGTTACTTCCTAATCTAAAGTCTGGAAAGTTAGATTTCTGTAAGCATTGTCTGTTTGGCAAACAAAGTAAACAAAAATTTAAAACAGGCAAACATACTAGTAAAGGGATACTTGATTATATTCATTCAGATGTTTGGGGTCCAGCACCTACAACTTCATATGGTGGTTCGTCGTATTTTGTATCATTTATTGATGACTTTTCTAGGAAAGTGTGGGTCTACATGTTGAAAAGGAAGTCTGATGTTTTTTCAGTTTTCAAGCAGTTTAGAGCATTAGTAGAAAACAACACTGGTAGAACAATAAAGTGTTTAAGAACTGACAATGGTGGTGAGTTTACTTCCAAGGAGTTTGACAGCTATTGCAAGGATGCAGGGATCGAGAGACATAAGACCACGGTTTATAATCCTCAGCAAAATGGAGTTGCTGAATGCATGAACAAGACTCTTCTAGAGAGAGCAAGGAGTATGCTGAGTAACGCTGGTTTGCAGAAGGAGTTGTGGACAGAAGCGGTGGCTACAGCTTGTTATGTGATAAATCGATCTCCATCGACAGCCATAGACTGCAAAATTCCGCAAGAGGTATGGAAAGGACACCCTTGTGATTATTCTAAACTCAGAGTGTTTGGTTGTGATGCATATGCTCTAGTGCCTAAACATCAGCGAACTAAGTTAGATCCAAAGTCTAAAAGGTATATCTTTGCTGGGTATGGTGTTGGAACAAAGGGATATAGATTGTGGGATCCTACTACCCGCAAAATCATCATCAACAGAGATGTAAAGTTTGATGAATCCTCTCTTGTACAGTTAGATGTAGATAGAAAATTGAAGCAGGATGATGTATTTGATTTTCAGCACATTCAGTTTGAAAGCTCTTCTAATGATAGTCATGATGACCATAGTTCAGATACTAGTCATGAACAGGTTTCAGAACATGAACAGGGTTCAGGTTTAGATCATGAACAGGTCTCAGATACTGATCGGCAAGAAGTTCCTACAGATGGTAGTCAGCCAGAAACATCCTTAAGGAGGTCGACAAGAATCAAACGCCCTTCGAGAAGGTATGATGATTATGTTACTTCAGTTGCATTTACTGCTAATGACAATGAACCTCTGTGCTATCAGGAAGCAATAGAAGGTTCGAATAGTGACAAGTGGAAAGCAACCATGAAGGACGAAATGATGGCCTTGAGTAAGAACGGCACATGGGATCTGGTTGAGCTTCCGAAAGACAGGAAAACTGTGGGATGCAAATGGGTTTTCAAGGTGAAACGGGGTGTGAATGATACGGAGGACAGGTACAAAGCGAGACTGGTCGCAAAAGGGTTTTCTCAGAAAGCAGGCATAGACTTTCATGAGATTTTTTCACCAGTTGTTAAAATAGTTTCAATTCGAATTGTATTAGCATTAGTTGCTTTGCTTGATTTAGAATTACAGCAACTAGATGTTAAGACTGCATTTCTACATGGAGACTTAGATGAGGAAATTTATATGGAACAACCGGAAGGGTTTGTTCAGCATCGCAATAAAAAATTTGTCTGCAGGCTCAAGAAGTCATTATATCGCCTGAAGCAGTCGCCTCGGCAGTGGTATAAGAAGTTTGATTCTTTCATGTTGAGTCAGAAATATGTTAGAAGTGAATATGATCATTGTGTGTATTTCAAGCAATTGAAAAATGGCATGTTCATTATCTTAGTTTTGTATGTTGACGATATGCTTTTAGCAAGCAAAAGCATTGATGAAATCAACAGGTTGAAGACTCAGATGGCAAGGACATTCGATATGAAAGATCTAGGAGCAGCAAGACAGATTTTGGGCATGGAGATTTTCAGAGACAGGAGTAATGGTAAGTTGTGGCTATCACAACAGAAGTATGTTGAGAAGATACTTTTGAGATTTGGAATGAATAATGTGAAGCCTATGTCAGTCCCTTTAGCTTCCCACTTTAATCTTTCTTCGAGTTTATGTCCTAATACAGATGAAGAAAAGGATTATAATATCCTCGAATTCATATACAATATAGTAGGATGTTTGATGTTTCCCTGTATCTGATGGTTTATTTTTCATTGAGGATACTGTCTCGTTGAGTTTGTCAATGGGTACATGGAAATCCGGGTAGAACAACCCAGTCGAACGTGAAATGGGTGCTTCGGTACTTGAGGCACAGTAGTTATTGTATCACTTCTGATAGTGGTGAATTTGTTTTTCGGGTATGTTGATTCGATTTTAGGTAGTTTAGGTAGAAGGTCAACTTAGGTATGTCTTTACTCTTAGGTGGAGCTATCATTTGGATGTAATGCAGACATTGCTATCCACTCTTTGGAAAGCGAATACATTCTTGCTTCTCATGCTTCCACAAAAGGCGGTTTGGTTAAGAGTTTGTAATTGAGTTTGGTAGGTTCTGAGTTCTTATCGTTCCTTTGTGATGAATAAATTAAATGCAGTAGCTAAAAATCAGGCCTATCATAGTAAATCAGCATATTCAGTTAATTGTTTGTAAGACAGGTTATCACTGAAAGGGGAGTCTCTCTTGAAAAGGTGCATACAAAGGAAAACTGTGCAGACATGTTCACGAAACCAGTTTTGTTGGAGAAGCTGCGTTGGTGTTTGGCTTCTCTTGGCTTGCAAAAAAGATAAAATAATAAAGAACAGGGCATCAGGCTAATTGTTGTCAAGGTGGAGATTGTTGAGATTTTTCAGTTTTAGTAAAATTGGCAAAAATCTCAACAATACATTAATTACATGTATTAATGTGATTATACTAGTTAATGACTAGGATGTATGGGGAAAAATAGTAAAATATTATTATTAATAGTACATTATTATTATTAAAAGTATTGTTATTATTAATATTATTAATAAGATATAGTATTGCCCATATTGTAACAAAGCCTATTTACAAATTAATAATATTCATGGTGAAGTGTGAAGAATCCATAATCTGTTCTATTGTAAGTGTTAAGTGTTTATGTGCTGATTAATTAAATTTAAATATCATTAGGAAATCATTATTTTAATTTATATGGCAAAATTGATTTTAATTTATAGCTATTATTTATCTATAATATATTTTAATGTAATATATGTAATAAGAGAATTAAAAAAATTTGAATATAAAAATTTGAATTTTATTAATTTGATTAATTTTAACCTTTTATTATTAATTTAGTGAACATTTAAAGGTCTACACTCATTTGTAGACACTGCAACTCCCCCATATGGTGTTTTTATTTGAGATATGTAAATGTTTACAAACAAACATTTATAGCACTACAACATAGGCATTTTTATTTTCAAAAAAGTATTCTAGAATTTTAATTTAATTATCAATACTTATTAGGTAGAATATTCTTAATAGTATACACAAATCAAAGGCTAAGGTTTGTTTTTGAAAGTAGTTATTCATATGTTCAACATTTGTATATTGAAGTAAGTGTTTTGATTCTTATTATGGATTTACCAACCATTTAATTTATATGGTTGCACTAATCTTTATGTTGATAGAGATGTCTCTTTTGGAATTGGACTTGAGAATTTCAATTTAAGTATCAACAATAATGAGGTGGATGAGAAAGATTTAAGCTCCACAAAATATTCTAGAATATTCTTAGTAGTATACACGAATAAAAGGCAAATATTTTTTATTTCCAAAGTAGTTATGTGTTTTTTCTCTTTTTAATTAAATTCATTAATTAAAAAATATGTGATATAAACAAGTGTCATATGAAATGAGTTATGTTATTTGGACATTTAGTATTGATAAGCCATGGTATTGGCTGATGATATAGTAACAAAACCTATAATCTCCATGGTTAAAAATCATGTTATATATATGAATATTTTTATCACTAATCATGATAATTATTATTATTTATATAATTCTTATGATATTTTTAAATTTAGGAATTTGAGATATATGGTGAAGTGTTTTGATGTTTATTCTTAATTGATGTTTATCAGTATTTATCAACCATTTAATCTATATGATTGTGCTATAATATTATACAAAAATCAAAGGTTAACATTTATTTGCAAAGTAATTATCTATTTTTTCCTTTTTAATTATATATATATATATATGAACAGTTTCATATGACATTTTTTGGAAAGTGGTATTATAACAAACTTTGTTTAAAATTAAAAATCTCCATGATAAAATGAGGATAAATCTTTATGGTTAATAATTTTGCTACATATTATTTAAATGTATAAATATTTAATTTATCTTTAATTCTTTTTTATGATTAATAATAATAATAATAATTTAATTAAACTTATAACTTCATTAATATTTATTATTTTTTTAAATTTAACTATTTTAAAAATATCATAATAAATATTTTGATATTTATAATAAATTGATAATTATCTAATTAAATATTATAATTCAAACTAATAACAATAAATTTAAATTTAGTAAACTGAATTTAAAATTAAAACACTATATTATCCAAAATAGAATACCAAAACATTATTATGAAAAAACATATTCTGAATTAGTGACCTATAAAGATATAACATTATTATGACAAAACATATTCTGAATTAGTGACCTATAAAGATACAATAGACCCATTCACTGACTTCAAAATAAGTTTTTATGATTTATCTTTATCTCCTATTTACATTTAAATTATCATTAATTCATTTTCTTTAAATTTAAAAAATAATAATTATAAGTATTAATTTAAAATATTTTGATCATATGCATTTTCGGAAATGGTTTTCGAGTTTTTCTTTAAAATAAATTTATTCTATTTAAGTCTATTATTAATTTCGTTTTTTTGGAAAGAAAAAATCCCAAATTTATCTTTATCTCCTATTTATATTTTAATTATATTTTAATTCAATTTCTTTAAAATTTTGAAAATTATTTTAAAATTTATATTATTATCGTATACAGTTTCACAAATGGTTTTGAACTAATATACTAAAATTACAAATTTTTAAAAATAAATATTTACAGTCGAAATTGCTAATTCTAGTTATATTGTGTGTACTAAAATTTAAAGTTATGTTGCTTTAATTGAACGTGGGCAGCTGCAATTGCCTGTCGTAATCTTTAACTAGTGACTATTGTGCGATGAATCATCGCATTTCAAATGTGCACAAATGTTCAACGATATATAAATAGAGAGGTGCATATAGAAGCAGGCGTAGGTTGGTCTCCGCTGGTTGTCAACATTGAAAAGCTCTGAAATGTAAACGAAATAGAGGTGACTCTGAATTCTAATAAAGCAGCATGTGAAAACAAGTCTTTATTGTTAATAGTGCAAGCTGGAACCCCCATTTAGCGGTGCACCTTTGTACATATGTTCTGATTCGATGCTCATCTCAGAATATCTATGTTCTGATTCGATGCTCATCTCAGAATATCTATGAGACGAAGGTGACAGTGAAGGCAGAGGATGAAACAAAAAACTTGCGGTGCAAACCAAATAAAATTGAAATTTTCTCTTCACATTTAAAACTAATAAAACAAAACAGGTTAAAGCAGAGTAATAAAACAAAACAGGTTAAAACAGAGTAATGCGCAATAATAACTAAACATAAACATTCCAGAATGAGCGCAAGCAAAATTACTTTGGATTGTGATTTTATGAAAGCAAAATTCCTTTACAAACTAAAACTATACAACTATACATATACACAGATTTACGATCCTATGTTTTTACAGAGTAAAGAGATTGTTTTAACACGCCCACCCATTTTCGCTCAGACATGAACATATAGACCACCAAAAAAAATTAAACTATATTCACTATATATCATGACATCAACCTAATAAACTATTTACATATTAATTTGTTAACAACTCCACCTCAGTGTCCTTCTGATCGAGCATAGTATATTCAAACATTTACAACTACATTAACTCCGCATATGTATCAAAAATCCATTTACTTTAGCATTCCTTCACCCTATAGAAAAATCTGCAATTTGATTGGTTAGTAATTTTAAGTATAGTTTATTTTCTTGTATTTAACTTGGTAGTTGTGATTAATTCTAATATTCTCTTTGATTATAGTTTTGGATAATATTCACAATATCCAAATTGTCTTCGAGGTGAACAAAATTTTCTCTTGCCAATGGTTTGGTGAAGATGCTTACAAATTGCTCTTGCCATTTATAATTCTACAAAAAATTTCCTCCTTGTTGATTATATAACACACTCCCTCCTAATTCTCTAGTAAATCCCTCTTAAAAGGAGTTGGTTATTATGTTTGACCCAATATCCAATTTTCCTTTATGGAAATAGTGTCTAAAAATTTCACTCTTCTTAACTAGCTTGAAGCCCTAACAAACATCACTGTTGTGTTCGTCTCGTTAAGATGATTATGGTGATATAAAAATTTTCCCAAATCTAGCTTGTAGACTAAGAGTTAGAGTTCTTCAATTTTTTTGGTTGCCTCGTCATCCCTTGGCCACATGGAAACCACACGACAACCTAGTTAGCCTCCCACTGCCACTTGGCGTGATCGTATTAGTTGTCGATCTGCTCATGTTTCGGGTCCACAACGGACTATACAATATATCCATACATGTATTCATAGATACTTAATCCTTGAATGTTTGTGCCATCCATATATATATATATATATATATTTCAATTGATGGGTTTTTGGTTGAGGGAAATATTTTTGTTATTTAGGTTTTGTTACCCAACCCTCCTCTCTTATGCAATTACAAGTGATTTGAGGTCGGTCTTCTAGGCTAAATTGTAAGGTGGATCTACTCCTGCACCAACAGATAAATAGTTGGGATCACGTGTATGCCACCATATCTTGGGCTTACGTCATCCTACTCCTTTCAATATCCACTCCATTTTACATGTCCTTGCGGGTCCATTTCCCTGCCCAGTAAATACTCATGATTGGTCCACCAACTCACCCCTCACTTAACTATCTAGCGACCCTAATCCTAGCATGGCATCGTGACGTCGAGTCATCCCGACTCTCCCTTGAGTGCTACACATTGCCACCTCCAGGAGACGGACTTCGAGACAAAGATGTTTCCATCATTTGTCGTGCCTATTTCTCTGTCGAGCAGGGTCATCTTCAACCCATTTTTGTTGCGACAAACCTTCCACATGGTTATTGGGCCGCCTTCCATTTCCTAATATGAGGACTCCAACTCACGATAACCTTCTCCACCTTGTCGACCTGGACATGTTAGCCCGGTGCTGAGTAAAATTGGTCTCTCCCTTGCGCGGACATTTCTGAGCTTCGAGGATGTAACCTCTAGGCTTACGTCATCTCGAGTTTCTCGTTGGTCATTGATGTCTCTCGCTTATTCCTAGTTGTTGATCATACGAACTATAGCTCTTGTTCTAACATTTTGGTCATATGGCTAGCAACCAGGCCTTCGAGTCAACTGTCATGCTGTCTGGTAACTCATCCAATATCATAGATAAGACTAAGAGGTTGAGGATAAGAGAAAGGGTCTTCCTCCTGCTATGTGTTATGAGCACAGTTACATACAATTATTCGAGGTCACGGTGGTTCTGTAATAGATTGGATCTGCACCATAGCTTCATTATTTCCAATAAGGTTTACTAAGGCACCCGCTGCTGCTATCCCTCCCAAGGTTACAATAGAGTCATCCTCTTACTTTTGATAAATGTTTTTGTAATGCATTTCTACCATTAGTTTCTCTTCTGACCTCATGCATTATGGGGCATCTGTTACAACTCTATTTGTGACTCCACTATAGTGACATAGACCCTAGTTCAACTTACCTCAGTTGTTGGTTAAAATGCATCCCCTTTCTACCTTACTTTTAGTTGTATGGGTCTTAGAAGGAAGTTATTAGATGTTATAGGGTTGAAATTACATAATTGAGTAGTTTCTCATAATTATTTTGTTACAATTTCATAATTATGGAATAAAAAATGATTTCATAATTGAGAGAAAACTCATAATTAAGAAAAAGATTCTTAGTTAGTTATGAAAAACTCATAATTGAGCATGAAACTTCTGCATGACTTGTAATTTCTTGGTTCACACGCCATTAATTCTATCCATGAGTTGTATCCTCTCAATTCACATGCCATCAAGCCTAACTTCTCATGGCCATAAGTATCTAGATACATCCTCCTGATTTTACAAAAAAAATTTATATATAGAGACCCTGTGAAGAGGCAAATAAAATCAATAAAGAAGATAACTCAAATATGTTGGTGGATTTCAACCAAAACTTCCTTTGCATGTGAGGTGAGCCCAATATTATAATAATTTGAGGGAAGGTTCATGTCAAGGATCAAGGAGGTGTTCATTTATACACCAAGGGATAATGTATTTTCTATTTTCATTAAAGAAAGCACTTGTGAGTTCTATCCCCCACATTTCATGTATTTTTATATGTATTTCGTTTTGGTTATGGTTAGTGCATGTTGACCTACATTATGCAAAGGAAAAAAATCATCTTATTTGGTTATGTTTGTGTGTAGGGCATTAGATTAGGAAGCTAAGAGCAAGATATTCTAGTTGAAGTAGTGTCTTCAAAGTCATTTGAAGGTCTGTAAATTTCACCAATCTACGACGGTTTTAGGTATACATCTTCTATCTTACTTATTGAGATGAATAGTAAGTATTTGTTTTAAGTCCTTATAATTCATTATACATCTTCTATATTACTTGTTGAGATGAAAAGTAAGTATTTGTTTTATGTCCTTATAATTCATTGTAAATTTCACCAATCTACGAGGGTTTTAAGTATACATCTTCTATCTTATTTGTTGAGATGAATAGTAAGTATTTGTTTTAAGCCCTTATATTTCATGATAAACCTGTTTTAAGCCTTTATAATTCATGATAAACCTATTTAATTTAAAATATTTTGATCATATGCATTTTCAGAAATGGTTTTTGAGTTTTTATTTAAAATAAATTTATTCTATTTAAGTTTATTATTAATTTCGTTTTTTAGGAAAGAAAAAATCCCAAATTTATCATTATCTCCCATTTATATTTTAATTATAATTTACTTCAATTTCTTTAAAATTTTGAAAATTATTTTAAAATTTATATTATTATCATATACAGTTTCACACATGGTTTTGAACTAATATGCTAAAATTACACATTTTTTAAAATAAATATTTACACTCGAAATTGATACTTCTAGTTATATTGTGTGTACTAAAATTTAAAGTTATATTCCTTTAATTGAACGTGGGCAGCTGCGATTGCCTGTCCTAATCTTTAACTAGTGACTATTGTGCGATGAAGCATCGCACAAATGTTCAACGATACATAGATAGAGAGGTGCATATATAAGAGCCAGGTGTAGGTTGGTCTCCGCTGGTTGTTAACATTGAAAAGCTTGGAAATGTAAACGAAATAGCGGTGACTCTGAATTCTAATAAAGCAGCATGTGAAAACAACTCTTTATTATTAATAGTGTACGCTGGAACCCCCCATCTAGCGGTGCAGCTTCGTACATAAGTTCTGATTCGATGCTCCTAGACTGCAAATCTCAGAATATCTCTGAGATGAAGGTGACAGTAAACGCAGATGATGAAATAAAAGACACTACCGTCAAACCAAATAAAATTGAAATTTTCTCTCCACATTTAAAACTAATAAAACAAAACAGGTTAAAGCAGAGTAATAAAACAAAACAGGTTAAAACAGAGTAATGCGCAGTAATAACTAAACCTAAACATGGATGAGCACAAGCAAAATTACTTTGGATTGTGATTTTATGAAAGCAAAAATTCCTTTACAAACTAAAACTATACAACGATACATATACACAGATTTACGACCCTCTGTTTTTACACGGTAAAGAGATTGTTTTAACACGCCCACCCGATATGTGACTATATATCATGACATCAACCTAATAAACTATTTACATATTAATTTGTTGACCAACACCACCTAAGTGTCATTCTGATCGACCATAGTATATTCAAACGTTTACAACTACATTAACTCTGCGTATGTATCAAAAATCCATTTACTTTAGCATTCCTTCACCCTACAGAAAAATCTGCAATTGGATTGGTTAGTAATTTTAAGTATAGTTTATTTTCTTGTATTTAATTTGGTAGTTGTGATTAATTCTAATATTCTCCTTAATTATAATTCTTGATAATATTCACAATATCCAAATTGTCTTTGAGGTGAACAAAATTTTCTCTTTGCCAATGGTTTGGTGAAGATGCCTACAAAATTGCTCTTGCCACTTATAATTCTACAAAAAATTTCTTCCATGTTGATTATTAAACACACCCCTTCTTAATCCTCTAGTAAATCCCTGTTAAAAGGAGGTGGTTATTATGTTTGACCCAATATCCATTTTTCCTTTATAGAAATAGTGTCTAAAAATTTCACTCTTCTTAACTAGCTTAAAGCCCTACCAAACATTTCGTCTCATTAAGACCATTATGGTGATATAAAATTTTGCCCAATTCTAACCTCTAGACTAAGAGTTAGAGTTCTTCAAATTTTTTGGTTGCCTCGTCATCCCTTGGCCACGAGGAAACCACACAACAATCTAGTTAGCCTCCCAGCGCCACTTGGCGTGATCATATTAGTTGTCAATCCGTTCATGTTTCGGGTCCACAATGGACTATACAATATATACATATTTTTATTCATAGATACTTAATCCTTGAATGTTTGTGTCATCTATATATATATATATATATATATATATATTTCAATTGACTGGTTTTTGGTTGAAGGAAATATTTTTGTTATTCAGGTTTTGTTACCCAACCCTCCTCTCTTATGCACTTATAAGTGCTTTGAAGTCGGCCATCTAGGCTAAATTGTAAGGTGGATCTGCCCTTGCACCAACAGATAAATAGTTGGGATCACGTGTATGCCACCATATCTTGGGCTTACGTCATCCTACTCCTTTCAATATCCACTACATTTTATACTTTCAGGGAATAGCCTTTGGTTTTACAGGTCCTTGTGGGTCCATTTCCTCGCTTGGTAAATACTCCTGATTGGTCCACCAGCTCACCCCTCACTTAACTATCTAATGACCCTAATCCTACCATGGCATCGTGACGTCGAGTCATCCCGACTCTCCCTTGAGTGCTACACATTGCCACCTTCGGGAGATGGACTTTGAGATAGAGATATTTCTGTCATTTGTTGTGCCTATTTCTCTTTCGAGGAGGATCGTCTTCAATTGATTTTTGTTGCGAAAAACCTTCCACATGGTTATTGGGCCGCCTTCCATTGCCCAATATGAGGACTCAAAATTACGCTAACCTTCTCCACCTTGTCGACTTGGCCATGTTAGCCCGGTGCTGAGTAAAATTGGTCTCTCCCTTCCACGGACATTTCTGAGCTTCGAGGACGTAACCTCTGGGCTTACGTCATCTCGGGTTTCTCATTGGTCATTGATGTCTCTCGCTTATTCCTAGTTGTTGATCATACGAACTATAACTCTTCTTCTAACATTGTGGTCATATGGCTAGAGACTAGGCGTTCGAGTCAACTGTCGTGATGCCTGGTAACTCATCCAATATCATAGATAAGACTAAGAGGTTGAGGATAAGAGAAAGGGTCTTCCTCCTACTTTATGTCATGAACATAGTTACATACAATTATTCGAGGTCACGGTGGTTCTGTAATAGATTGGATCTGCACGAGAGCTTCATTATTTCCAATAAGGTTTACTAAGGCACTCGTTGTTGCTATCCCTCCCAAGGTTACAATAGAGTCATCCTCTCACTTTTGATAAATGTTTTCGTAATGCATTTCTACCATTAGTTTCTCTTCTGACCTCATGCATTATGGGGCATTTGTTACAACTCTATTTGTGACTCCACTATAGTGACAGAGACCCTAGTTCAACGTACCTCAGTTGTTGTCTAAAATGCATCCCCTTTCTCCCTTAATTTTAGTTGTATGGGTCTTAGAAGGAAGTTATTAGATGTTATAGGGTTGAAATTACATAATTGAGTAGTTTCTCATAATTATTTTGATAAAATTTCATAATTATGAAATAAAAAATGATTTCATAATTGAGAGAAAACTCATAATTAAGAAAAATATTCTTAGTTAGTTCTGAAAAACTCATAATTGAGCATGAAATTTCTGCATGACATGTAATTACTTGGTTCACACGCCATTAATTCTATCCATCAGTTGTATCCTCTCAATTCACATGCCATCAAGCCTAACTTCTCATGGCCATAAGTGTCTAGATACATCCTCCTGATTTTACAAAAAAAGTTATATATAGAGGCCCCGTGAAGAGGAAAATAAAGTCAATAGAGAACATAACTCAGAGATGTTGCTGGATTTCAACCAAAACTTCCTTTGTATGTGAGGTGAGCCCAATCTTATAATAATTTGAGGGAAGGTTCATGCCAAGGATCAAGGAGGTGTTCATTTATATAACAAGGTATAATGTATTTTCTATTTTGAATAATGAAAGCATTTATGAGTTCTATCCCACACATTTCATGTATTTTTACTTATTTTAATTTTAGTTTTGTTTTACAACATTGGTCATTGCATTTTGACCTAAATACATGTGGGAAAAAAATCATCTTGTTTAAGTTATGTTTGTGTAGGGCATTGAGTCTGAAGCTAAGTGAGACCTTCAGGACTAGTGATCTTTAAAGTCTATAATTTTAACAAACTCTGAGGTTTTGGGGTATATCTTCTCTTGCTTGGCTGGAATGGAATAAACAAAATATTTGTTTTAAGTCTTTCTAATTCATTGTGAATTTTGTTTTAAGTCCTTATAATTCATTGTAAATTTCACCAATCTACGAGGGTTTTAGGTGGCCTTGTTTAATAGATCTAAGGGAAAGATCCTTGGAGCAATAAATCATTAGGGACAACTTTAGAGACTCTGCTTCAACTTTGGAGAATCAGGAAAACCATAAGTTAATAAGAACTATCAAGAAGATGTGGATATATAAATCTAAGAGAAAGATCCTTGGAGCAATAGCTCCTTACTTTCTAAGAATATCTGGAGATAATAGAACTAGAGACAACTTTAGACACTATACTTCAACTGTAGAGAATTAAAAAAACATAAGTTAATAGGAACTATAAAGACTCTACTTCAACTTTAAAGAATTAGAAAAAAAACAGGTTAATAAAAAGTATAAAGAGAATGTGAATATATAAATAGGGATGAAAATAGTTGGGGTTGATTGAGATTGTAAAATTTCTTCTAAAAAAAGCCACTTCTTCATATCCACTCAAATTTATATATATTTAATTAAATATATATTTTTATTATTTAAATTTTATTAATTTAAATTATATATAGTTATATTTATTAAAAAAAATAACTCAAAAAATAGTTCAGATATTATGGAAAATTATATAAATCATAAATTTCAATGTTCAAATCTCACACTAAGTAGTGATTTTCCTCTATAAATTAGATTCCCGACAAGGAAATTACCTGTATTAATTTCCCCGTAAAAGCTAATAATAGCTAATAACGAAAATCCTTACTTCCGAGTAAGATTTAGGTTCCGAGAAAATTTACCCTTTACAAAATTAATATCTCTAATGTCATCATATGAATAAATATCCCAACCTGAGCTGGTCCCTCTATGAATAAATATCGCAAATATCGCAACCATAAAGGAAAAGTGAGACGAAGTTTACGTGGGCCTTCGCTGGTTGTAAAACTTTGATAATCATCGAAATGTGAAAAAACGTTGGAGATGCAATACCGTGAATACTGCTCTTCGTAATTCAATTTCCTCCGTGAATTCATGAACCTCGTCTCGCCGATACAAATGGCTACTGCCTCATTGGATACGCAAACAAATGGCCACCATCTGATTTGACAACTTCTGAAAGAGAACCGCTAGGGTTACCTTTGAATTCTCCACACAAACGTTGTAAGAGGGGAATATCTCTTTCTACGTTCACCACATTGTTGGCTCGTAGCGAGAAGAAAACGAAGGCTAATGGGTGTACTCACACGTTGCAAATTTATTCTCTCCTACAACACCGCCATCGTGCGAAAAGCTCGACTTCGGCGAAGGCCGGTGTGCAATTCACCAGTTTATATTTAAAACGCGCGTTTATTGGCTGGGGGGCGGAACAGAAATTGTCACATTGTTTACAGCCGTCTAATACACCCAGAAACGACAAACATGGCTCTCCTTCGTGACCGTGAAGCCTACGCCTCTCCTCCTCCCTTCTTATAACAAAGCATGGGCTCTCCCTCATTACCACTACCTCACGCTCTCCTCCCATTCTTAGAATCAGAAACTTTTGGCTCCCCCAACTTACGCCTTCCTGCCTCTGCACTCCTCCATTATTTTCTTATAATCAAAAGGCTTTGGCCCAACTCAATTACTCTATCATCGCCATTGCCACCATGATTCCTTCTTTAAAGACCTCTACAAAATCAGCAGGCCTCATTGCTTCGCCTCCAAACACGAAAAGCGAGACTCCAGTGTTACCAACCTCCACCAATCCCAATTTCAGAGGCAGCAACAAGAAGAGTAGCTGTATCCGTTGTCACTGTACTTCTGAGAAACAAATGCCGCAAGGATCTATGTACCGTCGCCAACTGCTCATCGCATCAACATCATTGCCCCTCAAACCCCAACAATTGATGCCGGCTATGCCTCCTCCTCCCGATTTCACCAATTATCATAAGCTCGCTAACGCTGTGAAAGAAGCAGAGAAATTCAAGAATTCGCCACACGGCAGCCCGGAAATTAATGACGTCTTCTGCTGGCTCAGATCTCCGGAGTCATTAAAGCCTCCAAACAGCAAGAGCCCCGATGAGCTTTCCGGCGTAGCTGCAGTCCATCCTGCTCAACAACTTCTTCCTCAAATTAATGAAAAAGAGGTTGTTACAGCTCGCGTAAGAAGACCCGCTGCATTGAAGCGGACGAAGGATACGGAAGAGGAGTTAGTGTTAGAAGGAATAGAGGTAACAACTGAAAAGCCCTTGTGCTTCCACGTGTATATCAAATTATGGCAAGAAGAGGATGATGAAGAAGAAGAAGAATTATACGCGGGAACATTCAGTCACATGCCTCCTCACCCAAAGCAGCAAAGGCCCTCCAATAGTAAACACGATTTTGAGCAGAAAAGAGCAAGGAGGTGTTGTTTGAGGTTGGGATTGAATGACTTGTTAAGCCATCGATCTGAAATTGTTACTGTAAAATTGGTTCCCACATTCAAAGTGGATGACGATCCCATCAAAGTCGCAAGCATTTTCATAGACTCTACCTAAATGCGGATATTCCTCGTGAACATTTAACTCTGTATAGTCCTCCTGAATTTATTCAGAAATGCAGAATTTTATTACATTTGTTACTGCAATTTCCAAACACCTCAAATTTCACTGCAGACTGTGTGCATTTTCACAGTCTATACGTAAATGCGGATGTTGGTCATACACGTTGAACTCTGTATAACCCCCTTGAATTCAATAAGAAATGAAGGATTTTGTCACTGCAATTTCCAAACATTTTAAATTTCATTTCAGGGTAATCTGTACTTTTCTATTAAGTGGGAGATGCAGTCTGATGAATCTTAAGTAAATCTAATACCATCCATGTTGGTTATGTTCTTTTATGATTTTGTCACTGGATTGTTTTCCTCCACACAACAAAACTAACTATCTGTTTACAAGAGAATGGTGAAATAATAGTTCGTTGAAACTGGGCAGGTCTTAACAGCCAGGTCTTCATCGCCAGCTACCGTGCCACTGAAAATTGCAGAGCTGGGATTTTATGTTAGTCAGAGCTGGGAAAATTGCAGAGCTGGGATTTTCGTTGGAGGACGACGAAAATGGAGGGATGCGATTGGTTTTCCTGAAAAATGTTTTCCCAGTACAACCCGCCATAGTAAAAAAAAATCTCAGAAAATAAATTAGGAAGTCTTGGAGGATTATGAAAATTTTGGTAGAATCTTTTGAAAATTTGGATTATAGTTTTCAAACTTTAGGATTTTAAGTGTTGCAGAGGTTTTTGATAGTGCTGAATTTATTTTCAAAATAAATAAATAAACGGATTCAAACAGTCTAACTATCTGATATGTTGAAATTTATTTCACCGGATTCCAAATTCCTGCAAGATTATGAAAATTTCCAGCATAAATTTTTGAAAATCTAGATTATAGCTGTCAAACTTCAGGATTTTAGATACCGCAGAGATTTTAATAGTGCTGAATCTATTTCCATAATAAAAAAAATAAAATAAAATTCAAACACTCTAACTACCTAATTTGTTGAAAATTGTTTTATCTAAATTTGACAAAAAAAACTGTTGTCCAAACTATTTTATTAAATCCAAAAACAACTCTCCACAACCCCAAAAAACACCTGAACATAAATATCTTAGGTGTAATTTATTGGAGATGTTATCGAATGAATCGGAACATATCATTAAAAATAGGTAAACTTATATCCCAATCCTTGAGGACTACAAGGGTCTACAAATAAATCCGACCAAAAAGGCAACCTTCAAACTATGCTAACAACATGAAAAACTTCAGAGGAGGATTTCTCACGAAATTCATTGAGTTCAAATGCAATTTATAGTGACTATTTTGTTTTGCATTCATCTACGTGAAAAGTTTTTTTTTTTTCGTGACCTCTAGGCATGAAATGCCTTAACACTTTCAGTCCAAACCCCTATGGGTTAAACATGCTGTTCAATTAACCCCATGGTTTTATCGAATTTGATTATTTTGAGCAAACTATATGTATAAACATGTAGTTGAATTTTTTTTGGGGTGAATACTAAAATTTTTATTTGAACTCGTGATCTTTAGGCATGAAATGCCTTAACACTCTCAATCCAAAGCCTTATGGGTTAAATATGCATTCCAATTAATCCCATGGTTTCATCTAATTTGTTTCTCTTGAAAAAAAGATAGTTTCTTCAATAAATACAAATGAAGTTTCAACCATTTATTATAAATCTTTGTATTGTAGAATTTGTTGCATTTTTTAGATTCCCCTTCTCACAATTTGGGGAGTATTAATGGAAGACACCAATGACACCAAATATGTGAACCAAAACTTCTAAATTAAGCTAAATTGTGAAAAATACATCAAAAAACCACAAAATAAGAAATGTAAAATGTTTGCAATATGTGGTGCTTAGGGATGTACATCTAAAGTGAAAAAATACATGCATGATGTACTAGATGTTAAAAGAGGATATATGTGCCTGGAAGCGTACATCTAATTTGCTTCCATCCAATTTTTATGATGCCTAAAAAGCGAGTATCAAAATTGAGAAAGGGCATATTTAAGTTGATAAAGAGTAAATTTGAATTGAGAAAGAGTGAATGTAAAGTGTGCATAAAATAGAGTTACCAAGTAAAAGGGAAAGACGCCATCATGTGCTTTGCAACACTTTTTACATATATTGTGTCCAACTTGCAATTTATTAATCTAACAAAGGATAATGTTTGGTACTATGTGGATGCCAAAAGATTATGCATAAGATTTCTTGTCAAAATTACAATCATAGAATGTGCAATACTGTTAGAAATAAGATCAATATTGAGAGGGGGTGAATTAGTAGTGATGATACTTATATAAATTTTAATTTCTTTTGTCGGTTTACTAAATAAAAATACACATCAATTCATCAGTGTATTTGAGCATATAATAACTTCAAAGTGTCAATATATAAAAGCCATGATACAACAAGATAATCATGCACAAGAGATACAAGTATGTATGGTGGAAACCTTGAAAGAAAAAAACCACCCTATTGTTGTTGCGCTACTCTAATTCTTCAAATTTATATTACATATTTTAGTTGGCCACCGCCAACAACGAGATACCACCCCTATAATAATTTAGCTGGCCACCACCGCTATAACAATTTAGCTGGCCACTATTAGCAAGGAGTGACTACCCCTGCATTAGCAAGACACCACTTGTCGGAGACCCCAACCTCTTTAATTACTTAGGGCCATGATGTCATTCATTTTCAAGTTGAACCCCAATCATCAAAGAAAATCCCTCTGCAACACAAACCCAATAAATCAACAACAACACATCTCCATAGCAGAAGTCCTTTGTTGATCACAAAATCCATACCATCAACTGTAGTGTAAAGAAAAGAAATACATAACATCCACAAATATGAACTCAACCTTTGCAAATTCACCTCAGCTCTGATCACTTACCTGCATACAAAAATTTGATCCATGTTCTTCATTTCTACACAACAATCTTTGATTTACTTATGATATTCAGTAAACTCCTACAACCACAATACTTCGCTCTCAATGCCTCCTCAATGGCTCACTCTCACAATGCAATCAACCTCAACTCCTCAAAGAATTCTCCTATAAATAATGTTTCTCCTTGACCTTTTAACTTTGATCATCTTCTAGATCAGGACTAAACTTTCTCAGATTATTGGAGAAAATACCAAGAGAAGATGCCACAGATATTTCCACTGGAATTGTCTTGAATGTGCATAGAATTTGAGGAAAATGACCTACAGGGAGTAACAATCCCTCTATATTTGGGAAGTGAATTATAGCACAACCTATAGAGCTACTTACCTGTGTTATAATGTTGGTTGTCTTCATATAACCTTCATTACCCTAAACATGCCTCCTTCATACCTAACTTGTAGCTCAAATTCGAGACAATGATATCCAACCATGAGACACTATAAAAAGCATTAAGGACCATACATTTGACCATTACAAGGCACAAAAATCATGAATACAAGTTTTAACACTAGTTGGCATCAATGGAAACACTACAATTCCAACAAGCCCCCCATTTGATATTGATGTCAACCTAAACTTCATCTTCCATCATGAATGTGACCTCTAAATTTGAACCTGAGTCGGGCCCTCTTCAACCTGATCTATGAATATTACCTTAATACTCTCTCCCCCTGTGAAATAAATGGAAAGGGACAATACAAAGAAATGCCAACACACAATTCATATCAATGATGAGTTACAATTCCAACTTTAATATACTCCCCCTGAGAGGGTTGCCTCATAAACTTCCCCTGAGCTATTGAACACTATGTTGCCACAAAACTAACACTAGTTGATCTTTTGATGAAATATGATCTCTTCTATAAGATAAACATGTAAAATAAGGATGCCATCTTCCAAACATGTTTCTAGCCAACATTATGCAACCTCTCATGCTAACAATTCTCCTCAAAACCATGTAAGGAGTTCTACAAATGACTCATGTTGTTTTTCATCAATAATAATAACTTCATATGCCTACTTGACTCATGCAGGATACTACATCAACCAAATCAAGGACTCCACAAAACATCATGGCAATATGGTATGCAATGAGATACATGGTTTCATGATAATACATAGTTATAACATTGATGCCAAACGACCCATACAAAGCTAAAACAATTCTCATATCTCTTTCTCAAAGCATGCTTGACTCATGACTACACAACGATAAAAACAACAAAATTACAGGGCTTCATCTTGCACTCTAGGGTGCATAGATGGCTTATACAAAATAATCCACTACATTACATGCCAAACACCATGTCTCACCTCTATGCATGAGTGGTACAAGACTGAGATAATCTCATCCATAATCCCATGCATGGTTGTTACATGTGCTACTCAAATTCATACAAGAGTGCTCTCTTCAATGAATGCCTAATAGAATAATATAATGAAAGTATATGGAATATATGAGCAACAATATTTGCTCTACATAGAAATGGCATAATCACAATACATATCACATGATAACATATGTAAAAATCTCAAACCTCGACCATAGTCTATGATCTCAACAACAACAATAATCAACAATACATGGAAATGCTCAATGGCCTAAAAAAACATATAAATGCAATATTATGAAGGCTCTTGCAACATGCAAACCTTCATAGAAGTAGCAATAATGATCAACAACATAGCACATCAATCAACATAAGGTATCATACCTTTGTAGCAAAATCACGAAAGTAAAACAACCACAATACAGAGCATAAATATCTACAAGATAAATTGAACTAGTAGCAACAACATGAAAAGAATGACGCATTGGTAGTAGAATTGCATATCACTCTAGCAATTCTCCTCATCAATGTAACCATTATACATCAGATGGGCTCAATAACGTGGAGCTATATTCTTATAGTGCAAGCACTAACTCTCTTCATACTGGTCACAAATATTTATCACAAGTAGATGCGTCATGCAAAACCACAACATATACTCCTCAAACTCTGAAAACTTAATGGACCACTGAAACACTGCAAATATATGAAATTCCCCCCTGGACAGGTACCACCATCATATGATCTTCATACCTTTGCAAATTTGTCCCGTAGATATTTTTTCTCATACTCATGTCACAAATCCTCTATCAAAACCCTTATCACAATAGAACTGGTAGATACAACATTAGTAGCATAAATCTTGTAGCATACAATTAACATAAAAAAGGATAGGAATAAATAAAACCTAGTTGCATATATCAATTACGATTAGCTACCATGTCTTCAAAAGAATCATTAAGTTTCCAACAAACAACTTCTCATGGTTGTACCAATAGATATCAAGCAAAAGATAAGGATAAACAATTAGAATAAAGTAATCCTTACACAACCCCCCCCTGAGCTCATGCACCTCCTCAACATACAAATCTATTCACACACTACTTCTGATATGGCTACACCTCCAATGATCCTTCATGCTATCTCATGATGTTCCCATATGCTGCCCTTAAGGTGATGAGGGTCTCAGTTTCTCATTACAACCACTTATTGCTCCTTCCTCCAAACATTGAGGGGATGATCTCTAAGATGTGGATTTCCTTATGTCTTCTTGTCTCATTCATTTATTTTGCATGGTCTTTGATTTTTTTACTAGATGATCATGAAAACCTTGGTAGCTTGAAATATTTGGCCATACTATTCTAATGACCCTATAAAGTGCAGAGTTACATAAATATCATTGATACCTTTCCAACAATATATCTTGCTCTAAAAAAATTCTCTGAAATGAGAAGTTATGGACATTTAACAATCAACTCTAGTTGGTGGCCCAAACTATACGCCAAAAATATAAAATGTCAATACGTTAAAGAGTGCAAACCTTTTGAGCACATCCATGGTCCATTGACCCAATCAACAATTGATCTGAGTATAACATGCACAACCTTTAACCCCATTAAATATATTGCATATTTTCAATATCTGACACATGTAGCTGATGGTTGAAGAAATTGGAAGATAAATGACATGATAACTTGCATGACAGTTAACCTGCCACCATGACCTCCCTCGAATCGACAAGAAGCGAGCTTAGATTGAATGACACATGGAAAGAGCTCATAGGATGTCTGCACATGTGGGTGACACGTCACTATCTAACATAAACATAGTGATGTGGCATCACCAAAATCTACCACATGGCATGGACTAATGAAAGGTTTTGATTGGTATAAAGGCTATAAATAGGTGACATGTGGCACCCCTCATGGGCTACACTTGGCATGATGACATCATGTTGAGATTATCATGTGAATGGCTAGGTACCCCTAGGAACCTGATCATAGGTAATGGTCACATGGGACCAAGGTGTTGAGGTTAAAAGGCCAAATTAGAGAGTGTGACCATATGGTGGGACCAACCTTCATCATATGGTGGAAGTAATGACTAAATTGCACTATGATGAGGTCACATGGTTAAACCAGGCTCTGATTGTATGGAATGTTGTATGGTGGAAGGAACGTCACATGGGAAGGGCCTCGTCTTTAATTAAATAAGCTCCAAGTCTAATGGATGTCGGCCCCAATGTACAAGAGAAATCCACGTGCCCTTGGGTCATCCCTCCATAATTTTAGGACCACAAACCACTATTAATATGCACCCAAGTTCCATGTGATGGATTGGTAAATTCAATCTAGGTGGAACAATTTGTTCAAAGTTTTGTTTGGTTTCGAGTAAGAGTGAAGAGGATTGGTACTTTCTTCTTTTGATCGTGATTGAAATTGTATTATTAACCTCTATTATGGTTGCAGTATGGTGATGCCCACAATGGACTCCATGTCATCATTTTGCATGACAGGAAGTGTAATTTTTATTTGCATACATCGTGACATGGTATAACATTGTTTGACACGAAGGTCATACCCTGGCTCTAATCACCATTATCGTATATTGGACACTTGGGCTCACAAGCCTCACACAGAACTTGGTTGGTAACATCCTTGTGTTGTATTGGCCAAGACCTTGGTTTATTCCCGACGGTAGTTAGATTAGATCATTTTTTATATTACATTAAATTCATTTTATATAATGACTAGTAGACTAGCACCATCTCAATTAGTTGGGCAACTTGAACTATCACAAAAATATCCAAAATGGCGCATAAAGACACAAACATGTTCATCTCGATGAGGTTGGAAAGGGGAGAACCATAATCTTAACAAGACAAGATGATGGGAGGTGTTGTAGATAATCCATATTCAAGTCATGTTAGTAATGTTTCATATGATTGTGAATTGATGAAGCTTCTTCTCATGATGAATTGGAAAATACCTTGTATAAGTACTATGATACTTTCATTGAGAATGTGGCATAGAAGTTGGTGGATCCTCCATTTGGTACTAAACCAAATGGCTACAGGATGGCTCACTTGATAGGCATAAGGAAAAGCCTATGGTGAAAGGATACACACAAAAATAATAAGGATATCTTTTCTCCCACATCAAAATGGGCTACCAATTGTTCTTTGTTGATTTTGACAACACATAAACGTTTAATGATTCATAACATGGATGTGAACATAATATACTTGAATAGACATAGAATGCCTACATATCATAGCTAGAAGGATTTTCTATGATGGATCAAGGACATATAATATGCAAGCTCATTAAGTCTTTGTATGTCTTAAAGCAAGCACCTCATGTATGGTATGAAAAGTTAACTAGGAATCTTTTGAAAGTCAATTTCAAACTTTTTAATATTGATGATGAAACTTTGTTTGTCAAGGAAGTTAGAAATATTGTTGTATATATTGTGAGGTATGTGGATGATCTTTTGATAACAAAGGATAGTGGAGGATATATTACATCTAAAAAAAGGATTGAAGAAGGGTGTTGAGATAATAAACATGTGACATCTTCACTACTACCTGGGTATTGAAGTAACTTGGAATCCAAAGAATGTACTCATCTTTTGAAAGAATTGAACTGAAGAATTGTTGAACAAATTTGACATGGTTGATTGTAATCTTTTCTCAAGTCCAATGCAATAAAATTTGAAGCTTACATCAAAGCAGATAATGCATTAGAGGATGCAACTAAATACATATAACTAGTGGGGAGTCTTACCTACCTTAGTACTATGGGATCAAATATTTCATTTGCATTTTGGGATTCTTTATAGGTTTATGCAAAAACCTTGTGAAGGACATTGATTTGTTGCAAAAAGAGTTCTAAGGTACTTGATGGAAACTCAAGACTTTGTGATCAAATACTCAAAGGTGGATGACTTCAAAATTACTTAAACATTCAAATTTAGATTTGATGAAGAGAAGGCGAATGGAGTGTCTACTTTAGGATGCCTTACGAGTCTTGGATCAACAACTATCTCTTGAAGATCACCCAAACAATTTGTTCCAGTACATTCCACTACAAAGACAGAAAATGTGGCTATAGTAGAGGTGACCAAGGAGATCATCGGCATAGAAATATGCTAGAGGATTTGTAAAAGAAACGAATGAATGCTACTCTGCTTCCTATCGATAACACTTATATGCATAATCATGTTGGCCAAGAATACTGGATTCCACGATCAAACCAAGCACATAATATAGACTACCATTTGACTCAATATCATATAGATGCCAAAACCATTCAATATATAATGCATTGTTCCACAAATGAGCAATTTCCAAACATGTTCACCAAAACACTTGAAACATAAAAAAAAAATTAAATAATTCAAAATATACTTGAATTTACAGACACTCTTTCAAATTAAGAAGAAGATGTTAGAAATATAATCGCTAAGATATAGAATTGTGTAAATATTCTTATAATTATGAATTTATTAGAATAGTAAAAGTCGTTCAAAGTTTTAGAAAATATAACTAAAAATCACTTCTCAGTAGATTAATGAATGGTTCACTTTAGTGAAGTTCAACTCAATGCAAAGCGGCATTATTCTCTAACCTGATATACTTTCAGTTTGGAATTTCACTAACATTTAGTTATAAATTTTGGTTTTGCTTTTATTACAAAATACAAATTAATCGCTACTTGGAATTCTCTTTACCATGTAAATTAAAACTAATACAACCATTAAAGAAATTACCGTGATGGTAAACTTGCATCATCGATTATTCAAGGGAGTCTTTGTTCCCCGCAACTAAATGACAGAGAGTATCCACTGTCCCCACTCTACCACCCATTTGGACAACATTCAGGCATACCGCAGAGCGAGTCACGGAAGCGGCAACTGTCAATATAAACATGAAAGCATCCGTGGTTTTGGTATTGGGCAACTTTCTTTGGAATTGCGTTCCCCGAAAAAGAAGGTAAAATATTTGAAGGGGGGCATTGCGCGAGTCGACATCGCGACCTCTTAACCAAATAAAGGTTTTGTTTTCAAGCAGAATCAAATTTACAACAATATACATAACAGGAATATTCTTAGAAACTCTGGTTTGAATAGCGGATGGATTTAGCACCTGAGTTAGTTTGTCCGAGAGGTTGAGATCTTATGCACGTGGGTTCGAATCCCCACAGCCAGCAGATATTAAAGAACGAATATTCGAATAACAGATTTCTAGGAAAGATAGCACCCATAGTAATGTTATATTGTGACATCCACGCAAGAAAGATGGAATCCATAATAATGTTATATTCATATGTACAAACAGCTGGTTTGCCCGAGAGGTTAAGGGGGAAGACTTAAGATCTTCTGCACATAAGTGCGCGTGGGTTCGAACCCCACAGCCAGCATGCGTCTCTTTACAATTTGTGCAAATACTTAATTTAATTGTTATTCCTTATTTTTGTAGGATTCTATTAACGTTACATCAGAAGAATCGATTATTCAATAACTAATATTGATTACTGTATCATTTATAGCATATTAGTCGATGTTCTGAGATATTTTTGAAGTTACTATATTTTTTAATGTTTTGATGCGTTGACCCTGATTCGTTCTGAGTTTCAATCGTTTTTTTTTCACCCTCATTCGTTCTTAGTTTCAATCGTTTTTTTGTCTAGTTCAAACCCAAACAATTTCATCGATTTCTCTCAGACTTGTGCTTCATCGATGACCCCTTCGCTACACTGATCTTTGTGTTGCTCGATATGGTGATCTCTTTGGGTACTGAAACTTCGTTGCAAAGTTTCAGGAACCGACATAATCAGGCAGGGCTGACAAACTGATTGGTTGTTTTTTCTATTTATTTAATGAACTACTAGAAGGTTTAGGTTTAGGTCTTGCAGCTTGTAATTATGGCCTTAAGAATGATAGTACTCTAACGTCTTTCAGGTCTCTTTGATGGTAAGTCGATTATCTAGTGGTCGTATGATTATAATGGTCTTAACATCTCTTCAACTCTGAAATATTCGTCTCTTTTTGCTTTCCGTTTTTGGTAGCTCCTTCTTCGCTTCTTATGAGTTTTTTATTTTTGACATTCTCTTTGAATACTCCAATTGTAACTTAAAGCTTACTTGCTGCAAATTTCAGCAAAATTGGCATCTTTGGGGATCTTAAAAGTTGAAATGGGGATAGTTGGTCATCATCGACACCAACCAAATTAGGATTTCAAGGCATGGTTGACACATGCTTCTCTACATGCCCTTCTAGTTGCTGATGTGGGTTTCTGAGTATTTCATGAAAGGGCGGGCTAATAACTGAAATTTTTTTGTGTATTTTAAGCTTGTGGGGTTTCAAGAACGTCATAAATCTTTTCATGAATTAGGTCTAGGAGAATATATGAAGTGAAAGAACTTATGAACTAAAATGATGTCCATTAATATCGCTGGAAGGTAGTGAATGGTAGTAGTGGGAATTGATCCTATGAGTGAGAATGGAGTGATTCTTACTGTATATGTGAAGGCATGGTTGGGTAGTTCATTTTAGGATTAACATGAGTGTTGTGTAGGTCAAAAGATTAGTTATGGCTCTATTGGGAGCACTGGGTATTTGGATGAGCATATTCTTGGGGGGATTTGTTCTTGTATTTCTAGCAGAGCTATATTATGTCTTCGCGTGGATGAGGAACAACATCCTAAGCAAAAGAGCATGTAGATTAGGCACAGTGTGCAGTGGAGAATGAAGAAATTTTTCTCATGAAGCAACACTAGTTGGGTTGTTTGGCTGCTAGTCTTCGTTCTTTATGGATGTAGAGTTTGTGGAAAAGTTATTCCCCATGGGACAATGGGCCATTGGCAACAACTACATGTGCATGCATGGTGTGTTTAGGGAAATAAGGCTTATTTTCACCATCACATAAGAGATCAAGGAGGATATGGAATTTGAGGAGCTTGTGAAACATCACAATGAGTTTGTTGTTGCTACTGCCACCTCTTTTCTACCTATTCAAACTTTACACTTTACAACTGTGAAGGCAACACCAGAAACACCATCTTAAAAAAAAAACAACTAGGAAGGAAGTTTTATTATTGAATTGGGGTAGTCTAATAACCACATATCTTGAGGTCAACCTCTACCAATTCCATACCATGGACTCCTACACCAATGCAACAACAACAAGAGCAAAATCTATTGCAGATCAGATTCATCATCACATTCCTCCTACAATATTCCTTCTTCTCTTGCCCCCTGCTCTTTCTCCACCTATCCTTCCAAGCCAACTTCTTCCTCCCTATCTCCTACCCTCATCTCTTCCACATACCAAACATTTTAGAGTGTTGGCTCAAGTTCTCCTTAGTTATTTTGCAAATCACAACCCATTTATGACATGACTATCTCCCAATCTAGTGCTTTTTCTTGAAGATAACGAGATTGAGAATGAAAATGAATCTCCTTGCAACATCTAGTCCAATGGATACACATCCCCACATGATGATGAAACAACCCTTTGACACACCAACGCCTTCCCCAACTATTCTTACTCCATATATAACTCCACCAATGCCACCTCCTCTCAGACCCATCAAAGCTTCAGAAGCCCCCCATGGGATCCCAATCCAAATGGCTAATCACAAGTTGAAACAAGCCACACTTTATCAATGGACATCAATCCTTCCTTCTCGTCATCCTCAAAGAACTGTCATAAATCCCCCATTTCCCATCATCACAGGAGACCTTCAAGGCCTCATCGCATGGTTCTCCCTTATTATGTGAACCCTTCTACTGATAAAAAAAACATACACTTATGGAGAGAAGGGTGTTCACATCCCTATTTAATGATCTTGCTCTTCAGCCTCTTACTAGAGAGTTTTCTCATTTGAATGGATTCCCTGCACATCCAAGGCTTTGCAAAGGAACAAAGCCAGGTTCAAGCAATAACTCCAATTTTTGCAGCCCTTCTACACCTTTCAACACACCCCCATCTACTCCCTTCTGCACTTCATCTAAACCTAATTAAGGCCCAATAACTCACTTGAAGGCAAAGAAAAATCCTCATTCCACACTATCCACTTGTGCACAAAATTTAAGGGATGTTGTTGAATTGAGAGAGAAAAAAATGTTGTTGGGGCACACCCATTGCATAATAGAGAGGAAAATATATAGATTTGAATGCTTTTGAATGATATAGTAGGTACCGTATAACGTATGAATAGTCTATAATTTTACTATATTAATTTTTGTTTGTCTATGGACCTTTTTGTAAAACCTTGGGCATTTTTCAAAATCTAAGTTGTTGTGGTGATTTTCTTTCTATGCTAAGCAATGTTCTCTTATTTTGTTTTCATGTATTTGTCTTTCTCTTGGAATGAATTAAAAATATAATACCATTTGTAAATGTTATGTATGTTTTAATTTCAATATTTCAAAGTATGTATGGAAGAGAAATTTCCATCTATGTCAGGCACAATCTTCTTTGCAACACCATGCAACCTGACTATGTCTTAGATAAATACCTGTGCTACATCACTAGCTGAGTGTGTAGTCTTCACTGATATGAAATGTGCAACCTTTGTTAACCTATCCACAACAACCATGATGGAATCATGTTGTCTAGCTGTCTTACGAAACCTTGTGATGAAGTCCATCGAAATGACCTCCCATTTCCACTCTGGTATAGCAATCGACTATAGCAGTCCACCTGGATGCTTACACTCTACCTTAACCATCTGAAAATATAAACATCTGGCTACAAACTCTGCCACATATTTCTTTATATTCGGCCAATAATAGAATCTCTTCACTACAGTAAATGTCTTCTCGTAGCCTGGGTGACCCCAATATGGTTTCACATGAAACGCCCTCAAGATCACCTTCTTGAGCTCATTGTTATCCGGTAGATATCTTGTCTCTAAATCGAACCAATCCATCCATTATGAGATGGTAATCCAAGTCTTGTATATGGTTACCTGTAATTGTACCACATGTAATTGTACCTGTACCTATACTAACACCTGTACCTATACCTGTACCAACACATGTACCTGTATCTGTACCTATACTTGTATCAACACAGGTACATGTACCTATACTCTACTGCACTGTGTACACAATATCCATATACCTATGATCCTGTTGACCTGCCTACAAGATCCTATCCTATAAGTATGTCCCATAGGATCTCATCATTGCTAAGTGGTTTACTTGTACCCTCCTGCTAAGAGCATCTGCGACCTTGTTCTCCTTTCAGTTGATGTACCTGATCTCGAAGTCAAATTCACAGATCATGCCCAACCATCTAGGCTACATGGCATTGAAAATCGGTCGATCAACAAGTACCTCAATGATCAAGTGGATCAAATTTATGCTTAAAATTCAAATTTCTCAGAATGGAATGAAACCTATGTGCTTGCGTAGATCTTATCATTCTTAATCCAACATAATTTGTTTTGCGCAAAACCAACACCGTATGATCCTAGAAACGAGTTATGATCTATTTGTCAAACAGGCGAATTTTGGCAAAATTTTGTACAGGGCTACCCAGTCAGTAGTTCATACCACTGATGTGGCATGCTAACTAGTCCTGCTAATTTGGAAGAATAAATGGACCACACAAGCCAATGATAGTGTTACAAGTGGCATTTTATCATTGGGATGACTCAGTGAATTTTTATTAGTTTGTGGGGTAATGATGTGGACCAATTAGAGGCTACCACATGGCGCAGTCAGAGGCTGCCACATGGCACCTCGATGGCTACTAAAATTTTGGGTATAGGTGGAATGCACTCCAACAGACTTGAAACCGTGACCTCCAAGTGCCAAAACCAACACCTTACCAACCACCATTGTTTCTTAATACATATTGTTGAAAATTTATATTTAAGTTTGAATATGGCATTGTTTGTAAATATTAATTAAATATTCAGGTTTTAGATGTTAGATGGAAAATTAAGTGTCCCACAATTTTCACCGCCGGTTCACAAAAAGTCGCTCCGTTAGTGATTTTTGGGGCGAAATTGTAGGGTGATTTGTAGGTATGGTGAATTTGTAGGACGAATTGCTAGAAAACTTATGGAGATCAAAACTTCTTTAGTTTTTATCATTTTTTGGAGAAGAAAGAGGCTAGACATGGGTTTTTGATAGCTTTGAAGTTGTTGGAGTAAGTATTGAAGCCATTTAAGCACTGAAAATGTACAAACACACAATTTTTTGAGCATAATGAAAGATGCCCAACCATTGGAAGCTGGCCCAGGAGATGTAGCCCAGGAGGGGTGAACTCCTTCATCAATTGATGTTGTGTGTTTACTGTTATGGTGATTTTGTATTATGTTTTTATGCAAAAAATCAATTTAAATTTCATGTTTATGTGTTTAATAATTTCACAAAAGAGGCTTTAAACCTAATTGAATCACTTGCAAAAATTCACAAACCTTAAGAAAACTTCAAATACATATCAGTTTGGTATCAGAGCTTAGGTTTTCTTTGTTGCTGCAAGGGTTTAATTGTTTGCAAGTGTATGTTATTTTTACAAGGTTGAAGCTCAAGAGAGGAGAAGGAAATCCTGTGGTTGCAAGTCCACAAGTTAGGTCAAGGACAAGGAGAGAAAGTTTTCCACAATCTCCACCACAAATTCTACCTCAAATTGCAGTCGAAGCTTCAACAAGTATGTCACATGAAGGAGAGACTGAAAATATGTTAGAGGATGAAAAATCATTCGGGAAATAATTAGTTGATATGAAAAGAATGGTGAAAGTTCTTTATGAGGAGAGAAGCACAAGGATGCAAGGCGAGAGCTCCAATATTCCAAAGGGAGATAAGTGTTCAAAATGAGAAGAAGGAGATGGAGACAATCCTCCAAAATGTAATGGGAATGGTGACAAAACACCTTTGACACCACCATTATCCTCACCACCATGTCACCACCATCTTCATCATCATCTTCTTCTACAACAAACCCTTCACAAACACCTCCACAATCTCCAAAAGGTCATGGTAAAACTCGATTTTTGAAGCTTGACATTAAGTTTGATTTTCCTATGTATGCTAGAGAGGTAGATACTGAAATATTAAACAATTGGGTACGTCAACTTGAAGTGTATTTCAATATATAAAGGATCAAGGATGATGACACCAAGATTCAAATTTCTTTAGTAAGATTGGAAAGTGCAGCTCTTATTTGGTGGGAAGCCAAAACTCAAGAGGACATGAAGAAACATGGTAAGATATTAAGCTCTTGGAAAGATTTTGTTGCTGCCTTAAGGAGAAAATTTTATCCATTAGCATACATGAAAAAGGCTATAATGGACTGGAAAAAATTTAGGTAAGGTAAAGGACAAAGTGTGCAGAGCTATACTCAAGATTTTAAGAGAAGAGCACTAATTTTGGGTGTAGATTTGACATCTCAAGAAACCTTTTTAAATTAAATTGGAGGTTTGAATAGTTACTTAAGACATAATAGTCTGATGTTTAATCCTTCACATTTAGATGAAGTTTGCGTTCAGGCCACATATCTAGAGGGAAGAGGGAAACATGTTCCAGAGGAGACAAGTGAGGATACCTTTAATTCTGGAGAGAAAAGAAAAGGTAGGTACAAGGGGAAAGGTAAGAAGAATTCTTCCATCAAGATGGAGAAAGAAAAAATCACATGCAGATTTTTTTTTAAAGATGGCCATGATGAAGATCATTGTTGGAAAATTCATCTAGAGATGAGACCCAACAAGCTTAAAAACAAGGAGAAGGAGAAAACAACTGCAAAAATAACACATTATTTAGGTTCTGATTCTGGACATGAAACAAATATCACCGCAATGGGTTTGAAAGGTAAGGACATTGCAAGTACTAGTTCTTCAAGTTGTCAAAATAGTACTCAAGATGATAAAACAAGAATTGAGCTTTTCCATATTAGAGTTATTTCAAAGCATACCAAGATTAACACCCTGTTTCATAGTGGTTCACAAGAAAATCTTATTTCAGAAGACTTAGTCAAGAAGTTGAATTTACATACCATTCCTCATCCAAGACCTTATCCTTTAGGTTGGATATGTAAGAATGCAAATTTGCAGGTTACGAGGAAGTGCATACTTAGATTTGCAATCACTGCAAACTTTCTTGATGAAATTGAACTTGATGTTGTTTCACTTGATATTTCTGGTATTGTTTTGGGTAGCCCATATCATTATGATAGGAGAGAAAACTTTCATCGCCATGATAATAAGTATCACTTTTTCAAGAATGGGATTTAGTACATTGTTAGAGTGCATAGTAAGAAGATGAATTTGTCTCTTATGCATGCTGGACAGATGAAGATAATTGTGAATGCTAGTCAAAATTTTGCTTTTTTAATGTTCAAGCATGAAGATGTTGTGAATGAGGCCTTTCAAGGAGATGCATCGAATGTGAAATCTGATTTAATTGAGGTTTCTGATGGGTGTGATAAGATGTTTCAAGAGTCTAACATATTTCCTGCTAAAAGAGGTAAAAAATATAAGGTAAAATTGTAGTAGTATGCATCATTGTTGAGCATTGATGTAAACAAGATGACATAGTAAGAGAGTGCATAGGTCAAAGAGAAAACGTCAAAGAAATTTGACAAAGAAGGCATTGTGTTTAAATTTTCTTATTGTGGGTTTCACAATGTATTATCCTTTAAATGGGATACTGCATGGCGATGATGATCACATTTGGTTAAGATTCAAGCTAAGTGGAAGGAAAGACATGCTAAACATCGTCATGTCGACAATGTTCAAGGTGAGAATGATCTAAATTTGTTTAAGTTTTATTTGATTGACGACCTATGAGGGAATTCTTTTGTTCCTTTAAGGACAGGTTGTTGTTATCAATATTATGGGAAATTGCAGCAACATGGTATCTACAACAACAAATTAAGGTCTCTGAATTCAGGGAAAACGGATCAATTTCCAAGAAAGGCTCAAACTGTCGCATTCAAGTAATTTTTAGTTGATAAAGACTGGAAGGGTGAGGTAGTTGAGCCATCATCTATTTACTAATAGATAAAGAGCTTCCAGTGGTGAGGAATGGTCCAATGGACCAAATTTATGTTCAAAACTAAAATTTATCATAATGAAACAAAACCTATGCACTTGTGTATATATCATCATTCTGAATCTGACGTAATTCGTTTCACGCAAAACCGGGACCGTATGCTTCCAGAAATGAGTTCTGATTGATTTGTCAAACATGCAAATTTTGGCAAACTTTTGTGTAGGGCTACCTAGTCAGCAGTCTGTACTACTGACATGGCATGTTGACTAGGTGTACTAATTCTGTAAAATAACTAGAATGCACGAGGCAATAACAACGTCACAAGTGGCATTTTATCATTGTGCTGAGTGGGTGAATATTTATTGGTTTGTTGCGTAATGATGTGGACCAACCGGAGGGTGCCACATGGACCAGCCAGAGGCTACCACAAGGCAACTTAATGGCCACTAAAATTTTGGGTAGAGATGGAATGTGATTCGACGGACTTGAACCCGTGACTTCCAAGCATCAAAACTGGCGCCTTACCAACATGCCACACCATTGTTTCTTAATACATACTGTTTAAAATTTATATTTAAGTTTGAATATGGTGTTGTTTGTAAATATTAATTAAATATTCATCCTTTAGCCATTAGAGGGAAAATTAAGTGTCCCAAAATTTTTGCTGCCCACTTGCAAAAATTTCACTCCGTTAGCAATTTTTTGGGAAAATTTTAGGGCAGTTTTCACGTAGGGTGAATTTCTAGGATTATTTGTTGGAAAAATTGTGGAGAACATAACTTCTTCATTTTTTATCCATTTTAGGAGTAGAAAGAGGCTAGACAAGGGTTTTGGATAGCTATGAATCTTTTGGAGTAGAGCCATTTGAGCACTATAAATGCATGGAAACACTTTTTTTTAGCATAATGAAAGAGGCCTAACCATTGGAAGCTAGACCAGGAGATGTAGCCCAGGAGGGGTGAACTCCTTCATCAATTGTTGTTGTGTGTTTATTATTATGGTGATATTTTCTTATGCTTCTCTAGAAAAACTTAGTTTAAATTTCATGTTTATGTGTTCAATAATTTCACAAAAGAGGCTTAAAACCTAATTGAATCAGTTGCAAAATTTGACAAACCTCAAGAAAACTTCAAATACATATCACTCAACCCAATGTGGTCACTCATCAATACAAACCACCAACCCAGAAGATAGTTCCTCCACATCTTCAATGCACGAATGATCGTTGCTAGTTTGAGATCATGTTTTGGGTAGTTATGATAATGTTCATTTAGCTTCAGTGATTCATAGCATACCACCTGTCCATCCTGCATAAGGACCCCACCAAGTCCTCTCTTGCAAGCATCTATACACACTACAAACTCCTTTTCTAGATCTGTAATTTTTAGAACTGGAGCATGTGTCAACAACTACTTAAGATGCTCAAAGCTAACCTCACACTCCTCTGTCCAGTCAAAGTTCTTTCCTTTCCTCTGCAATGATGTAATAGGATAAGAAATCTATGAGAAGTTCCTGATGAAACTCATGTAGTAACTTTTCAATCCCATGAATGATATCACCTCATCTACATTCTCATTCTCAGGAGATACCCCTCCATGATGGCCCTTATATTCTCTAGATCTACTGCAATTCCTTCCTTGGAGACAACATGCCCCAAGTAGTGTACCTTAATCTAGAAGAAACTACATTTTCTAAGCTTAACATACAACTGATGGTCTCTCAACAACCTCAACATTGCTTCCAAATGCTTGGCATACTCTTCCTCATTTTTAGAATATACCAATATGTCATCAATAAACACAATAAAAAACTTGTTTAAATAAGGATGCAACAAATTGTTCATCAAACACGTAAATGTAGTTGGGGCATTATTCAAACTGAATGGAACTAAAACAAACTCATAATGCATGTACCTAGTCCGGAATGTGTTATTCTATATGTCCTGCTCTTGATGCATACTTGATGATACCCTGATCTCAAGTAGATCTTAGAGAACACTATTGCACCCTACAGTTGGTTAGACAAATCATCAATCCTCTATAACGGGTACCTATTCTTGACGGTTGCTTTTTTCAACTAGCTGTAGTCAATGCCCAATCAAGAAAAACAATGGTGCGCCCATGGTGAGACACTTGGCATAATGTATCCCTTGTCAAGCATATCTTATAACTATAACTTTAATTCTACCAAATCAAGTATTCTCATCCTGTAAGGTGCTTTTGATGCTGGAGTTTCCCCTCGTACCAACTCAATAGAATATTCTACCTCCATGTGAGGTGGCAACTCAAAAACATCGATTGGAAACACATCTCGAAATTGATGCAAAACTGGATATCTTCTCAAGACTTCTGCATCCTCAACTTCCTTACCTTTGTCACTAGAGATATGAACTATGAGTACTACACACCCTTTCCTGTGACTATGCCTAGCTTGCATTATTGTCACCATCCTAACATATGTGGATTTCTTCTTTCCCTATAAGACTCTTGGTTCCCCATTGTCATTCAAACACTCAATAACCTTTTCATAATAGTCCCTTGGTTCTGTGAAGGTATAACCAAGCCCCCAATAGCATATTCTAGGAACCCAATGGAAATATGTTCAAGTGTGCTATTGTAAGCAGGTCGTTTAACTCAAATTCACATGCTCTCACCCAATGGTGAACTCTTTTCTTCATACCCGTAGAGAACTTCACTAACCAGGATTCTGCATGCATTTCTTTACTCAAGCCATACTTATTCACCAAGTCAAGACTAACATATCTATAGTTAGATCTAGGATCAATAAAAGTAGAAATAACTTGGTCACAAATCTTATCGTCCATCACAATGATAGATGCCTGGTGTTTTTCCTGCTTGTTGTCCATAAATTCATAAATACAAGGAATGCTCTGCCCAACATCCCCAATAGTCTCCACCTCCTGTGCATTGTATATCTTAGGCCTACCACCCAGGTTTTGCGGAAAATCTCTCTTAAGGTGATCCTCACCACATGTCCAAAACTTCAACTGTCCCATACCATTACCTCCATGTTGTTGATGTCATCTATGATGTTGTTTTGGCCAATGTCCCTGTCAATTTGCATTAAAATTCTTTTGCGATGCCACATTTTCTTTCCCATCTTCATTCTGAGGCCTTGATATCTCAGGTTGTCATTTTCCTTTAGCTTGGTCTTTCCCTTCCCATCCTTGCTGAGACTCATTCTTGCACTTTGAATTATCATAGCAATGCTTCAACTTCGATGACTTCCTCAAGTGACCGAGGCTCATCATACTCAATCTGGTCTCTAAATGATAATGGAAAACCACCGAAAAATCACTAAAATTCAGCCTTCTCATCCTTGATATATGGCACATACCTCAGTAGCTCCAGAAACCTGGTTGTGTACTCTTCATATTTCATTGACCCTATCTTTAGCTCATAAAACGCTTTGGCCTTACTATCATAGTACCTCTCTGACAATTACCTCTTCCTGAAAAGCCTCTTAAACTCATGCCAGCTCAAGTCCTCTATTCTGATGTCTCTAACTTGCTTCACATCTTCCCACCATATGTATGCTTTATCTTTCAAGCTGAAGATAGAAATTATAGCCTTCATATTATTTGAGAACTCATGCAACTCAAATAATTTTTTCATTCCAAGTATCCAAGCCCCTACATCTTTCGGGTTCTTCAAGTCTCCATCAAAAGTAGGTGGTTTGGATTTCTTAAATTCATCTAGAAAGTATCCCCTCTCACTCCTCATGTAAGGGTGATACCTATGATTATCATGATGTCTATCCGAACCAGAATTAGAATGCTAGCTGTACTCATCACCCCGCCTATTCAGAGTGTCCAACAACCAACCATCTCTCACTGTATCAGCTCTATTTAAAATGTGTCTACCAGGAGACCTGCTGCCATATGCCCCATTAGTTATGTCCTCCTGTCCATGGCTGATCTGTAATGTTCCTTGCTACTACAACTCTAAAAATCTCCGAAGAAGTATTGCATTCACCTCTACTTGTTTCTCTTATGCCTATATGATTCTGTCATTGCCTTCCTTACAAGTCCTTATTTCTTGCTTTATGCTTCTCAATGTGTCTGCCAAATTAGAAGAGTGCCCAAAATGCTGCTCATATGACTCATAGGGAGATTCATTGTAGTCTACTATCTTTCTATCCATGTGTATATTTCTCCTACAAGGTATAATATTTCAGCTAAACCAAATAATAATAAACGAAATAACAATAAACCAACGTACCTTGCGCAATATAGGGAGGATAATTCCTACAAGATCGAGCAATCAACATAATACATGTATATATAAAATCATGACAACATAAAAACATATATTGTCTTGGAATATAAACATATAAATATCATTCTAGTTGGAGTTTAGTCATCCATGCATGACCATACAATCTGCACATCGATGCAAGCTTGACCACACATAAAACCATAAGAACGAACCATACATGAGCATAAGCAACATGTAACCCAAAATGAATGACCAACGCATATCCAACATATAACATTACATAAGAAAACATGCACAACCAATAAAAAGCATGATCCAAATGTGACCTAGAATAACCAATAAATGCATATGCAACATGTAAAAATATGTAAGAAAGAGTGCACATGCAATACATAAAACATGAACAACGCACAATCAATCACACATTCATGAAAACATGTCAACAACAACATCATCAACACTTCCATGGTGACACCACTTCCACCATAACCAACACAACATGGAAGCAAAAACCAAATACAACATAGGTATGAGAAACACATAAGCAATCAACATAAAGCATGATCAACACAATACCAATCGAGTCTAAGAGTTGAACCATGCTCTGATACCACTCTGTAACACCCTCTTCCCACATCTACCTAAGTAACCAACCAACATGGGTAAAAATGTGATGTGAGGCTACTAATATGATATTCAACCTCCTAGATGACCTTAAGGAAGTGGAACTGAGGGAAGCCTGACAAACATACCTTACACAACATGAAAAACACCTCGACGAGGTAACCCAACCTCCCAGACCCTTGAACCTTGATGAAGTTGGAATGATTTTTAACCAATTTAATCCTTAGCCATGAGAATTTAAGGTCAAGCGATTGGCTAGAAACCTATAGCCATGGGAATGTCAAGGAAAGGTTGTGGCCAGGGCCCCAAAACGTCATTTTTGTGCTTGCAACTCTAGGATTGGTGCCACCATTTTAGCCCCATATCCCATGTCACTGCCCAAAACTTCATGAAACTTTAGGAGAGGTTCAATGACATTAAAACAAGGGTATGTGAGAAATCACATCCTCAGGAACTGATATGGGCCCTCCTATCCATGACATACATTTCATCAAACATGTCACAAACATTGCATCTATAGGTATACACAATAGATTTAAACATAGGCGTCTCTTAGAAATATGAGAATAGCTAAGAAGCATTTCTCCCCTACATCATAAGATACAATACAATCTATTTGACCATAGATACATTGTGCAGTAATTTAAGGGTAAAAACATAGATATATCCATACATCATCATTGATCAAATACATGCTTATAACCAACATATTAAAAACATAAATACAATGGATACAACAACAATAAAATCCATACAAAAGCAACTAAATTTGCATACCAGATACCAGCAAAGTGAGCTCTTCATTACTGAATGTGAAACCAAACAGAGATGGGACTTCGATGTTCCCCCTGACCATATATTGGATGAGCCAAATCTCTCTTCATCCAATCACCCCCGTGCCATATTCCAAGCATGAAGGTGGGACTCATAAAAAACCAAAAAAGAACTAAACAAGAATGGATTCTACTAGAGTTCTCTTCCTAAACCATGAGGAATTTGAGTGCCTCGTAGTCTCTCAGGCTTTACCGTAACCCACAGTCCGATCCAAAGGTCACTAGGCCCTACACCGTGACTATCTCTTTCGAATTTACCATACATCCCATCTTGGGACTACTAGGCCCAATGAAGATAAATCCACCTCTTGACTTTACCGTATATCCTGTCATTCACTGATAAGGATGACTAGGCCCATCGAGGCACACAATCTAAATTTACCGCAACCCACAGTCTGGCTCAGTGGTTACTAGGTCAATGGCTTTATTGTGATCCACAATATGATTTAGGGACCACTAAGCCATGTTTTTGTCATTTCGGATATCCTCCCCACTCATCTTCGAATCCATCCAGCAATTCAGATGAATCGAAGTATGAGAAACCCATCTCATCAAAGCTATGCAAAAATAGCAAGGCTAGGTTGAAAACCACCGTCACACCTGGAAAAACCCATTCCAAGTAAAAAACAAACCACATGCAATACCATGCATGCAAGAATCCTATTGTAGCTTCTTGATCCCACTCTTCCTCGCTTTCTTTTCATTTCTTGCTCCAATGCCCAAGTGCGGGCCAAGAAAACTCTAGGTATCCAAGTGTGTGAGAGAGAGAGAGAGAATAATGAGAGAGCTCCAAAATTGGATTGAAGAAAGGTTGAACAAACACTTTCCCACTGATCCTCAAAAGCTTTTTTATTAATGAGGCCTCTATTTCCTTCATTTTTCTTCATTTTCCTTCATTTTCCTCACATGAAACCGTGACCTTTCACCTTCCTTTTCTCCTATTTTCCATTAATTCATAAATAAATGTGCCAAAAATGTCATTTTTCCTTTCCAAATCCTTTTCTATTTCCTTTACCAATTTAATTTAGCCATAATAATCGAAATGAACATCCACTAGGATGTTTTTCCCAACATTAAGCTTGGAATAAGTGTCCCATCAACCATGGTTATTATTTTTCCTTTATCAAATTTTTTTTCATGGAATTTTCACCAGGGTTGTTATAGAACCCTCACCCTTGGGGGAACACCATCCTTGGTGTTCAATGACACCTAAAAACTAGCAAACCGTTGAAAATAAAACATACTTCCTATGTATATTTATAAAACATCTTGTTGCAGTATTTACATTGACATCCATATATACAACCATATTGTCTATGGAGCTTTATAAATCTAGCTCGATAATATATTTACAATAATATACACATATGCACATTTCTCATCCAATAAATAAAATGATACAATGCTTGCATTTGAAACAAGGGAATCCAGAGGCTCACACTCCACCCTCAAAATAATACCAGGATTCACCTCCTTCTTGGGAAGTCTAGAATCCACTGCCAAAGTCAAAGTTGCATCTAATTTCTAGCGCTACATTCCTCTGCCACTTTTCCTCTCAGTGAAGAGTTACCAACTCATTGTCTAGGGCACACTCCTAATGTGCATCTAATTTCATCTTTAAATGATAATGACCAAAAAAAATCCATTCCCCACCTTTTCTTCTCTGCTAGAAAGTCCCTTGGGAAATCCAGTAATCCCCTTCTGGTAAGTCACTTGGAAAGGATTTCTTGCATCAGAAGTTCAAACAACCAAGGAATATATGTGCCTCAAAACCATCATACCAGTCATAAAATTCTCATGGAAATCAATGGACACTATCGGGTACCAGTGTCTCACAATGGCCCCGCTCCTGAAGTGCTTTACCAACATATTGTTTCCTATTTCAATTCCTTTTGTTGTTGTGGCCAATGCTTGCAATCAGTTTCAACCACCCAACCAGCCATTTTTGTTCTTCCAGTACCAAGCACATAACTATCATAAGATTCAAAATAAAATTAAATAAATTCACATCATACCTCATTGGTATCTCGTCAATAAGTTACACTTGCAATTCTATTCACTTACTATCACAACAAGTCAAACTAGTTGTTCGATCAAATCATTATGTATAAACATATCACATTTGGTTAGCTCAAAACGCAACCATCATAAATTAAAATCATGAATCACATGAAATCACAATAAAAATAATCACAAATCACATGTAACCATCATAAGTTAGAATAACATATCACATGCATAATAAAACTGAAATAAAATATTGATACTTATCCTTCATTGGTCCTTACTTCTGCCTTTTTTCTTTTGTACACACAAAGGATCAGTTGCCACACCAGACAAGCACCCATTTCCCTTTCTCCTCTTCAACAACATGCATATACACACAAATACATCACAACACATACATCCACACATGACATACAACACCACACAATACATACACCCACACCGGTATACAACACATACACCTACACCCAGTATATGATACAACACGATACATATGCCCACATCGGCATAAAAAGACATACACCTATACCCAACGTACAATAAAACACAACATATACACCTACATATGGTGTACAAGAGAACACAATACATATCCATATACAAAGCACAACAGAATGAATACACATGTCACTATGCCACGACTACACCATGCACATACATATTATTGCATGCCCACAACAAAACATCTATGACATGCATAGAATGACACATGTATACCAGTACCATATGCACAAAATGTATACAGTACCACCTGTACACAAAACTACTTGTGCAATGTGTGCACAACATCACATGTACACGGCACCACCTGCACAACATGTACACAAATCCAATTGTACACTGCACCACCTATACAATGTGTACACAATATCGCATGTACACAAAACCACATGCATGACATGTGCACGCAACCACATGCAAAAAAGCCACATGCACAACATGTACACGACACCACCTGCACACAACACCACATCTACAACATGTACACATCACCACATGCACACAACACCACATGCACACAACACCATATATACAACATGCACACAACACCATATGTACATATCACCATATATAAAACACATTGAAGCAGTTATGATTTAAATATTTTATTTATTTTTCATTTTATTATTATTGAAATTAAATTTTAATATAAAAGGAATAAAATGATAAAATTTTAATATTTAAATTGTATATATATATTTAAATTTTCTAAGTAAAATTAATATGAAAATGCAGAATATAGAGACCACTGGTTTATCCTATGCTCTCCGAAAAGCATATATTTAAACATTTTATTTATTTTTCATTATTTTATATAGATATTTTTTTTTTAATTAAATTATATATATATCAAAATAATATTTCTAATGTAAAATAATATTTCCAATTAACTTTAATTAAAAAAATATATATAAAATATAAAAATCTCTTCAATGAACATAAGCTATGAGATTCATAACATTATAAAGTGATTTAACCACATGGATTTAGCTACATAGTTTTCATACAAGGTTTTCTGATTATCTTTTCATTTGAGGTTGTGGTGTTTCTTTATACTTAAAGTTAATTATCAATGGTTTTGGTTGATGGATTTCTTTAAAAATAAAATATAAAATAACTTTGTGAAGTGATTTAGTAATAGTGTCTTTTCCCTTCATTTAATAAATCCTTTCGATGGTTTTAATTTGAGGTTGTGGTGTTTCTTTATCCATAAAGTTAATTATCAATGGTTTTGGTTGAAGGATTTCTATAAAAATAAAATATAAAATAACTTTGTGAAGTGATTTAGTAATAGTGCCTTTCCACTTCATTTAATAAATCCTTTTAAGAGGGGATTGTCATTGTGTTGCCGGCAAGTCGTTGTAGGTTACACTCAAGACAAAAGTGGTTTATTAGTTGGCATGTTGTATGCTTTAAAGTCATTAAAAAGAAATAGAAAAGAAAATTTGATTTTTTTTTTTTTTTTTGCATAATATCTATGTTGGTGAAGCCAGTGGATTATAAGTCTTTTATTTATGAATAGTTGAATTTCTTTGGAAGTAGTTGCATGAACATTCCATGTCTTAGCACGGGTAAAGGAAATAGAAAGAGGTTGGAAAGCTTCAGGGTCACTAATGCTTAACTCTAAGAAGAGAACAATTGCTTGAAAGAGAAGGATTGGATGTATGACCAACAAGATAGACAATAGGTTAATGGTAAGGGAAACTACAATGCAATTGTTGTTTCGATATTTCATCTGAAGAACCTATTTTTTAAAATATGTCGAAGATTGATGCAAAAACATCAATGACCTTAACAAAGAGTTTTTGATAACTCCATGATGTGCTTGCAGGCATGTATAGACACCAAAGAGTTGTTTGTTGAGAAATACAATAGGTTGGCAAGTTAATTGATTTCTCATATTATGACATTATCTTGTGATGTTTCATTATTATTGTTCTTTCTTTCGATTTATCTTTTCCTTATCATCAAGACTAATGCCAAACAAGAAATAGAAGAGGACACGAGATGTAGGTACATAGCCAGGGGAAAACTTCACTCTAGGGGATGTTATCACCCTAGTAATTTCTAAAGATTGTGGGCTCTTTGAATTTTTTCAGTTTTAAGAAAACTAGGGGTAACCACAAACCTACTTTGGAAATTTAGGATCTAGCCTTCCTAAATTTCAGAGAGGGTTGTCTCTTTCAGATTTAACTTTGTTTTTTGTTTAATATTTTAGGCTAGGTGTGATTGGGCACTTGGTTTTTTATTTGAAAGTTTGGAGATGGAATTCAACAAGGCTTTTCCCACCAAAATTAATTTGACGATTCAAAATTATGTTTGACTCCAAAAGCTCGACTATGAAAATATTTCATTCCAGTGTAGAGCATGCTATGAAACATGGTATGTAATTAAAAACTGCCCAAAATGTTCACAAAACAACAAATATTAGAAAAAAAATTGAAGGCCCAAATGGTGGAAAGGAGCTCAGGGTGATCTCAGGGTGTTATGTTAAGGCACTTCATGGCGTAAAAGTTACCTGCTCGAAAATACAAATTCAAAAAATATATTATTATGTTTGTCATATATTAATTTTTTTTATAATTAATAATGATAATAATAAATTTTTTTAAAGTTTTAATTTAGTTAACTTTTAGAGTAGATAGTGATAGGGTGTTATTTTAAGGCACTTCTTGGTGTAAAAGTTACTTGTTCGAAAATATGTGGGAAAAAACCCATCCACACTAAGGTGAATCCACATCTCAAAAAAATCTTACACACTTCTTTGTATTCATACCACAAATATTGTTTGTGCCTTATTTATAGATAAATAAAGGAATTGTTAAAATATATATAAAACCCAAAAAAAACTTAAATAATACTACACCACTTATCAATAAAGTTTTCATCTTTAAATGTTAGTATTGAACTGGTAAAGGCTCAAAACTTTATCAATTTTTGCAGATTTTATTAGAAGGCATGTATGTTGTACTTTAAAACTTTAGTTTTCCTTTTCATAAATTCAAAATTAAAATAAATTTGAATCCATATATATGCTCTCTTCATGTACATGATACATCTATTATTATAACTAAGCAAAGTTTCATGGTATGATATGGTTTTACATGCATGCAACATTGAATAAGATATAAATTTAAGTAATTTAACTTGCAAACTTTATAATTTGTAAATGAAACAAAATAAATCCATTCTAACTACATTCATCAACAGTAATGTAACATTGATATAATATAACATTAAATCCACATCATGAATTTAAAAGTCAATGAAGGCATTGTCATATACACAAGTTCACATTCTTGTACTTGTATTCCAAATTGGTCTAGTTATACATTTTTCTCTTTTACAAAATGGGCCCATGGCCCATGGTATTCCCAACATAGATAATGGAAGGTCGTGCCCATAAATGAAATAATGGAAAAATGACATCATGACTGATTTATAAATTAGGTCTATACGTCACCCTCGTCGCGCTTCGTACTCCCAAGTGCATTTCAAAATTGATATTGCTGCAAAAATTAAATAACTAATTAGTTGTAAAATCCAGAATGCATAGAATCAATTGCCGTTAATTCATGATAAGATTTTGATCAACTACTCATTCTCACCATGAAGATCTAAGGCAATGGAGAAGATTGTCCTTCCTCGGCAGATGGTGGAGCTGTTGTTGATGGATATAGGCATGGTTCATGGGTGATGGATAAAGGCATAGTGGAAGTGAAATCGGAAAAAGGTAGTGGGTGTGGGCGGTGATACACCCCCACTGGTTGTACGATAGTGGGAATCACCCTAGGCGAGGGATCACCCTAGGGGGGGAAATTGGAATGTCAAAGGTGGATGATTGAAACAATGAGAAGGGTGGATGAATAAATGGTAGGGGTGGGGATTGGGAAGAGTTTGGGGAGGTGGTTATAGGCATGGGAGAATTTATGATGGAGAAAGGTGGTCGGTGTGGGTGACAATAAATCCCCACTGGTTGTATAAGAGGAGGAAGCACCCTCGGGGAGGAAATTGGGATGTTAATGAGTGGAGCAGTGTTCAAACTGCTATAGTTTTTTTCACCAACATGCTCATCAAATAATTGAATTCGACAACCTGGAACGTTGTGAGATGTGGGTCCCTCGACTGTAACAATAAAAATTTTCATATAGTTATGAAAATGCATCGAAAATGATAATATATCGTATTTCACATAAAAAAATGCATGCCATCAAATTTCCATACCATTTTTCTGTATAATAGAATGTTGCACTAACTCAGGTATGTGGCCCACACTTCTTTAGTGTTGAGAAGATAACTCCAGTTGCTCATCCATGTTTCTTTTTTTTGAACGAACTCGTCCAACCTTTTCAAAATGTGGTTTATCTTTCCCTGATTTTGACTTGCGCCCACATTGCCTTTTCTTTTTTACTGGGCTCAAGAAACTATTTTTTCTTTTAGTAGTGATCTTTGATGGAGTTATATTATTGAAAAACATTCTATTGTATTCTTGACATGCTTTGTCTACCAAACTGTTCAATGCATTTGCTTGCTCCAAATTTGTAGGTATTATGGATCTCAATTTCTCATGAGTTGATAAGTTAACATGTTTCATCTCATCATCTTCAAATAATGCACTATCTGGTCGTACATTGGTTGATTGAACATTATCAATGCTTGTTTCATTATAATAACTTATATTTGGAGGAGAATCAATGCATGGCAGAAGCTCTGTTTGGATTTCTAGGCCCAATATAGGTGTTTCATTCAAATCAAATGAAATTGTAGGCATTTCTGTGGTAAGATTAGTGATATTAGGCAATACATTTTCACCCAAAGTAATGTTACTCACCAACATCTCAACTTTCAGTACATGTTTACAAACATTTCCATTCAAGGCCCAATTGCAATTACAGAAGTGTAGATTGGAACCTTTATATAGGACATTGTACCAAATATCACGTGTATCCTTATTTTGGCTACAAACCCAATAACCATTGTTACTCTTTTCATCAGGCACGCAATCTTCATTTGGGATTTGTCTAGCTCTACACTTGGATGAATTCAATTGTTCCTCAATTTTTCTAGGCCGTACAAAACCAGCTTCTTTTAAACGTTGCATATGATTGTAATATAATACAACCTTTGTCAACAACACATATATTAACCAATCGACACGTCTATGACATGCATTATTCTTTTCACTTAGGTACCTTTCCTTGATATGTCGATGATAAGATTCAATGGCATTATTTGTATCCTGATTGGAATGTGGAAAATTTCTGTATGCTTTTGCCCACGTATTTGTAGAAAGAAATTTATTAGCTATGAATTAATAATACATATGACATGAAAAATAGTCATTAAAGTCACTTACAAGAAACTTACATATTTTGTTGTTGGCTAACCAAGTTGTTTTAAAATATTCCAAAAACCTTGGTTGGTCCCTGAATCTTTCAAAGAATCTTTCAACTGTCTTTTTTACAGATTCATCATCTTCACATGTGTGCATGATTTCTCCTAAAGAATGAAAAATGCGGATTTGGTTTTCCCTTCCTTGGACTTTATTTCCAACATTCTTCAACCATGCACGACGAACATGCCACACACATAATAATATATTACACTTGATTGAAGACCTGGAATAACACAATTTATTAGAGGGAATATACATTAACAATATTTTTATGTCTCTTATAAAATAATAAACACATCACCTTAACGCTTCAATTTCAGCAGTAGCATCATCTGTGATGAAAGCTTGAACCTGCCAATCTGGTCGCTCTTTCTTCCCAATGGAAAAGAGAGTTGACATCCATTTAGAAAGCTCAGCTATAGTATTGTGTGATGATATCACCCAAGCTACTGGAACCCCATTGCGATGTTCGTCGAAAACCATTAAGGTGTACAGTTGATACTACATTACAAACAATGTACATAATTATATTTATGTAAGTTACATGCACTAAAATGAGGTTGAATAAATAAATCAAATTTAGAATAAATTTGTACTCACCCCATACTTATTTGTACTAAATGTTGAATCCATTGAGATAATATTATTGTGAGAATATTTTAGCATCATTGAGCGCATCCACTTTGTTTGTATGCCTATAATAAAAGGGATGTTTTCAACAAGATCTTGTTTCTGGTAGAAGAAAAAGCTCTTAGGGTGTTCCTTATACCAACATTCTACACTGTTTGGATCACTTTGATCTTTAACATACTCTAGCCTTATAGTATCATTGTAAATGTTTAATATATATTGTCTTGTCATATATGTATCTCGAGATGTCCCTGTGTATAACTCACCAAATCCATCCTTCACATCAGAGATGAACTTGTCCCATATCATTGTAACATTAAAACCTCTTTGGATTAACTTCCATCCCCAACTAGAGCCACTATTAGGGTCTTATAAATTATAAGATCTCAAGGTGATTGAGTACTTCACAAGTTGCAATTTCATATTGTGTATGATTTTAAATTTTCAAATGATTTCCAAAAAATATGAAAAAGGAAAAAGAAAGGCTCTCAATAGCTTGCTACAGGAACTTGTCAGCAGATCGAAACTTGATGAAATTGCAAAGCATGAGCCCACTGGCTGACCTCAATAATGTTGTGAAAGGATCTTCAAAGGAATGCATAAGCCCATCTAATACATTACTACTCTGCTCTAGGTAGTCTTCGTACCTTGGTTTGAAAATTTTCCTAACATTTGTGCTTTCTTTCTTTAATGACTGCAACAAGTTGACAAAAGGATCCTGAAACTCGTGAATAACTATTTTTTCCTGATAATAAAAAACAAAACAAAAATATTCTTCATTACTCTCCTGATATGACTACAAATCTTGGTATGGGCTTTGTAATGAAACTCCTAATGAACAAAACAATGAAGTCGGTTGTCGGATCAAGTTTATATCAACACTATTTTCAGGCTCACAGTTAGCTAATGGAGAAGGACTTTTACTGCAGATATCATCCAACACATCAGCTATAGGGTCATGAAAAACTTGAAAAGATTTCTGAAACGTATCCATCAATTTTAATGAGACTGCATGACACTCTACAGACTGCTCATCCTTTTCTTTAGAGATATTATGAAAATTTTTATTTAAAAATTGAAATGCTTCAAAACATAGTGATACAGAATCATCTTGCATCATTTGATCATATGTTTCAGCTTCCAAGCCTTCATCTGCAATTTGAAATTCAATGGAACTTGGTGGCTGCAAATGTGGAGCTAAGGAGGATTTTATGTCGCAAATGATTTTCTCAACCAATTTAGGAGAATGTCATCATTTATAGTGTTGGCCAATCTCGTATTTTCTTTCTCATAGTTTTCTCTTATTTTTGCAAATGAGGAGAAACACAAGGGTAAGGAGCTCTGATAAAAAAGTTGATTATCCTCTTGATTATCAAGATCAAAACTCAATAACCATTGATTTCTGATCGCATGAAAGTTATCTCTGATGAACTGAAATGAAGTAAAAAAAATAAGCAAAGATTCTTCACTTACTTCCAAAATTTTTGGACTTTCCTCATCACTGTCATAGCTGACATGCATCGACTGATCATTGTTTTCGAGCTGTTGAAACTGAACTTCCTCCCACAAACCAATTGTTGATTTCTCTGCAAGATTAGCTTCTGTTTGGAGAACATAATCATCGTCATAGTGATCAAAATTTGGCAAATCATCAATATAAGTAATATCACCAATCATACACGTTATACTATCAGATTTTTTCTCCTTGAATTGATCTACAAATCCATTTTATGATCTATGGTGGTTGGGATTAGTAGGAAACTTTTTAGGACTTCTAATCTCTTCTTTTTCTGGGATAAGTGGGTCATGGTGATCTTGAACGGAAAATACATCTCTCATGGTGATATCTTTCATCATTTCCTCTATTGTATTACCAAAATGTCAAGCTTTACCTTTGAAGATGTCAGGTGCTCTACAATGTTCTTCTTCTCTTCTTCCTTCAGCTTTGCCCTTCTAATCAACAGATTAGCCTCTGCATCTACTGCAATGTTCTGTATCTCTTCAATTGTTGCAAGGTTCCTTTCTTTCAGCTGAAACTCCATTTTCGGATCAAAGGCATCCGAGTAATGTAAGAGAGCTGAGCCAGGAGGGGGTCTTATATCAGTAGGTATCAAATAATAGACTTGATTGAATCTGACAGAAAACTGTTGTACTGTCTCCCCTAGCTATCTTTTCAGCTGGGCATACTCTTCTAGAATCAAAAAAGGGTTTTGTTTGACCACCCACCTGTTGAGGAAAACTTTGACGAACTGCGGGAAAACTGAGATGCTCGCGGCAGGTAAGTTTTTGAACCAACTCTTGACTTTTCCTTGAAAAGAAAGAGAAACTAACCTGATACTGACATCCTCTTCGTCTACTTCAAAAAGGTCTAGGAAAGTCTCAAATTTCTACATATGTCTCTCAGCAGCGATGTTGTCATATTCACCATCAAACCGCGGCAGATATAGGTAATGATTTTCAGGAAAAGCATGGAGTATGGGAGGTAAGATGAGTGGTTTGTATCGATCTGGAATTTTACAAGGTGTAGGAGTATGTACAAAAGTTTTAGGATCAGTCTTGATCTCTTTAGGCTCATAAATTTGAAGATGGTTATCATAAGATTCAGAAAAAGGATGTGGACCAAGATTAAAAGAAAACTCGGTATTTACACTTTTTGAATAGGTAGAATCAAGATTTTGATCATCTTTATCATACAACAAACTCTACGGACGGGGACGACACTTCCTCCTCCAGTGGACCCTGCGCCCCTGCCTCCGCCACCCCCGCGCCACTCCTCTCCCCTCCGCTCCCCCACTCGCTTGGCAGATATTTGAAATTTTAATTTCTACTATTCGCGCCGGTAATAACAGGGACCATTTCATTGTTATGCCAATCATTCTAGTGAATTTAGCAGCCCGTCCCAGGTTCAACATTCCAGGGAAGAAGAAAGGTGTGGTGCAGGTAGATCATCATGGCATACAAGTAAGAAAATGCAGTCATTGTGCCACCCAAAAAACCCCACAATAGAGGGCAGGTCCTGAAGGTCCCAATACACTCTGCAACGCCTGTGGTGTGAGGTTCAAGGACTAGATAACAGAGGAAGAAATCTGTGTTTAGCTGTGGGGTGTTTGAGAGAGGATGACGATGCGCATAGCTTCAAGGAGATGGAGCTCAAGCTGGGGCTCCTTGGAGTGACAGAAGACTCAGAGCGCAGGAATGATGAGAAATTGATGCCATCTTCTTCTGTAAAATCAACAGCTACTGTGTTTGAAATGTCTAAACCCAATGAACAGGGGATGTTTGCTGCCACACCTCTATCTCAGCTGTAGCGCTCATTTCCTCCACTCTCTTGGAAGACAGGTATTCAAACCGATCCCTCCCAAGTTGCTGTGCCTGCCAAGGAAAAACAATCAGGAAACTCTGTTAATGGCTCATAAATGCCTCCTTCCAAGTAATTATATAGCACAATCATTGATTCAGTATATATTTTCATTATATGGATGTAACCTTTGTAAGAAACAACAAGGTATTATATTAATTTATAGGTATTATTTGTTCACAGGGCGCAGGTAATTGGCTAGCCACCTATTAGATCGTTTAGGAAAAATAGTTTGGCTTTTAATTCAAAGACTACAGAAGAAGGCTCTTCCAGCAGTTCTGATCTGTATGCCAAACCCACATAAACCCAAACAACACCAGATACCACCATGGCTCCTGCTCCCAAGTAAGTACTGCTTAAATCTACTTTGTGGGGGAAATGTATTCATGGGCTTCTGAGAATGTGATGATTGATTTTTAAGATATTGGTTTATTGTTAACTTTCAGGGCACAAGTAGTGGGTTGGCCACCTGTTAGATCTTTCAGGAAAAACTCTTTGGTTGTTAATTCAATGCCTACCGAAAATGGGTCTTCTGGTAAGGCTCTGTATGTGAAAGTGAGCATGGATGGAGCTCCCTATCTCAGAAAGGTGGACCTCAAAATGTACAACACCTACCATGATCTCACCTCTGCACTCCACAATATGTTCGGCTGCTTCACAATGGGTACGGACATGTACTAATGGTTCCCTTGGACCTTTATTCTTTCTGTTATATTCCATTCCATTGAATCGGAAAATGTTGGAATGATTTCAGGGAAGTGTGGATCCCACGGTCTGAACGAGAACAAGGTGATGGATTTGCTGAATGGTTCAGAATATGTACTTACATATGAAGATAAAGACGGAGATTGGATGCTTCTTGGTGATGTCCCATGGGAGTAAGTTCCCTCAAGCCCTATATACAAATTTCACTTCATATATTACGTGACAGTCTCCATATAAAATCTAAAAATTGATGATATGGATTATTGGTTGCAGAATGTTTGTTGATTCTTGCAAAAAAATGCGGATTATGAAGGTCTCAGAAGCTATTGGTTTAGGTATTTCACGGGTATCCTCTGTTTGTTAAAATGGTATCCCTTCTCCCTTTCTCAGATACGCATTCAAAGTTGTCTTTGGCGGAAGCAGGCATTACAGAGGTGTGTTTCTAGATCTGAGGTTACCTTTAGATTAATTTGAGCTCCGGATCTATGGAATTTTGCATTGCCAGGGACTCGACTTTGTAGGGGGCGAGGGCCGGCTGGTGAGGGAGAAGCGGAGCAGAGCGAGGAGGGTGCGAGAGGAAAAATGGCTAACTAGAAGATCTGCAAATTTGAATTAGAAGATATGCGTTCAAATGCATTAAGTCTCAAAAGATGTGCAGACAATGGGTTGGTAGATTCATGTCAGAAATTCTATTAGAGAGGATCTGATTGATGTTTATTATGGAGTCCCTTGGGCGAGGTCCACCTCTTACCGGGAAAGCTGCAGAGCCGCCGGAGAAGGCTGATCGGGAACTATCACATCAGCTCCCGATTCGTCGAACCAAAGACTCCTTCCTTTATAAATCCCCAAAAGCCCATTTATGAGTGCCAAAAGCTGCCTTTTATTTTAATATTTTATTAAAATTGTTTTTAATTATTTTAATTTTTTTTTTGAATGAGTTTATGTAATTTAATTTAGTTATTTTTTAAACTATTTTTATTAATTAGTTTATATTTCTAAATAGATTTTAAGTATTTGTATAATTTCGTTTTATTTTAATTTGTTAATATTTGTAATTTTATTTAATAATTATTTAATTTAAATTATTTGGTTATTAAATTTATTAAAATGGTTTAAAATTAGAATTTTATTTAATTTTATATTAATAGTTTGTATATATTATTTTTAATTTGTATCTATTAATAAAAATACTCAAATTTATTGGATCATGTATTTTCTAGCACATAAACAATACAATTTTGACACTTTTATTTTGGAGAGTTTTATCTTGAGTTTTATTTGGTCAAATGAGGCCCAGAACAACTTCTTGGAGAGCTAAAGCCATGGAGAATATTTTTGAGTCATTGTATAACCAAATTTGGTAATTAACTATGCCTAAAATTTAACAGAAAATAGAGATCTGAATTTGCACCAAAAAACCAATTTCTAAATTTGTTTTGGAAAATTTGGTTGTCTGAAACTTTTGTTGTTGCAAATTCATTCGAAGACTACCTTCTTGGACCAAAGAGATCATTACAGGGATCAATGGACAGCTCAAATTGGCAACTGAAGATCGCCCTACATTGGCAATTGAAGATCATTATAGGGATTTGAATATGCTTTTTTATCGTGAGCCATATGAGTCTCAAACTAGTGAATTTCCTATTTGGTACCAGAAGAGGTTGTTGGATAGTATCGAATTGTTGCAACTTGAGCTTGAGATTATGCCCGTTGCTAGCCATGTTGGCCACATCCACTCCTCCCCGCACACCCTCTCAACATTGCATTCTTTGTTTGGGCATGGAAAATAAAAGTAAATGAACCCAGGAACAAGTCTTGTTACCATGTTTAGCTTGTTCCTACAAGACCCAATAGACCACGACCCCATCGCTAGTAGGGGGCCACGAGAGTACATAGAAAAGGTGCCACTTCTTCCAAAATGACGACAAACACCACAATTAACAACCCTGTAAGAGAGCTAGAAAACCAGCTGACACTAGCACAACCACTATACAATTCCAGGCATGTGCAAAGGGGGGGGGGGGAATATACATCAACAAGACATACAAGAAAGGAAAACTAAGGTTAAAAGCTCAACACATGGGCAAACAACAAAATTTGAATAGGAAACCCCACCAAAAGACAAATTTCAGGAAACACTAAAGGATAGCCAAACCAAATCAACACTTTAGCGAAATAAGAGCACAAAAAATCAAGGACCAAAACCAAAGCATTTACCCAACCACTAAAGCGCTGACACACCAGAATTAATAGGGGCCAAATCTAAGAATGTTGAGAGAATACAACTGTGACGATCACCATAACAAACTAAAACCTCGTGCAAGTACCCTATGCGAGACCCTCAACACTTCAGGAAGTGAAAAATATACACTTGATGACAAAGCCAACTTCCCATTCAAAATCCTCTCCTTCCTGCAAAAAAATTCGCCAAGGGTTCTCCAAACCTCTTGTCCCTGACATTGCAGACATCGGTTAGAAAAAAAGGGACGTCATCCCATATAGTAGCTTTCTCTGCTTAGCTACCAAAGTTGTTGAGTAAACCAAGGGAAAGTATGCTCCCACTTGTGGTGGGAATGCTCGTCCTGTGCACCTTAAATGGGAATCACTCGAGAGCAAGTAAATGAACCAGATTGGAAACTTGTGCAAATTAAAATGTTGCATGCACTCTACCTGGGAGAGGCAGGCCATGCCATGACCACCTCCCCCCTCACCCATTAATTTTATTGAGGGGCAACAGAGTGATCGGTGCCCCTCCTAATCCTTTTGCCACGTTGATTTTCACCCTATATATATATATATATATATATATATATATATATATATATAATGGGTTCCAAAATTTTAATCATTTTTTTTTTGTAATCTTGGTAGTACTTTTTTTTTATTTTAATAACTCCATTTTCATCAACATGATCAGATACATCACCCCAATCCATCATCCTAATAGAAAAAATAAATTGAACATGTGATAATGCTAAAAAAAGCCATCTCATCACCGTTTGACTAAAACCCACTAACAAAACTCTAATCAATTATTATTATTGAAATAAATTTTATATTATATTATATATATAGATATATTTATACATTAAAAAAATATTTTTAACACTTTAAATTCTATCTTACTTGGTTCCAACTCTAACTTGTAACATAATTCGTTAAACTCTAACTTGAAATAGAATTCGTTAGTTGAAATTTACGGTCGTTTTCAAAATTGTGTAGATATCTATTTTAAATTTAGAGTGATTAAAAATTTTGACCAAACCATTACATCTATATTGAAAAGAGATTGTTTTATTATTTAGATTTAATAAAAAAATATTTTTTAATTAAATCTATTAAATTAGATACATTTTATCAGTTATAATTAAATTTTATAAATGGAAATTTTTAATTATTTTAATAATTACTCAAATTTTCTAACTTCCAAATTTTAAAATTTAAATTTATATCATTAATCTAGCTATACTCAAAGAAGCTGTATGGAAAAACGCTGAAGGATCAAAAACATTAAGAGTTGGTTAATGGATAATCTTTCGAACAGGAAAACTGTAAGACTTTCATTTCAAAACCTCTAATGGCGGCATTCCCTGGCATGCCTTCAACCGAAAGATTTATTTGATATATTCTTCAAAGTTCAACGACCACTCTTCTTCGCAGCTGCTCTTCCCAAGTCCGCCACCAATCATGGAAACGTGCTCTACCACCGAAGTTGTATAAATAATGGTCTCTTTCCTGCATTTTCCCGCACTTCTTCCCATCACCTGAATCTTTTATGCTTTCTTCGACTACAGCATGTTCTTGCATTTTCTTTAACCTACAGTAAAGATTTATTTCAATTTTACATTTTTTCTCCTAGATCAGACAAAGCCATACCAGCCATGGACATAGATGGAGGTGCCAAGGGTTTGAAATTGCAACGCAAGTTAGTAAAGCTCTGGAGAAAACTTCTGCGTTCAAAGGGCTTTGGATCGCATTATACTCCAAATAATCAATCTCAGCCTGGCGACCTTTCTAACGGCCATTCTTTCAGCGGAACGACTTCCCTTCCTGCAACCACGCGGTTTAAAGACGTTCAGTGTCTGCATACAGATCAGATTAAAGCCTCTGGAAATTGCTTGAATCTTTTGACTGGAACTAAACGGCATATTGGCTGCCGTTTATCTTGGCAGAAATCTAGGTTTGTGAAGGGGCTGCAAGAAAAGAAAACTCAATTTCCTGCCATTGACGTTCCCAAGGGTTCAGTCGCTGTGTATGTGGGGAACAAGCAAGAAGAGCAGACTCGGTTTGTGATCCCCGTCGTGTATTTCAATCATCTTCTTTTTCTCCATTTGCTGGAAGAGGCCGAGTCTGTCTATGGCTTCGGAAACAAGGGCATCCTCGCGATTCCTTGCGAGGTTTCTAATTTCGAGTATCTTCGGTGGCTTATTGAGAGAGAAAGTGCAATCAACCGAGGGATTTGAACCTGGGCTATAGTTCTGTGACTTACAGGCAAATAGGCCATAACTGCAGGAATCGATAAACGGTGGAGCAAAGGCTGTTGAAGCACCGACTCCCAGCCCCATTGCTGGTACGGGTTCCATGGAATTCCTTTCTTCTGTTGATGCATTTCTCATGCAAATATTGTACACCAGGTCGGATAAAACATGTATTAACCAGATTCCATTTCAAAAATTTGGCGCGCAACTCCAATTTGAAATATTGGGCATGATATAAAATTTGAAATCCTGCCGCATTCAATACGTAGAGTGGGGCTTGTCATATCCACCAGTTGCGTTCAGATCCGTGAGTCGGAGTTGCTGAGCCGCTTGTCTTGTCCGCCAGTTGGGTTTGATAATCGATGCCATGTCCACGCCCATGGTATGCCCAGTAGTACTCTTAAGAGCATTAATGGGCGAATAGCAGCTGAAATATTGGTTGCCGGTAATACGTGGTCTCTAACACCCACAGACCATGGTCAATCTGAAACGTATAGTATTAAGATAGGAGCGGGTTAAAGCTGCAACAAACCTCGATCAAGCTACCACGGAAATTGACTCACGCATAGTGAGTAAAAACATGCAGCCAGCACCGTCCACACTGACAAACGTCAAACTCGGTAATACGTGGTCTTTAACACCCACAGACCATGGAAAGCCTTATTTTCTAGTATATTGGCCCATTAATACTCTTAAAAGTACTAATGGGCATGTCTATGCCATGCCACCATGCCATACTTACTGTCCTCTTCACCTTCAGTCTCGAGCCGTTGAAACTCTGATCTACGACGCTCCATTAAATCTCCAGCCACCAAAATATTCTGCAGGCATTAACTCTCGGCAATCCGCCTTTAAATCTCCATACTCTCCTCGCTGCAAAACTCTCCTTACTCTCCTCGCTGCAAAATTGATTAATTACGTTGTAAAGCATTTTTATTTGAAAACAACTTTCCTAAATTGCCACATGTACCATTATGAGGCATTGATTTTAATGTTAGACGATTAAAACAATGTCTACATTTGGATTAAATGCAGTTATTAATAAGTTATTAATAAATTATATAAATAATGTTAGTTAGATTTTCAGTTGCCATTAGAAAGCTTCTCCTCTGGATGTGTCGAGTCTCTCGATTGTGGGCTTCGCAGAAGAGCTAAGAAAATATTTCTGCATATGGTGATGAATCTCCCTAACCTGCTCTGTTATCCTTCCAACTGTTCAACAGATTTTGGGTTAGATGAGTTCTATGGTGTCCCCATCCCCATACAGAGAGCAATGAGTTTGAAGATATGTATTCTGACCAAAGCAATATGGAGGGCGTTGGACAATTTTACAGTGGATGACAAACGAAGAATGAAAGAATTATTCCATAATGAGCAACGCCTACATTGGATTCATGATATCGATTATTTACAGAAATCAAGCTCACAGCGCCTGACCTTGCTGCTGCTGGAAGCCGAGGATGAATGGGAGGAAATAATTACAAGAAAAACTGTCCTGGAAAACGGTGAACAGATACGGTAAGAAGCATAAACCATGGATATGAAGTAGTAGATTTCAGTGTTGTTCAAATAAATAAAATTCTAGCAGTGTTGTACTTTAATTTGCAGACTTTGTAGATACCACTTGTTCCTTCTCCTCTCAAAATTATGGTCTTGTGAAGAAGGGGAAACTGTTTCACTGTCACTCAATCGTTCCATCCTTTTGCAGTCTCAAAACACTAGGAGTCAATTACAATCGTAAGGACGACAATCCAGAAATTTAATTATTTCACCATAAATTTTTAATGCAGGACAACCCTCTTGAATATGTTTGCCATGCCTTGCCCTCTTGAAACAACCCTCTTGAATATGTTTACCATGCCATGAAAATCTGGTTATGGTACTCGGCTTTGTCTTTTCCAATCGCATCACTATGTTTCATAGTAAAATACAAGAAAACAGTGTGAGAAAATTAGAAGGTTTTCTACTAACGCTGGATTCAAAAGATAATCGTAACACAAATTGAATTATTAAAATCTTAAACATTTTGCAATGCTATTAATTATTAGTTTTGTATATTATGCAGGTATATAGTAGTCGCACAAACATGGATTTCATATTTTAGAGGATTAGTTATCTGGGAAAAATTTCTAATCCAGTCAATTCTGGTTTGTTTTTTTCGCATACGTTCCCTTCATTCTTGTGGCAAAGGCAGATTATCAGCAACTCTGTCGATGGATTGGGCATACATTTTTGTATATAATACATATTTTTTCAGTTTAGAATATAGTTTTATTAATTTAATTATAGTTTTAATAATTTAAAAGTCTTTGGTTTTTCTGATTGTCCGAATTATGTATTTACTATGTTTCGTAGTAAAATACAGAAAAACAGTGTGAGAAAATTATAAGGTTTTCTACCAACGCTGGATTCAAAAGATAATCGTAACACAGCCCAACAAGAACTCGTTTTTTTTTTTAATTTTACGGGATATAAACTTTCAACGTGGTAGCAAATTGAATTATTAAAATCTTAAACATTTTGCAATGCTATTAATTATTAGTTTTGTATATTATGCAGATATATAATAGTTGCACAAACATGGATTTCATATTGTAGAGGATTATATAAGAGGGAAAATCTCTCTAATCCAATCAATTCTTCTTTGTTTTTTTTGCATACGTTCCCTTCATTCTTGTGGCGAAGGCAGATGATCAACAACTCTGCCAATGGATTGGGCATATATTTTTGTATATATATTATACATATTTTTTTTACTGTAGAATATAGTTTTATTAATTTAATTAGAATATAGTTTTATTAATTTAAAAGTCTTTGTCTTTTCCAATCGTCTGAATTATGTATTTACTATGTTTCATAGTAAAATACAAAAAACAATGTGAGAAAATTAAAAGGTTTTCTATCAACGCTGAATTCAAAAGATAATCGTAACACAGCCCAACGAGAAATCGTTTTCTTTTTAATTTTATTTTATATAAATTTTCAACGTGATAGCAAATTGAATTATTAAAATCTTAAACATTTTGCAATGCTATTAATTATTAGCTTTGTATATTATGCAGATATATAGTAGTCGCACAAACATGGATTTCATATTGTTGAGGATTAGACAAGAGGGAAAATCTTCTAATCCAATCAATTCTGCTTTGTGTTTTCACATACGTTCCTTAATTCTTGTGGCGAACGCAGATTATCAGCAACTCTGCTGATGGATTGGGCATACATGTTTGTATATATATTATACATATTATGTTTGTATATTATGTTTACAATATAGTGTTATGTTTAGAATATAGTTTTATTAATTTAATTAGAATATAGATTTATTAATTTAAAAGTCGTATGTTTTGATTTTTGTAATTATATTTTTTTCAGTTTTATTTAATATTTAATTAAAAATAGTAATAGTTATAAATTTAGATTATTTTGCTTTAATAAATTAAATATTTAAAAAAAATTATAATATCAATTTTATTTATACATTAAAAAATATATATTTAAATAATTAAAAATTATGAAGTTTAATTAAAAGTTTATATTATATTTTAAATATGTTTATTTTAAAAGTTTATATTCTATTTTATATTTAATGGTAATTAAATTGTTTCATTTTAAGTTTAATATCATTACAGCTTTAATCCCTCTAATAAGGAGTTGTTATATTATGATATGGGTTTTAGTCTGTTTCATCTTAGGACCAATCTTGTAATACATATTTCTTTGATAAATGTGATAATATATTTTTTAAATTGAAAGGGTTATTGAGTGTTTTAAGGTGTTTATATATTCTCATAGTAACCTATTAATGTTCATGTATTTTTATTGCTATCACATAAATTAATGTTCATTATTTTTTAGTAGCCATTGAGGATGTTCTTGTATTTTTAATGCTATGATGTAAATTAATGTTCATTTATTTTCAATGATATGAGGTAAATATTATAATTACACATTGAGGTTTATGTTGGATTATTTAAATGATGTGATTAGTTGTTTTTGGTTGAAATTTTTAAAAAATGAAAAATGTATGATTACTCAAGAGGAAAAATGATGAAATTATTTATGTGTTTATCAAGAGATTTTGTAAGTTATATCATTAAATACCTATATTATACCATAGATGAGTTGTTATTCTTTGTGGTTTTGATGTAATATCTTTTTTCCCATTGAAAATCCTTTTTTTTGGTACTTAGGTACTTATGGTTCTTAGAAAAGAAAGGGTTATACTAATCAAACACCTCATTTTCTAAACTTCTTGAGTGATGCTATTTCATCTTAGGAACAAAGAACTGATACTTATCTAAAAATGATATTAGCATATGTAGTTGTAGCCAAATTATGTAAGTGAATAGCCCAACAAATGTAGTTGTAACCAAATTATGTAACTGATCCTGTTGTCCACTCTCTCTAGTTGAGCATTTCCTCTATAGTACTCTTTCCTACTTGCATGATTCATGTGAGAGCATTTCCTCTATACTACTCTTTCCTACCTACATGATTCATGTGAGAGAATTTCCCCTATACTACTCTTTCCTATGTTATACTACTATTTCCTATGTTATTGCTTTACAACGTTTCCTTTGCAACATATGGTGCAATTGCTTGTGTTTAGAGTAGCGATATCAAAAATATCAAATACCTTTTGTCCTCCGTATTCTTTTTATTTAGTTATAGAAAAACCCTTCACCTTAATCGGTAGGTTATCAAAAAATATCAAATCCCCTTTGTCCTCTGTATTCTTTTTATTTAGTTATAGAGAAACCCTTCACCTTAATTGGTAGGTTATCAACAGAATTTTTAAAATAAGTTTTGATGTTAGAAATTGTAATATGAAATTACTTTTATTTGATTGCCGCAACTAGCATTTAACTGATTTGAATGAATAAGGGAAAACAAAAATGAAAGAAAGCATTCTTTGATGGAGAAAAAAATCTTTGTGAGCTTTGTAATATTTTATAAATAACACTAACAAAAAACGAATTTGGTCTTGATCCTTAGTATTAAATATATGACGGATTTAATTAAAAATTATAAAATCTCATTATTAAAGTGAGGGATTTTTTAACAAAAAAATTTCAATTAACTTATGGGAAAGGATGGATACTTTTTCTCTGTCCAATGTAAATTTTCTTATAAATGGCAGCCAGTTATATTATATTTACAAGTGGAACCTGCAAAAGAACTTACAATGTTATTTTATATATAATGTGGCTATCATTACTTGGTTAATGGTATGTAATTAATTTCATATATATATTAGTAATTTGGAGAATGTTATTGTTATCGTAGTGATAGGTATATATATATAGAAATATTAATTTTTATATTTGAAAAATAATTTATATATATTCCAAAAAATTAGGAAAATATATATCACGAGATTTTTAATTATAGATATTTGTTCACATTTTACTGTTGAAAATTTTAATTTGTAATAAGCTTTGTTATAATATAATAAGCCAAAACCATTGTAAAAAACCATAGTGCATGCTCGATATTTTTTTATTAATTAATTTAATTAAACGAGTAAAAATGGCACAACTACTTTTGAGATAAATTTAAACATTTAATCTATGACTATTACTGTTACATATATTCTAAAATATTATGCATAGGTTAAATCCCTACCATCAACATAATAATTATTGATAATTAAATTAAAATTATGTATACCTATTCCAAAATAGACACAAAACAATGAAATTACATATTATTATTTACAGTATATTGTTTTTTTTCCTTCTAAACAACATGTAACCAAATTATATATATATATATATATATATATATATATATATATATATATATATATATATATAGACACACACACACACAATTGAGTTTAGTTTGGGTGGTTTCCCCAATTAATTCTTATCCTCCCCATCTAGGTTGAAGTATGATAAGTAGATATGTTGATGTTTTGGAATAGAGCTAGTTTATAGTGAGGGTTGGCTTAGTGCTAGCAATTTTCCTTTAGGTCAGAGAGAGGTGGAGGTGGACTACCTAATGTCCAAATTTATTTTAACTTATTTTATGTTAATTGAATATACTCTATTTTTTTAATAAATGTAGATATATGGTTAGATTTGTCTATACCTAATCAAATTTTGTATGTTAAGAAAATGTGTTTGAGTAACGAAAAAAAGAAGAGAATATGTTATTCCTTATTAAAAAAAAATTAGAACCTTACAAAAAAATGCATTCCTATTTAAAAAACTAAACAAAAATTCCTAAACTTAATTTTATTTCATATATAATTCTCGCTAGTGGATCTAATTATTTAATTATCTTTATTTTGTATTAACAAGCCTAGACCCATCTTAATTGTGGATTTGCCAACAACTAAGAGGGATCAAATCTCTTCACTTCAAAATAGATTTTTATCTCAGGAGATTTGATGTCTCTAGACTCTTGGTAAATCCAAAGTTAAGATAAATCTATGCTGATATTAAAAATATTATAATTTATAGTTTTTTTTCATGTCTCAAGTATTCTTTTGTATTAAGTACTAGTGTTTTTTTGATAAATATTATTTTTATAAATTATAATATAATAATAATAATTTATGTTGAAAATTTTGAAAAAAATATAATATATATTTATTAATTATTTTTTAAAATTACTAAATTTTTTTATTGTTGGAATTTAAACTTATAAATTAATAAAAAAATAATATATATTTTTAAACTTAATTATGTGTAGTCTAACTAATAGACTAAATGACTTTTTAGCCATAATATGGAAATACAATTTCTACAAAGATTGTTGTTTCTTGTTGGTTAAACCACATTTTTGAATGCATAACTGGAAACCGGAGACACTTTATATTTGCAAATTAAACAACTTAAAAATAAGATTTTTAAAAAATTGTACTATATTTAGATTTAAAATTGACCAAAACAAAATGCTTCAATTTCATCTATTAATTAATATATTACGCCGTAAGGCGTTTTTATTTGAAAACAACTCCCTTGTTGCCTACTTGTCCTTTGTTTGCATCGTTAAATTTTTTGTTAGACGATTAAGATATCCTCACACGTTGATTTTAATTTGGTATTGGTTAGCGAGGTGGCAACAGATCCTTGAATTCGGTATTGCTTACCAAGCTGGCAACAGATCTTGCCAAAGTTAGTTAACAATCATTCGCATTAGCCTTCCTCACCCTCCCCACTAGCATTAGCCACACGCATTAGCAGATCTTGATTCTGCTAATTCGATCCTTCACAAGAAAGTCCACAGAAAAGCAAAAATAGCAGAGACATCAATTTATGAGCTAGAGGGGTTAAATACACAGAACTCCGAAGAGCTTTTCTGCTTTCATGCCTTTGGTCAACCACATCCAGAGCCAAAATTTGCAGATCTGGTATATCAGTTTATAAAGGTGTGTGATGGATTTCCATTATCACTGAAAGTTTTCGGCGCCCTTCTCTTTGGAGAAAATGAAAGATCTTACTAGGAAGAGATCTTGAATCGGCTTCACCATCTACGCAAGGAGATAGAAGAAAGGCTTAGAATGAGATACGACTCACTTAATTCAGAGGAACGACAAATATTCATGAAAATTTGCTGTTTTTTCATAGGAGAGGATAGAGATACATCTGCAAGAATCTGGGGCTCCATGAGGCTTCTAAATATAGACAACAAGTGTCTTTTTAAAGTGGATAGTCAATATAAGATTAAAATGCATGATCACATTGGAAACTTGGGAAGAACTATTCCAAAGGAAGAGGGAATCATACCTGGTGATCTTTGGCATAACACTACAAACAATATTGACGATTTGCTGGAATCATCATCATGTGTAAATGCTTCAACCGTTAGAACCTTTGTTTTGGATTTAAAGATGAGTCTTTGAAGTTGCTTCCTTTATCTTATTTTAAAGAAGAATTTTGAAGTTTATTAATCCAGGATCTTTACAGATCTGTGTTTATATTTTTCTTAAATTAATTGGGTTGAAAAATGAGCCTTTCGAGTTGCTTCCTTGGTCTTAATTTATAGAAGAATTTTAAAGTTTCTTTATTCATATCACAATATATCTTTTTCTGTTTAACATTTTTCTTAAGTTAACGGGTAATAACTGAAATTTGCGGAAACAAGATGGTTTCTCCGTTATATCCTATTTTGAACTCGGAATATTTAATGGGCAATTCAGAATTTTCGTGATACAAAAGATGGAGTGATGAAGTATTGGGGAACTGAGGTATCTGTTCAATAATTTTCAGTTTCGTGGTATTTCGAATTTGCAAGTTGTTGCAGATGAAGAGAATTATTCAGAACACATACTGAGAAGGGCACGGTCACCACATCTCATGTGGTTTTGCTGATATAAGTGTGGATACTCTTGCCTAGCTTTCCGGATTCCGATGGCGAGGTTAAGAATTTTAGAAGTTGCAGGGGCAAAATTAAAATTATTGTGGCAACATGATTCTTAGGTATGTTTCTTTTTGCCTGCTTCCATTTCATTCTGCAATGCTGAAGTCATCATATACGTCTTTCTGATACTTGAAACGCGGACATTGCAGGTCCCTCTTCAACTGCTAGAGCTATATATTTGTGCTCCCCTAAAAAGACAATAGTTTTAGTTTTTAAACTATTTCTAAGAAAATATTTTAAATATCATGATTGTTAGCTCTCTCAGAAATGATGTTAATGGTAGTACAAAAATCCTCACTAAACACTTTTACATATATGATTAAACTAAAAAATTGTTTATATAAACAATTTTAGTTAAGTTTTCAAATTTTAGTTTTTTAACTTTTGTCTTTTCAAACTACAACTTTTCCAATTTCTATTGCACATTATTTCAAATAAATTAAAAAAAAAAATAGTTTTAAAATAAAATAAAAAGGAGAAATTTCCCCATATTTTTAGTATAATTTAATTTATATATAAAATTATATTCATATTAACTGTTATTTTATATTTTTTTAAATTCAAATTCAATCACTTTAATTGATCCAAATTAATGTATTGGAAAGCAAAATGATAGAATGTAAGTATAATGTAATTTTTATATCTATATAATCCATTGAAACTTTAAACTATCCTTGTGCTTTCTAATACATTCTATCCTTTTTCTTTCCAATACATTAATTTGGATCAATTAAACTAGATGAAATATTTTTTAAAAATATAACATAATTGTTAATATGAATATAATCCTTTGAATTTCTTTTTCTTTTTCTAATAATTTATCTACATATTTTTAATTAATATTGTTTTTATATAAATATAAATAATAATTAATTTTTTATTTAAATTAATTATACATGTAAAAATGTATTACATTTACTCATAGTGTTGATAAATATCATTATTATTATAACTATCATTAAGGAGTGTCACATTTTTTTTGAAATTGAGATCTAACATAGTATATGCTAGACATTATGTTATTTAACATTAAATTTTGAATATTATTACTTTAATTACATAAAATTATTAAGAGTGTTAAAATACTTCCAAAGGAAAACATAGGAGGATGAAGAAGTATCTAGCACTACAGTTGGGTTTGAACATGAACTTTCTTAAAGATCATAGAAACTTTGAATAGAAAAGGATCATAGAAACTTTGAATAGAAAAGAAGCAACATTTGAAGTTCACTATTCCAAAAGTGGTATGTAAAGAAACTAGCCCTTCACATCCAACTCTTGTTCCCAAGAAAATCCAGCACCATATGGACATAAGTTTTCCTAATGTGCCATATGAACATAAGTTTTCCTAAAATGACGCATGCCTATATCATTCATTCCTAATGAGGAGTGTCACAATTTTACTCATTTACTCATAGTGTTGATAAATATCATTATTATTATAACTATCATTAAGGAGTGTCACAATTTTTTTGAAATTGAGATCTAACATAGTATATGCTAGACATTATGTTATTTAACATTAAATTTTGAATATTATTACTTTAATTACATAAAATTATTAAGAGTGTTAAAAGACTTCCAAAGGAAAACATAGGAGGATGAAGAAGTATCTAGCACTACAGTTGGGTTTGAACATGAAATTTCTTAAAGATCATAGAAACTTTGAATAGAAAAGGATCATATAAACTTTGAATAGAAAAGAAGCAACATTTGAAGTTCACTATTCCAAAAGTGGTATGTAAAGAAACTAGCCCTTCACATCCAACTCTTGTTCCCAAGAAAATCCAGCACCATATGGACATAAGTTTTCCTAATGTGCCATATGAACATAAGTTTTCCTAAAATGACGCATGCCTATATCATTCATTCCTAATGAGGATTGATGTTTAAAGGAAAATCGTTGTAAATACTGAACATGAGATAGATGCAAAGGAACCAATTAAAGTTGTTGTTTTTAAGGGGACATACAATTTGCACACACTAAAATATGTGCATAAATAATGCATTCGTGCTCATGAAAATGAAAATAACAAAGTAAGACATCCTGGATCTAAATTGAAACTTTCAAAAGAAAATAAGCAACATTTGAAGTTCACTATTCCAAAGTGTTATGTAAAGGGACTAGCCCTTCACATCCAACTCTTGTTCACAAGAAAATTCAACACCATATGGACATAAGTTTTCCTACCATGACGCATGAGTAAATCATTCCTACATGTCCCAATGAGGATCAGATGGAAAATTACTAGCTCAAATTTGTTAATGAGATAACCATTTGACATTAAGTCACTTTTCTCTTTTTCTTCTAGCAATCTCTTTACATGTTCCCTTAATTTCAATAACTTAGTAAATCATTCCTACATGTTCCAATGAGGATGAGATGGAAAATTACTAGCTCAGATTCGTTAACGAGATAACCATTTGACATTAAGTAACTTTTCTCCTTTTTTATAGTAATCTCTTTACATGTTTCCTTAATTTCAATAATTTAGTGGAAAAAATACACTTGCCTATTTCAATCAGTTGAATAAAATGGGATATGTTGGAGAGGGATATGTTATTTAAAATATCATGAAAATTTGTTTTTGAAAACCAAAATCCACTGTCACCAAAGAATGATTTTTGATTTTTTTCTTATAAAATTTCCAATAAAGAAACAAAATTGCATAAATTTTTAACTTCTTTCATCTATGATATTCTTTCCTATGATAGAGCCTGACGGCGTTTCCTTTGCAACATGTGGTGCAATTGCTAGTTTATAATTTCTAAATTTCACTTATAAATTGAGATGGACATATATATATATATATATATATATATATATATATATATATATATATATATATATATATATATACTATTTACTATAATTATTGTGAAAGTGTTTAAGTAATCTCTCATATACATATGTTTGCATTTATTAAATCGTCAATATATATAGTTATATTCTATTAAGTATTTTAATGGAACACACACATAATTTGTATGAAAATTATTACTATGTTAATTTTTTATGGTCAAATTTAATTTATATATATATATAAGCTTAATTGATTTTAAAAAGATGGTGTACGTGAATTCAGTGACAATTTCAAGCGAAATTGTGAATTCTATAGATTGAACAACCTAAACACAATTTTTTAAAAATCTCTCCCATAGATTTTAATTTTGTATTAAATTATATATGTGTGTGTGTGCGTGGTCGAACTTATATATAAATTATGATGCAGGAGCATCTGAAGCTGAAAGGAGGATACATGAACAATCAATGTAATTGGGGCAAAAAATCAGTTAAAACTGAGCTAATTTGCTGGAACGATGAGGTTTAATTCATTATGATTATCTGCCATTTATGCAACGAGAGATTTAAGTGAGTTTGTTGAACGGTTTTTGGAGAGATTTGTGGATCTCAACCATTTCTTGATCTTTGTAACTCCTATATAAAAATGAGAGTCTGTAATGTGAGAGAGGGAGCGAATGCAATGTAGTTGCAAGAAAATGCATGACTAAGGCTGAAATACCTTAGATTGTAATCCAGTTTTGTATATATATAATAGAATTATGGTTATGTGGATTTCTGTGTTGATTTGTGATTTATTTGTAGTTTTGTTTACGAATTCATCGATCACTGTAGAGATCGATGACGATCTAATGTCATCATCATATTAGTGAAGAGTTTTTTAGTTTATGTAAATGAATTATTATGTTCCGATTCATATGATGGTTCGGAACTGTGAGTCGATTTGATATGGTAGGTTTAAATAGTGACAGGCTTACATACAGTTGAATGGAGATGGAGCTGTTCGGCACTGTGGAAAGAATTCAGAGAATTAGAATAAATTTTGTGTATCTTTTGTTTGAGATTGGCAGTGATAATCGATCTCTGTTTATTGAGTTAAGAACGCAGATTGAAGGACTTCGAGAGAAGCAGAGATTAAGCCAAAAACCAGTGAGAAATCCACGTTTAAACACATTTGGATAACAGTTAAAGATTGGTGGTTTTGCAAGATCAAACCACTGATATCACACAGCTTTGGGGTGCGAGTGGTTTTCCTCAATTGTTGGAAATATATTATTGTTGGCATCTTCAGTAAATTTAAAACTAAGTGCATAATGGTGAATCAGAAGTGCAGTGGAAGTTAAGCAAAGGTATGGAACCGAAGTTTAAATGAAATGGAACTTTATTTACATTGAATTCAAATATATGCAGCCAAGGGGTTGTAAATACTATGTAAATTGTATTTGCAACATTACATTGCCGAGGTTTTAAAATTCCATTTCGAAAGGGTTTTTAAATCTTGTTTAAACAAGTCAAGCTAGTTTTAGTTGCTTTTCGATATATATATTTATATATGTTGACATTGAAGTGGTGCAACTGAAGCATGGGCCCATAACCCACAGGTCCCAGGATTGAGTTTGGAGTTATGAATCTGCCGCTTTGATATAGATTTTGAAGTTGCAGGTTCATATGATCAAATGAAAGGTGAACCTACTCTCCAATGGGTCACTCTTTTCATCAAATTATATATGAAATGGTCCTTTTTAGGGCATGTTCTCTCATTAATTTTAACCAAAATCTGGTAGATAAATTTAAAAATTTGAGTTTAAGTTGTTTAATCTATACAATTTGAGTGTCCCATGGTTTTCATGCTGTTGAATCCATTTATTCATTCAAAATGGTGTTTTAAACAATAGAAAATCATAAATTTGCTTGAAATTTTACCACCGGATTTTGATAAAAAAGAAGAGTTTGTCTATAAGTTAGCTTATGCCATATAACTTGCATCTATAACCTATTAAACCATTCATTTTTAGTCATCGGATTTGATTATGTTAAATATATTTTCAGAAAAGTGTCCCCCATGAATGATTTTGTATTTTACATTTATTTAATCTATTAGTTTTTTCCCATGATTTTTTACTTTAATTTTATCCAATTTAATTAAAAAAAATTGTTAATTTTTCTTTTATAAATTAAGATGAGCAAGATAGTTCATTTTCAAGTGAAATTATCTTGAGTGGGCCTATTGGTTAAGATCGTGTGTTTCCTCCTAAGAGGTCATGTGTTCAAAACCAGAGGGGGGTAGAGTATGTATGCCTTTTTAGACTTAGCAGTCAAATTGCTACGCGAAGGTGGGTCCCTTGTACCACAAACAAGGGAGTCTCATACACCTGCGAAGGTGGCTCCCTTGTCCCACAAACAAGGGGGTCTCATACACCTGCTTCGTCGTGACCTTAAAATTGGATAATAATAATAATAATAATAATTTATATATGTTTTAACTTGAATTAAAACATATGAAGTTGACAATTATCGAAGCAAAAATACAATTTTTATTTAAAAATTAGATTATAATATGATATTTTTTTTATTGATAAGTTGTGCGAGTCCCGAGATGATTGCACATTTAATCTTTTCTTTTAGAAACTATGATGTTAGAAATTAACTGGCGGTCATGTGAAAAAAGTACTAATTTGAATTGCTTGAGTTTCATCTCAGATGAGTCGTGAGGTATTTTTGCAGCCTCTAATCCTCGCTTGGCGAGGTTGGGGTTGACTATCTCTGCGGCTCGGCCCCAACTTCCTACCACGTCCACGACCTCCACAAGCCGAAGAGCATTTGACAAGGGAGGAGTGAGCCATGTGCTTGTTCAAATTAATACTAGAAGGATGGCATACCTTGGGATAGGGTGTTATAACCTTGGGCTCGCGACGAGGAAGAAACTTAAAATCCTGAAACCCTCTAGGTACATATAAACTTGTAAGAATACCATGGCATAAATGCAGATAACAGTGAGTAAAAAGGCTTTCTACCCAGAAATTATCATGGAAAATGTTATGGATCTGATACAGGAGTCCCTAGAAAATCACCCAAGGCTCCGCAAATCATCTTTGGATAGGATAAAAATACAGATTTAGAAAAACCATATCCATCAAAGCCCAATACATATTGACCAGCAAAACCAACTAGCATTCAAGGTGGTAAATGTTGATTTGTATAGCTTGGGAGGTGCTCCAAGCCCTAGGGTTCAGGGTTTGGAGGGAAAATTACCACAAGGGCATCTTGTGGGCTTAGAACCCAAGTGAGGGGTTTTGCACCCATCGTGATTTGGGCCAAAACTGTGATGAAGATATCACATGTGATGGATGAGGATAATAGTGCTCAGCGATACGATTCCAACGCATCGAGAATCGTCTGAATCCGAGTCTTCCTTAGAGAGAAATGAATTTTTGAATTTGACAAGGTAATTATTGGTTACAAAGTTATGTAGGTTTGGTGTAAAAGGGTGCCAATAGATTTGTCTCTTCAAGTAAATTTGTGGAGGCCTAAAGTCTATAAATTGGAGGTTTTTGATCCTAATTTGAGCAATACATCTCTGAAATTTGGTGAGCCTTAGCCAGAGCTAGAAGGAGCTTAAAGGGACAACGTGAGGAGGTCTAAAGTGTAGCGTGGGTTTATTTGTTTATTGTAGGTGCAGCGTTGTGAGGAAAGAGTTGTTTGAAGACAAGAACATGGTTGTAATAAGTACGCATTGTTGGGCAGGTTAGGGCGCAAATATGGAGGAGAGGACAAAGCTGTTTAAAGGTTGTGTGGTGGAGTTTTGAGGGGGTTGTAAGTTACAACAGCTGCTGTGCTAGGCCGCAGGCCTTAGCCAACAGCTAGGCTGCCTCTAAGAGCTGAATTTGGGGTCAAAAACAACTAGAAGGAGCAACGTAGGGGTGGAGGACTCTCTCTAGAGGAGACCACAATCTTTTGGAGGGTTAGTTGCTGATTTGTGGAGAAATAGGGTTGTAGGTGATGCCCTACCAGAGAAAAATAGTGCAAGAGTGCAACATGGTGACAACAATAGTCTGGAAGTTGTATGGGGTCAAGTATTGACTAGTGATGGATCAAATTTATTGAACAACCTATTGATGCGATGTATATGACATTCCAAGGTGAGGAAGTGTCATATTAGGAGTCGATTCAGCAGTGACGAAGTTGGGAGCCATAAGATTATTGGAGGGCAGCGTGTTGGCTACCCAAAGTAGCCCTAGACAAGCTATCTTGAGGGATGAACAGAAGCTAAAGGTTGGGTGAAGGAAGGTGCCGAAGAAGCAATACTTTGATGGAAAAAAGTTGTTTCTAACGTGGCATATTGGAGCTCAGGTGTTGGCCAACCTAGAGAGAAGATTGGATCAACCCAAGTACACTCTACAGAAGGATGTGCATCAGTGTTAGGTGGCAACCCTCCTGGAGTATCGATGTGTAGTGGCCTTGATGGACTAAGGCACTACTAGTGAGAAGTGCGGGTGCGATAGACTAACAGGACAAGATACGACAAAGAAGATACAAAAAAGTTGCCATTGTGTGTTGTATACCATAGAGTGTTGTATTATTCAAAATTGGTTTAATATAACAAAGATCGGGGATTGTACGTTATTGTACAAATTTGTTTAAAACTGTGTATATTGTGCATATGTGATTTATTGCTTTATATTTTCCGCTATGCAAAGTATTTTATGGTTGATATTATTGGTTTCATAGCGTAAGTGATTTAAGAATCTAACCTAGACCTAAGGTCACATAAATTCAACAGTAAACACAGGTATCCATGCATAAGATATAAATAAAATGATAGACTGGAGAAACCCAATACATCGGGCCCATGCGAGCTAGCAAGATACCAAAATAAACATAAACAAGAGTGCAATATTCAGACATTCCTTCATAAAAACCCATTGTTTCCTTCCAAAAATCACATGTGAGCTTCCAACTAACTACAATCATTGTAATATAAACACTTCTCTGGTGATAAAACAAAGAAACTCAGCGAGCACGAGGGGTAGAACAAGAGAGGCCTAGAAACTAAACATACCCACTAGGAAAAATTGTCGAGGGAAGAAGGTCGTCTGCACTCAGGTGGATGTCCATGTAAGACTCCTTGTTCAAATGTGAAGCTTCCAGAAAACCTGTAATCCTATCCTCTCTCAGAGCATGAAAACTGTGGATGAATGTTGATGTATTACTATCATAAAACCATGGCATGGACATTGCCCTGCCACCTTACTAGGTACCATTAATGATATGTGTTGGGGTTCCAGTGTTTTGGCCATATTGGCAAGACCAAAAGACTAGAAAACATCAAAACCACTTTAGGTTCCTAGGATCTAGCCCTCCTGGATCCGGAGAGGGATCTCTCCATAAAAGCAAAGAAATATATACCTTTGAAAGCTCAAAATGAGGTATTAGGCTAGGTGTGAAGCACAAGGGATTTTAAAATGATTTGGTTGTTGGGTTGGATATCATTAACTGAGAAGGCTATGGGAGAAAAGAAAAAAGTAGCAGGATGTTTCGGCAAAAGAAGATAGGTCAAGAAAGTGTTATTCCATTGAGCTATGGAGTCATGAAAGGGGATTACTTGCATAACATCTAACCAAGGCTTTCATAGGGAAAGTCATCTATACTAAAGGATCTTTTAGATAGATGGTGGAATGGAACATTAAGGAGTGAAATGGAAAGGCATAAGGGCAGCTCAAGATCAGGTCAAAGGTCATTTAACTCTAGGCATGCTTTGGCATACTCTCAAGGAAAAACACTTAAGATTTAAACACAAAACTAGGCCTAAGATCAAAGAAGGGATTTTAACCTTCAATGCTTTTGACACCAGCTCAAAGGGATCTTAGAAAGGCCAATCTGTTGGAAAAGGACCCCAGTGGACAGGGCTTACACTAGATCCCTAGTATCCCAATTCTTCCAGCTTAAACCCAACAAGAACATCTAAGCAACAAACCCAAAATTCACACATCAATAAGCATGGGCTGGACCAACATCTTTAACTAGTTAAATTACATGAATTTGTTCTTAGATTCACTATCAGCAGAAAGCATCAAAGAAAAGAAGAGCAGTGGGCATTAAGGTACCATGCAGGGGTATATCTTAAGCCTGATTTACTGATTCTTATCAGAGAATAAATGGACAGTATGATTAAAATGAAATAGTACAATGCAGTAAGAAGAAACATCACCCATAATATAGACCACGATCCTGTGAAATGCCTGTTCAATTGATGTGCAAAACCAGTCACATACTTTGAGCTCAATGGCTGTTTACAGTCCAACCTTTCTCCTCCCAGCCTACTATATTACAAGCTACTGAGCTACTTCCCCCAACAACTGTTCTAGCAATCGAATGAATCCTTACAACTAACAACAACAACCTTTCAATGAATTTTACAGGGGTTCTTATAGGAGAATGAGTAATTGTAGTAGCAGATGTACATTTAATTGATTTCATTAAGACAGAGTGGGGGGAAGTGTTCGTGCCCACTCTGCTTAATGGCTCTACATGTTGTGTGTACTTTGTAGTCTGGTTTGGAGTCTTTGTCAGGTTGATAGCAACCTCAGATGTGTTCTTTGAAGTCCTTTCTAGCTGTTAGGTACTCTGTATTGTCTTCTGAAGCAAGTAATGTGGCTAGAAAGTCTGCAGGTCTCCCATACTTCCATAACTGTGGTACTGATAGCCTAGATGCTTCTGTCAGTGAAATGGCTTTTAAGAGCTCAAGGAGGCATGGAGACTTCTGTAGGAAGGTGTCCTTCTAGATAAAAGTGTACTGTTGATGCTGAAACACAGATATGGCTTGTTTTGTGTGCTTAGGCTTCATTAAGCCTTTTAATAATCTTCATGATCTTTAAACTGCATCTTTGTCCTTTAAACATTGGATTATGGCATTAAATATTAAATTATGGGCATTGATCCTTTGACCTGTCTCTGCTGATACACTTTGCCGCTACTGGATGGTCTCTCTACGCTCTGAGTCATAGTGGTTGTGACTGTAGAGACAGAGCGTATTTCTCATTCTGTGAACCCTGCACAATGCAATAAACCTATTATGAAATCCAGGGAAGTGGCGAAGAATTGTTGTGGAGGCCTGTGGAATGGTGGCGGAAATTCTGGACGCAGGTGAAAAAATAATGGAAATATCTGCAAAACGGTGAAAGAATGAGCTGTCGGAGGTTTGGTGCAAAGAGGGTCGTGAACCGTCCGATTAGATGGATAGAGGACGATCAACGATCAGGATTGCAAATGGAGGTTAATAGTAAGTTAGGCAGAGAATCAAAGCCTTTGGTGTAAAACAAAAAGGTTTAAAGCTTGGGCGAAATTCAAAGGAATAAAGGGAAAAATGAATGAGAGTCGGGCGTTTAATGGTGGGACCAGGAAGGCGAAGGGCGATTTTGAATGTGGACCGTTAGATCATAAAAGAGATCAATGGTGGAGATCTTCTGAAGAAAATTTTTGAAATCCGATGGAAGAAAGTTCAATGGAAATGCGACGCAATGCGAACCGTTGGATTAGATCATCGGACGGTCGAGATTGAATGGTAGAGATTTCGGGAGCAAAGGGGAATGAGTGGTTTAAAAGGTAAAACCGCCAGTGTCACGCTACAAAAGAAAACCACCTTCATCGCTGCATGATGCATGGAAAAAAAAAACCACCTTCATCGCGTGATTTTGAAACATTAAAGTCTGAATATGAGATTCACGTGATATGCTTTCTGACTGTTGGATATGGAGCGAAAAGATCAGACGGCGAAGGAGCAAGCGAGACATGGGAAAGTGCATTGGCGGTTAGGTAGTGAAAGGTCAAAGGTGGGTTAGATCCCAGCCGTCAGATCTAAAGAATGGACGGTCAAGATTAAAGAGGGAGCGGGAAGGCAAAGGGGTATGTGAACGGGCGAAAAGAATGAGGGTAGTCGGATCTAAGGGAATGAACGACGGGGATCAAATCACAACGGAGGGATGGCAGGGGGACAAAGCTCTGAGATTTGAACTTGCAATTACATTAGGGCCGTCGAATCGGCGGAAGGATCAACGGTGGAGATTTGACCCGAGGGGGAAAATGAGGGGCAAATGAGCGGAGTGTGGAGTAATCTAGACCGTCGGATCCGGATGGATGAATGGATAAGATCCAATTGCGGCTCGCCAATCGACGGAGGTCAAATGCGATGGGATTGGGCCTCGTGATGATGCGATTATGAGACAGTCGTTGGATCAAAATGATAGATCAACGGTCTACATGTAATCGGAGGGGTAAATGTAGAGAAGCAACGAGGCGCACTACGGAACAAGCGCTGACCGTTAGATCTTAAAAGATCAACGGCTAACATTTCACCCGCGGGTTTACAGAACAAAGTTTCTCGCATCGGAAGATTTCAAGAAACAAAGGGAAGGGCGCACATTTGTAACTTGTGATTGCGATTAGTGCCCGGGGCTTAAGCGCTCTGTCCTAAGCGCGAGTCATACGTGGGGAAGTGGTTAAGAGGCTTAGCCGAAAGCGGCTTAAGCCTCTAATGTAAAAAGGGGATTTTGGCTTAAATTAAGTGCTTTTTGAGGCCAAAAGGAGGGTTCCGGTAGAGGGAATAAGGGGTTTTTAAACTAGACAAAGGATATTATAAGGCTTAAAAAAGGGTTTTGGGGAGATTTAGAGGGTTAATGAAGGGATTTTTTTGAGGAACTTTGCAAAGGAAAAGGGATGAAACATGAAGTTTTGAGGGGACAAAATGGGCAAATGGGGGCCTTTTGAGCATTCTTCATCACAAATTAGCAGGGATTTTAGTGGAAACAGTAGTGAGGATTGTTCAAAGGGAAAAGGACACTTGGAGACTTCAAGAATGATATGTTTTAAGAGGAAATATATTTCTTGAAGGCTCAAAAACATTTTAGCCACCTGTTTTCTTGTCAAAAAATTCATAGGTGGCTAACAATATGCATGCATGATGCCACCTCTCAATATGACTCAAGTGTGCGAGGGTTGTAGTGAGGCCACCCTCCAACGTTTCCCTTCATCACATTAATCATGATGACGATCCTAATGCTACTAGACTGTCGTCATGATTAATGTGATGAAGGGAAAGGTTGGAGGGTGGCCTCACTCCAACCCTCACACACTTGAGTTGTATGGAGAGGTGGCATCACACATGCATATCATTAATTATGTTACCGGGGAAGGTGGCAAGACAGCGTATGCACCGCAGTTTTATGACAGTAATCTCTCAACATTCATCCACAATTTTCATGCTCTGAGATATAATGGGGTTACATGTTTGCTGGAAGCTTGACGTTTGAATGAGAAGGAGTACTCCTATGCAAACCTACATGGTCGGTGGGGTTTATAATCCCTTTTAAGTGTGACCAGCAAAAGAAAGACGAGAGACCAAAACCTAACTGGAACTGGAGAAATACCTGGAGGTATGGCGTTGGTTAAACCCTTGCATAAACTGGAAAAGTAAAGGGAAATTCCTCTTGGATGGTAGGGTTTACCTGTATAAAATGAAATAACACTACAATAAAATTAGAATTAAGAATAAGCGAGAGGAGTGTAAAGGGGTTTAAACAAATTACTGTATAACCTAGCAAAATAAAAAATAAAAAAATTGACCTGTTAGTGGAGAGTTCCATACTGCCATACAAACCCTGCAACGGAGAATAATGGGGTTTAGCTAACGAACAATACTTATTCCATTGTAATATAAAATAAACAAACCTTGGGCAAACTGAAGAACTAGCCTGTGTGGAATCGCTTCCATCTAGGACCAGGTTTAAAAAACGCTGAGTGTTGCAAATTAAAGGAACTCCGCAGAACATGGGCAACAAAGTGCCAATATGAAATGTGTGAACAACTGAGAGAAACAAATAAACACTATTGAATTTCAAGGCTTTATAGATCAAAAGCTCGGAAAACCTTCAATTGTCCGCAGATCAAGAAGAATTCCCTTTTATTTCTTCCCCTCTTCTTCTAATCCCCTTATGTGCACCTGCTAATTAACCCCTTTAGTTTTCTTTATTTAGATTCATTTAACTCTCTTGTTTTGTGATTTAAAGCCAATTCTGTTTTTTAGTAACCCTCCGTTAATTTAGAAAACTTTTTAAATTTGATTTATGTATTTAACATGAAAATATCATTTAGCTTTTGGGTTGGTCGGCCTTTATCCTGCACTCCTGATATGTATTTATAATATCCTTTCTCCTCTCTCTTTTTTACAGCATTTGTCTTGATGATGGGTCTTGTTCTAGACCCGAAACGTTGACACAAAAATGTTCACTATGGAGATTCCGAACCTAGAAACTCAAAACTCTCACCACAGAAATCTAAAATCTACAATATAATGAATTGATTTAATTTTTTTATATTTATTTTTATAATAAATTGGAATCCACAACATTTTTATTTTAATTTAGAATACACCATTTTGTAACAATATTAAAATGTCAAAGTTGTACACAACTAAAATTTCTATTTTTTTTTTTAAGAAATAAGTAAAAATAGTTATGTGTGTTTTTTTTGTAGAGTAACCTACATAGTCCTTAACCTTAAATTGTATCTTTAATGACCACCCAATTTGGAGTAATAATCTATATAAATACATTAAAAAAATTCACAGCTTGAATATTTATTTTAAGATTCACCAATTTGGAATAATAATCTATACAAAGACATTTAAGAAATTCACAACTTGAATATGTATTTTAAGAGTTTTATTGCACCTAAAAACTCCATTTTATATATATATATATATATATATATATATATATATATATATATATATATATATATATATATATATATATATATATATAATTAAATATTAAAAAATATATAATTGTTATTTAATTCTAAAATTATTGGTTAGTAAAAAATATATATAATTAGTAAACCCTTATGTGAATGTGTTTTATTTTGGAATATTTTTCTCATTAATTCATAAATATATGAGTTTAATTTATCCTTAAATATTATAATTATATTATTTTAGTTTTTTTTTCTTTAACTACTATTTATTTTAAATATAATATATTTTTAAACATATTAATATAGATTTATCTTTAAATACTGATCTAACATAAACTTAAAGTGTGAGAGATCAATTTTCTTCATATGCAAACTTCTTTACAGTGCAAAATACATTATTATTTTTCATTGTTTAAATTGTACTTTTGAATGCTAAATAGAGTATAAATAGGATCAAATGAATGTTTTATCCATAAAACTTATTTTTTGAATCATATATATATATATATAATTTTTTTTAAATGATATATACTATATACATAATTGACATTAAAATATTTTACATAACATGTATATAGAGACATTTTATCATGTAAATTAAAATAGGTTTATATATATATATATATATATCAAATTTCTATTCATAGATTCAAAAGAGAGTACATCCATGCAAAAAGACAAGTAGTCTCACCCCGACCATGTTTGTTGACTATTGTCGAAAGCATATGATAGTGAAAAAAGATAAAGACAAACAATCCACAATTTCAAAGGCCATAGGCCCCAGTAAATAGACAATACAAATAAAACACATGTATCCATGCTAGTCATCAGAGATGATGGAGGTTAGGTTGTTCGGAGTTGTACCAGGAGGCGGCGGAGGGCGAAAGGAGCATTGAACATGCTCCTCGAAATGGGTCATCCAGCTCTCCAGTTTCTCGACCTTTTCTGAAATCAAATTTTGGCCTTGCCAGACCACCAAAACTCGCTCTTGGGCATGACATTAGCAATAATTCATTTTTTTTCAATGTAGATATCCGTTCTGCATGCTCCTCTTGGCGAACTCGTTACGAGTTCTCGAGATGATCCAACATAGATTGAATCACCTTGCGAAATTGTCCCATGAAGCAGCTTTGTTGTAGGCCACAGTCACCGTGACACACAGGTATCTGACGCCTGGATCGACCATGGCAGGTCGTGCCCCCTCTCGATCGAACTTATGTAGCATGGCGACCTTGACTTCTAACATAACCCCCTTGTCTCCCTCCACGAGCAACAGACCTCGCACTTCTCCCCCAGCAAGCACCACCACCTCTACTGCCAAGGACCCCTTGACATAAGTCCTCAGCGTTCCTATCCTTCGAACTACCTCCGCCCTTACTAGATACAAGCACGAGTCGAGCTTATGACTTATCCGCACTAGAACCTCTAGAGCTTGGTGGCACCTGAGTAGAAGACCTCCCAACACGTAGATTCAGCCTCATGTTGGAACACTCACACCACCAAGACATGATGAATACCACCCGTTCAGAATTACCAACACAAAACCCATAGGGGTTAAGACCTCCTCCGCCAGAGCCAGGTGATGGGCCTCTAAATTATACATAAAATAATGCCCATCTAACCTTTTTTAGGCCCATCTAACCTTCCTTATACACATAAAAGATATATTGAATCTCTCCTTCTATACTTAATAATGTTTTCTTATGCTTTAATATGTTCTTAGGACGATTTAAAGTTAATTGCATATTTGTGCCTAATATTGGTAATTTTTGTAGAATATTGGGAAACTTATGTAGATTTGGAGAAGGAGATAATTTAGGGACTTACTCCCTGCCACTGGAAGATCAAGATTGAATAATAAATGAGCATGACATTTGGAAATTATGGAGAAATCTTGGAGAGATTCAAGGGGTTTGTCCACCCTCCTTAACTATCAAAGGTAACCAAGCAAACTGAGGATGAAGTGCACTCAATCTATGGTTTACTTGGAGTCAAAATGGACTCAATCACTATTTTCTAGGGAGTTGTTTGTAGCTACCCTATAGAATAAATAGAGCAGAGCTAGAGCTAGGAATGGATTCAATTTCATTCAGAACTTTTGTTGCAAGCTATTATGATTTTTTATTATTGTATTAAGTGATAAAACTTTCAAAAATGTAACGAGGCTATTCTCTTCCTGAAATGAGTAAACAGACTCCATTTTACTGATTTAGTTCCAGAGAGCTGGGCATGTGCGTTAAGGCCCAACCCATTTGCCTCAGATTCTCTGTTATTTTCATTCTTTTCTTTCTGTCATTTAGCTAATTTTTCTTGTTATCATTTAGTTAGATCTGCTTATGATAGTTTAATCATTGTTGTTTCGTTTTTCCTTCAGTTTGTTGTTTTATTTCTTCATTTGCTTACGAGAGTAATAGAGTAGAGGAAAAATCCAAAAGTTATGGTCAAGTCTTCCCCTCTCATCTCTATCAATAGAGTTCGAGTAGGGTTGACCTTCCCACAGGCCAAACAACTGTTTTTTGTTCACTGTTTTTATCATGCATTTTGTCTATTTTTTCCATGCATGAATCCGCAGGTTTGTTTGTAGGAATAAGTATCAACAGTCCCAGCGAAGTTCATCAAGTTGCGTCACTTCATTTTCCAGCTCTGTTTTCATGCCTGAGCACTATTGTTGCGCCTCCATTTCCCTCCTTAACAACTGTCGCACCCTTTTTATTCATAAAAACCAATTAAAAGCTTGACCTCCGCCTTTCTCCTCGAAAGACCCTCTCACTGTACTTCACTCATCGAAATCACAGATCTCTTGTGTTCTCTGTTTATGCTCTCCCATTCCAAGCCCCGATTGTGATAGTATTTTCGCACTCTACCACGTCATTTGACTTATCACATTTCGCATTTCGCTCCACTGTCCCATCGCATTTCGCATTTTGTAGTTTCTTTCCCATCGCATTTCGCATTTCGCTCCCACTACCGAACAACACTTCCACTTCTCCACTAGCCTTGTGATATTGCGATATTGCGATATCGCATATTGCATATTGCATTTCCATCCTCCCATCGAATTCCACATTTCGCACTTCGAGCCTCATCGCATCTCGCACTTCGCACCTTCCTCCCTATTTCACTTCCGCTTCTCCACCAGCCTTGTGATATTGCGATATTACGATGTCGCATTGCCATCCTCCCATCACATTTCACATTTTGTAATTCAAGCCTCATCGCATCTTGCACTTCACACTTTCCTCCTGATTGCACTTCTGCTTCTCCACTAGCCTTGCGATATTGCGATAATATCGCAATATCGCATATTGCATTGCCATCCTCCCATCACAATTCAGCCATCACAATTTTCAAGGCCTCCCTCTCCAAAGAATTTTTGCGATATTATGCGATGTAATAAGTTCCAGACACCTTTTTCACTCCTCTAGCCCTTGTTTCGTGTGTTTCCCTCTGGACTGCAATTAACACTTTTTTCAATTAGAATTAAGTCATGGATAGCTTATCTGCATGGATAGAAGCACGGTAGATAGAGCATAAGATAAGTAGGGTGTGTTTAGCCGATTGGCCAAGTTAAGTGTGGTTTAAATTACTTTCCTTTCTGCCATTTCTATTCAATAAGTTAAATTAGTTTCCTCTCCATCATTTCCTTTCTGCAATTTAAATTAGTTTTTTCTCTGCCATTTCTTTTTAGCAAGTTAAATTAGTTTCCTTTCCATCATTTCCTTTCAACAATTTAAATTAGTTTCTTTTCAACCATTTATTTTCAGCAATTTAATTTAGTTTCCTTTCTTTCATTTCCTTTCTACAATTTATTTTAGTTTCATTGAAGTGTGACAGATTTCACCGAGAAACCCTAGAAGTAGCACCCTTTCGTAGAGCAGAAGAGGATGACATGAGTAAAATGCATCTGCTGTGTATATTTCACTGTCACCTCCAAGTTTGTACGAACCTTGGGTTGATAAAGTAAAGTAGGGCAGCCCCTGGGAGTTGTAGTGCTCTTAGTGCAATACCAGGGCTCACCACCAAGTGTTCCCCGTTCTCGAAGTAATTACCCACCACAACCCAAAAAAATCCACAACATGCACCCCAAAGGCACCACCCCTCAATCTCAGACGTATACTCAGACAGGGGAGGTGAATTAATATGCTCCCGCTCCACCAAATGCTAACACTCTACCACCTCGACCTGAAACCGCCTCCAGTAATCTAGAAACATCTGCAAACCAGCCCTGTCAATCTCATAAGTGCCACCCTCCTGGAATACTTGCCCTTCCCCAACTCAATTCGCCAGAATGCAGCTCCCCTGACCAACCAGCAAGGGAGAAAACACCAGCATCTATGCCAACCTTTCGACTAGCCCGGAGAGCTCCTGAAACACCCACCTCCTCACTAAACACTCCCCACATCGGCTCCCGAATGCTCACCACTGCATAATGACCATTGTGTCCCTACGTCGCCCTCCATATCGTTCAAAACTTTGCCACCTTCCACTATCCCCAACCCGAAATGAAATTTCTCACGCCATATGTTAATGACCATCGTACACAAGGTGATGTGTGTCTACCGTGAGGCCAACCCACTTGTTTTCCTCCACGTGTTATTCATGTGCATCCCCACATTCCCATGGGAACTCCTCTCCCTCATTCCTCACCCCCATTGGGGGATTTCGTATTAAAATGTTTTATTGATAACCTATATCGAATAATTTTTGTATATACAACATTAAAATATTTTATTTTAACATTTTTTTCTATATATAGATATATATGAAGTTGATATCTGCATAAATTAGTTAACATAGATCTTCAAATAGTTTATTTAAATCTCTGGTTGAAATATTTTTGAAAAGTATAAGAATTAAACATCTTACTGACACATTTTTTTTTACTTCTAATTACTTTACAACATTTTTTTTTTTTTTTTTAATTATACCCGACATTATTTTTCTATTTAGAACATATTTTTTATTTTAAAGGGGACGAACAAACATACTTACACATTTTATTTTTTATTTTTATTTTAAGGGGTGATTGACGCACAAAATTACACATCTCTTCATACCTGGTTGTAGAATGAGCCTCATCGCTCAACTTAATAATAGGTGATATAATATAAAATGTCATAAAAAGGAATTAAGTCTTTAAAAATCTATTTCAATAGTTTTGGTTTTTATTTTTTATTTTTTATTTAATGATTTTTTTTTAATATTTAATTAAAAAAGATATATATTTAGTAAATTTAAAATCACAGTTTTTACCTCTAAAGAGGATTTTCAGGAGTGGGTGTTCTCATGACCTTGATATAATGCTAGCTCATATGAAAAGTGGTTGCAACTCCCACTATACTTGGCCCATTGTATGAGTTTCCTTTGCTCCATCAACCATGGCACAAAGTTGGCACAAGGTTAAACATCATTAGAATATTGTAGATGGTATAAAGAGGTATAGGAGGATTTAATAAGATAATTCTAGCTAGAGAACTCAATAGGAAAATTCTATTAGATTGACAAAGCTAGAGAAAAAAATTGACAATATTGACCACAAGCACGCCATTTTAGCCAAGAGATCAACCAATATCTCCTCCTTAGATTAGGGTAGTGACAAGTAGTGTGGATGCTTGGAGATTCTGCTCAATAGTTGTTATGGCTCACTGGTTTTTTGCTTACAACATTAGTAGTCCTTTTTGTCATCTCATGTTGATGTATGTCAAAGTCTAATATATCAAGTATATTTTTATAAGTTTTTATTTACAAGATACTCTAGTTAGATTAGGTCTTAGCAATCCAAGACTCTAAACTTACGTTACTAATCTAGTTTCCTTCTATACACCAACAATACACATTTTTTAATTTATATAATCTTTATTTTATGTAATCATTGCAATGCAAAGTGTCTAACTTAAAAAAACAAAAAAATAATTTAAAAATATAGCTTTTTATTTTGTAATTTATCTTTTGTTTATTTAATTATTTTTTAAAATAGAAGTTTAATTGATCTTATTTATTTAGCTTATTTTTTATATGTACATTTACTTTATATGACAATCAGACGAGGAAATGTAAAACAGTTTATTTAATGATTATTATAAATTAATTTAAAAATTATATAAATGTTAAAATTAAATTAAAAATTATATAAATATTAATTATATAATTAATATTTAATAATGAAATTAATAAATTATAATTTATTATTTTAATAAATGATTTTTTTTGTTTTAAGAATAATCAATAATAATGTAGAATTGTTGTTAGTTTTTTTTTAAAATTTAAATATAAAAAATGAATTTATTTATATGTTAGATTTCTTTAATAATAAATATTTTTACATTTAATTATTACTCAAATAATAAATATTTTAACTTGAAAATATTTTAATGTTTATTTTAAATTAAAATATTTCAATATTAAGAGAGAGATACATAATTATTTTAAACTAAATATACTTTAGTTTTATTTTAATATTTACATTAATTAGAATATTTCAAATATCAATTTTATGAGAGTTATATAATTATTTTTATATTCAAAATAGTTTTTAAATTTTAATTTTAGATTTACTTTGATTTGGAGAGGGAATGTTCTTTAATCTGAAAATATGATGAAAATTTTGTATTTCTGTAGATTTTATATATGATAAATTAGAAATTAGAGAGTAAAACATTCGAAACAAAAAATGTGTAGTTACTTCTGTAATATAAAAATTATACATAACATTTGTACACATACACAATTAAATTAAATTAAATATATCATAAATCTTTAAAAAATACTTACAATATATCCTCTGCAATTTTTATCGCTGAGGTGTTTATAACAGGAAATAAATATATATTAATAATAAAACAAATAATTTTCACTACTTTTAATGAGAATATATTGTACAAGGGCGGCCCTGCATGTTTTAAATAAAAAATGAGAGGATGCTCTTAATTAAAAGGAAAATATTCTTATCCTCCAAGATTTTGCCCAGGTCCATTTAGCTCGCCCTGTGTGGTAACTTTGGTTGCTTTCTTTAAGAAATGGAAGCTTTATGGTTCCTCCTGTGTGGAGGAAGCAACCTTACCATATAGAAGTTAAGAGATTTTTATTGTGTATAAGAGGCTAAGAAAACTTCGTGTTGACTGTAATTTGAAATGGGTGTTTTGAAAGATTACAAAGGAAGCCGATACCTGATGATACAGTCATGGAGTATAGGAATAATAGCTCGGTATGTAATATTGGGCACAGCTCGAGATAAGTGAAGCAATAACAGGTTCGACAGGTACTTTTCCTGATATAGGAATCACTTGGATGGGTAATTCAGTTATTTTTGTTGCAAGTATCTTCAAGGGAAGGCTTGATTTGGAGATCGAAGCCAGGGATGTTCTGGCTCTCTTAAGAGGTCCCAAACTGGAGAAAGTCCAAACCAACATGTAAACATATTAAGGATGCTTCTGTTGTGATGCTGTCAGCCCACCCTGCCAATTCTTCCATGAGGCAATTTATGAAGTATACCTACCATGCCCATCATGTGCATTCCATTCTACTGAAATGCTGGCCTTTAAGATCTGCAGATCAGATCTGTAATTGCAGTGGAACATGCAAATGCATTGTATTTAGTACAGTGGAAGACATTACAGTCATGCTTGCTTTTCAAATTCCTGGAACTCTTAAAACGCTGCCTGATTCCCATTGTCTACTACCATCTCTCAGCTGCTTGAGAAATCGCTGCCATGGCTGTAACCGGGGCTTGCTGCATGTAGAGGGCGAGAGGCTGATAGAGAGTGACTCTGTGGTGGAACCCCCTGCTGCAGTATGTGAAATACTTAATAGCTTTTCAGAATTCACCATCCTAGGAGAGCGTAATTGTATCTGTATTCCAGTGCAACCAGCAGGAAAGGATGATTGGACAAAGATGCTGATTAGATCATTGCAGTCTAAAGATAAGGAAGCTAGAGGAGTGAGTGTCATGGCCTCTGAAGCACTGGAAAATTACATAGCTCAAAGTGGAGGATGGTTCAAACAAACAGTAGAGTACTGCACTGTCTCCTTAATAGTGCCAAGGTTGACAGAAGTACTAATCAACATTTTACTTACTGCCTGGTTCAGAGTGGATGGGCTCTCTAGCGCTCTGGTGGCAAGAAGGGTCATCAAAGATTATGTTGTGGACACTAAGGGAACTGGGTTTGCTGCCAGTGCCTTTGTAACCGAAGCTATGGTCATGTCAAATTCCCTTCACACCAATGTTTGCCAAGTACTGACTTTTAGAGGTAATCTTCTCAACCTCAGAAGCTTATCATTTGTAGTGGGATTTGTCAACATGATTTGCTGTATTAGTTGGACTGTGCTTGTTGCATTTCAAGGAGGCACTGGTAAATGGTATGACACTAACTCAATGCCACCCACCTCTGTACTCAGAGTTACTCTGATAATGTCAGCCATTGGTATGGGTTTGGGCATGGACTGCTTGCATTTGTATTTGAATAGAAGGGTTAGTTGGAGAAAGGTTTGTTTGGTACTCTGATAATCTTGGAGATAATGTGCATTGTAATATTTGGAGCAGTAGCAAGAACTTGGGGTTTAAAGGGTTTTGGCAGATGGGTGTATAGTGTTATGGAAGGGATGGTTTGGATCAAGTGGGGAATCGACAGTTATCTCCTGGGTGAGTATGCATCAGAGCATGAATCCGGAGTATTTAGGACTAGTTTCCCCTATCCTTCCAATGAACAGAGTAATTGGATTAAGGATGGAATTCTGGTGTATTCTTCTGCATTTTGGATCAACTCTAGCTTGGCTGCTGCTAGAACTAGGGCCAAGTGGGAGCACTCTCCAGCCTCTTAAGGGCGAGTGAGATTAAGGGAACCTAGCACATACAACTTCAGTCTTGTGCTCTTGTGCTCATGATGGAGATCAATTATGTCAATGGACTGACCAGGTTTATATGTCAATTTAGGAAGATACATTTCTAATTTCTCTTCTATTTCAATGACCCAAAGTTTTTCTTTTTTGACCAATTAGCCTACGAAATATAAGTTACTGCATCGTTCAAAAATAGAAACATATTACACAATCATTTGTATCTATGATATAAATAATTTTCTAATAAAATTTAATATGGCTAATCTATCCTAACATAATAAGAATAATTGATAAATTCATGACTGATAAAAAAATTATGTATGTGTATAGTTGAATGACTTGCTTTACCTTATGATATTAAAATTTTTCTAATAAAATTTAATATGGTTAATTTATCCTAATTCTAATAAAATCTAATATGGTTAATCTATCCTAACATAATTAGAATAATTGATAAATTCATGACTGACGAAAAAATATATATATGTGTATAGTTGAATGACTTGTTTTACCTTAAATATTTTTTTTTGTTATAAGCCATGTAAAGTAAAAATAAATATTTCATCCTAGTAGATTGAGTTTATCGTTAGTGTTGGGAAAAATAGTTGTTATTTTTTTGTGACACTGGTGTCATTTCTTTACTTTATCAAGTGAAAGAAAGACATAGCTACAATGATTGTTAAAAGAATTAATTGGTATCTTTTCCATTATAGTTTCAAATTTTGTAAGCAATATGGGTTTTTTTGCCAATATATTGCTGCAATGCTTGACGTACTTAACATACTCAAAATGACAAATGATTGTTATTTTCTTCATTAAAATTTCAATTTTTATAAGTAATAGAAGTTTTTCACCAATATATTGTTGTCATGGTTATATATACATATATGCTAGCTAAAGGTTTTATTATTGACTCAAAAAATTACATTGTGTTTAAGATACTCTTTGCCATTGACCTACTACTTAGAAAACTCGACTAGATAAAAAAAATATAGATTGCAATGTCTAAAATCGAAGAGAAAAAACCATGACCAAACCATAGAACAAGAATGTGTGTTATTGCCCCATAGATGAGGAAATCTATAATTAAGTACAATAAAAAAAAAGAACATCTCCATAAGTATGTAGAACCAAGGAGGTCTTCCTAATATTAGACACATATTAGTGAAACAAAATTCATTTTAGAGATAGGGGGAGACTCCCTATGAAAACTAACATAGCTTCCCAGAAATTAAACATCATAAACATTAAGACAAACCTATGCATCAAGGTGACAAAGAGGTGTCCAAGTTGATAGGATACTCCTTAACCTTGCATGGTGGTGGAATGAGAGAAATGGGAGGCAAGCCCATCTTGAGCATGTCTAGGCATCCTTCTACATCCAACATCAAATTCTTTAGCTCATCCAACATGTGCATCAAGTAGTCCTGAGTTTGGCACTTGTCCACCAAAACCTTGCCAAGAATCAACTTTGCATGCTAGTTGAGATCCACAATGTGGAGGTAATGGTTGTGACCCCCACGTGAATTGCAAGTGTTTGGAACCCATGGAGCAACCCCTACCATTACCTATAGAGAAAGAATCTCCTGCCTCTCCTAACAAATTTCCTCTTCCACATCTTGAATTTCAACTTGTATCTCCTCCCCCTACTATATGATAGTGAGCTCATTGTCGAGTCATGGATGTCAGAGGAAGTAAAAAACAAGCAAAGATGAGAAGGTTTGAGACTGGGATCATCCAGATCTCGGGGGCTAAAGATCTAGGAACCATTATTGAAGAGAGAGGAGGAGGAGAGAGAACATACAAATATGCCCTAAAACGATTCTTAGAAAACCATTGAATAGAAAATACACACAATGAATACCTAACAACATATGAAAAGAAAATAATTCTTTATTAAACGGAGAAATCCTTTACACTGCGTTATGGAGGACCAATCTATCCTTTTACAAGGAAAGGCTCATTATTTATAGCATTCTCAGTGCTTTCTTGAGTTACAATACCACGGGTGATGCCACTTTCCATTGAGATCAATCCTCCCCCCTTAATAAGTAATGTTCCCCATTGCATCAATTTCCCCCCTAAGAAACTTTTGTTGAATATGAGCCAATGAAGAGAAAGGTTTTGTGTGGTTGACCCATAACCATGATGAATGAAGGTCCAATGATAGAGTTATCTTGTAATATTTATGGGCCAACTGCGATACTGACAATGTCCAGCCTAGCAAATGGACTTTAATGACAAGAGTTTTGTGTGGTGGTCACGTAATTGTGGGTTTGTGGGTGACCCATAACCGTGATGAACGAAGGTCAGAGGATAGAGATAACCTGTAATGTTTTTTTAGCCAACTATGACATTGACAGTGTATGGCCTAACAAATGGACTTGGATGGCAAGGGTTTTGTGTAGTTGACCCATAATCATGGGTTTGTGGGTGACCTATAACCATGATGAACGAAAGTCCACAGATAGAGATGTTCTATAATGCTTGTGGGTCAACTATGATATTAATAGTGTATGGCCTAGAAAATGGACTTCAAGATAGTGTGCTTTCTAGTCTCCCAAGGTATGGTGGAAATATGGTGGCTTATCTTTATAAATTATCACTATTTAATTGGATGTTGTAAAGGCTTCCTCCATGTACTCGAGTTTCACTTTGTTGTTTCCCATTGCTATGATTTGATAGTTCCACTGTGAAATTACCTTGGCATCGGGAGGGCTATTTTCTCGTAGTGATAATCACTTTTCATGATAGTCATACATAACCCTATCACCATGGGAACCCATAGCAACGAGAAAAATAATGGGAGATGAGTGTGCCTCGGATGTCACCTAGGTGCATTGGGTGAAACACCTCGTAAGTAAAGGACATCTACACTCTTAGTCTAGAATGGAAATGCTTGATATGCAAACACCATGGAGAATTCCATGAGATTACTTGACCCTTTGTTGGTAAGTATAGATACGAATTTAGGCTCACTGTGAACCAGAGTGGCCAAGTTTTCCACAATTGAAGATATTGCTATAACACTAATAAAACACATGTTTGGAGTTGTGACCATCACTCCAGCAAAACAAAAGCTAGTAAGGCCATATAGCATAATAATGGCATTTATCAAAAAGTAGATCACCACCCAAATGAATAAAAGAAATATCTGAAATTCCAACATAAATGATGACCAAGATGTTGGTTGAAACTTTCAGTGTTCCTTTCTTGTTTGAATTGCTTCATGTCAAGCAATATAATGTTCTTTATATAACTCATGAGCGGCCTTTGTTGTAGAGTCTACCTTGGTATGAGCTTGAGTGCTTAGCTTGTAGTGCCCGATGAGATCAGCATAATAAGGTGCAATCACACTCAAATGTGTCATATCATTGATATTGATGGTATATGGAAGAACAAACTTAAACCAGACAAATTCTTCATGTCGAGCAATCTAATGTTCTTTATATAACTCTGTTGAGATTTCTTAAATTAAATTTGAAGAAAATATCATGAATATGACAACAATAGGATTTGTTGCTACATTGACTCCATCTAATCCTGATGTGGAGTTATTGCATCCTATTTTTGTTGTGATTGAATTTATGATTCAGTTTCTACTCCCAGCTATAAAATGTAAGCCCGTAAAGGCAAATGAGCATGAGGGATGTGAGGTGAGAGGAAGAGAAGTGCAGATTAGAAATTTTGCTATTGTAATTCTCCTATTTGATGAATGAGATTGTTGATGCCTCTATTTGGTGGACGTAGCCCAGATTGGTTGGGTGAACCACGTTAAATCTCTGTCTCTTTATGTTTTTATGATGTGTGGATCTGATTGTTTATTTAAGTTTTTCCTCTACTTAACTCAACAATTGGTATCAGAGCTTATAGTAGAGCCGCTGCCTGCACCATATAAGAGCCACCACCTGATGGTCATTCATGAACGCCATGAGCTGTGAACTTGCTGTGTTGAGTTGTATCGAGCAATATAATGTTCTTTATATAACTCACGAGTGGCCTTTGTTGCAGAGTCTACCTTGGTATGAGCCTGAGGGATTAGCTTGTAGTGCCCAACGAGATCAACATAATAAGGTACAATTACACTCAAATGTGTCATATCATTGATATTGATGGTAGATGGAAGAACGAACTTAAGCCTGGGCATCTTTCTATGTGAACCACATAGGTATTGATTTGTGAAATGTAATGAAATGAGACCCTTTTCATACTTGGAAAATATGTTTTCACCGAAAACTACCAAATCCAATGCCTCCTCCCATGACTCCGCAGTTGTAACAAGCTCCTCGTTGAGCCACTTCCAATTTGAAGGTGGTGTTAGCAAACTAACATATCGTTCGAGATCCATGGTCTCCATACACTTGGTAGCCTTCTTCCCAGCCAACACAAATACCACAGCCTCCATACCATCGTCATATCCATAATTGAGTGGATTCTAAACAACCTGCACAACAATGGTATAAATGTCTGAATAGACTATTGTAGAGCTAGGGAGAGATTCCTGCAAATTATTAAGTGTGGGTTCCCACTTCTAATTGAACTCGTATGATGCCTCCTTTATTTTTTCATTGCATGGCGTTCCTAGAAAAGCTACTGTGAAGGTGAACAACCCAATATGGACAGATAGAACACTAGCATTTTCTGATCCCCCAAATTGTAAAGTTCATATATATATATAGTGAGACCCTAGGATGATGAAATAATATACATGCTAGGAGGCAATGTGATGTGTGGCACAGTTAAACCAAAGGTTGCAAGGATTAAAATTAAAATAACTAACTTTGTATTTAACTATGAGGGGTTTCTGCAGTGCATTTTATTAGATATCATTTTTGGGATTCAACTGCGTTAAGTAAGTCATTCATTTATGACCATTTCCATGAGAGGTAGTTGTAACTAACTAATCTGTCATGATTTTGAATAGTCCACTTAACACTCATTGCATCAAGTAATGCTCACACGGGTGAAGAAGTGGGATTGAAACTAATGAAATAAATCACATAGCGTCAATCATCACTTCCGGGGCTTGCACCCAGTAACCAGGACTTCCCAGGAGGTCACCCATCCCAAAATTCCTCTACCTCAAGCGCGCTTAACAGTGGATTTTTCCCCATAATCAAGCCCACTTAGCTTGCTACCCCATTTGCAAAACCTTAGCAAGTATTGTGCCTCATGAACCATTCAAATAGAGATCCCTTTACTCTTTGTATTTAAGTATGAGGGGTTTCCACAGTGCATTATATGAGATATCATTTTTGGGATTCAACTACGTTAAGTAAGTCATTCATCTATGACCATTTCCATGAGACGTAGTCGTAACTGACTAATCTGTCATGATTTTGAATAGTCCACTTAACACCGCGGAAATCCATCATACTTAAACACAAAGAGTAAAGGGAGCACTACTTTAATGGTTCATGAGGCACAATAGTCCACTTAATACTCATTGGTTGATTTTGAATATTCCACTTAAGTGATGATTGATGCTATGTGATTCATTTCATTAGTTTCATTAGTTTACTCTTTGTATTTAAGCATGAGGGGTTTCTGTAGTGTTAAGTGGACTATTCAAAATCATGATAGATTAGTCAGTTACGATTACCTCTCATGAAAATGGTCATAGATGAATGAATTACTTAACACAGTTGAATCCCAAAAATTATATCTAATATAATGCACTGCGGAAACCCCTCATAATTAAATACAAAGAGTAAAGGGAGCTCTACTTGAATGGTTCATGAGGAAAAATACTTGCTAAGGTTTTTCAAATGGGGTAGCAAGCTAAGTGTGCTTGATTGTGGGGAAAACTCCACAGTTAACCCTGCTTGAGCCAGAGGAGTTCTGGGATGGGTGACCTCCCGGGAAGTCCTGGTTACCGGGTGCAAGCCCCAGAAGTGATCATTGACGCTATGTGATTCATTTCATTAGTTTCAATCCCACTTCTTCACCCCTGTGATCATCACCCGATGCAATGAGTGTTAAGTGGACTATTCAAAATCATGACAGATTAGTCAATTACGACTACCTCTCATGGAAATGGTAATAGATGAATGACTTACTTAATGGAGTTGAATCCAAAAAATGATATCTAATATAATGCACTGCAGAAACCCCTCATACTTAAATACAAAGATTAAAGGGAGCTCTACTTGAATGGTTCATGAGGCACAATACTTGCTAAGGTTTTGCAAATGGGGTAACAATCTAAGTGGGCTTGATTGTGGGTAAAACTCCACAGTTAAGTGCGCTTGAGCCAAAGGAGTTCTAGGATGGGTGACCTCCCGGGAAGTCCTGGTTACCGGGTGCAAGCCCCGAAAGTGATGATTGATGCTATGTGATTCATTTCATTAGTTTCAATCCCACTTCTTCACCCTTGTGAGCATCACCTGATGCAATGAGTGTTAAGTGGACTATTCAAAATCATGACAAATTAGTCAGTTACGACTACCTCTCATGGAAATGGTCATAGATGAATGACTTACTTAACGGAGTTGAATCCCAAAAATGATATCTAAAATAACTGACACCAAAATCAACATTGCCTATACCAAAGTAGTGCACGAAATCTCTAATAATTCTAGAAGCCTCCAATTCTCCTACAATACCTCGTAACCACATGAACTAGTATTCCCTCAGACAACTTAATTGTTGAGCAAAACTCATTACATTTCCACTCTCTGAAGTGGCGTTATCGTAGATAGATCCATTGGAGGCGAAGGTAAGTCCAATGACCAAATCGTTGGAATTAATTTATGGGTGAGTAGATGTTATTTCTTTAACACCCAATTTGAAGAGAAGCAATATGAGGTGAGCTCTCCACTAGTAAAGTGTATAGTGGGCACACAACCAGGAAAATCTATGCCATGAGGTAGGGAGTTGCACTTAGCCAATGAGTTGATGTCAAGAAGGGTTGTGGGGAAGCCTTAGTGGGATAAGGCATGGCACTCTGTTCATAGAAACAAAAGACTTAGTGTCTACAATGTAGAAATCCGACAATGCCTCCAGATCTTTGTTGATCATCAAGGAAAGAGCTGAGAGGAAGAAGATGCCTACAGTGGAAATAAATTGAGAGTAGGTGAATGCGAATATAGCCATTACAACTTACAAGCTTAAGGGAAAATATCACCGCTAATTATTTCACCAAATCCATATGGAAGGTGTTATCAAAAAAGGGAAAAATCAAATATATACCATTATCGTAGTTGTCTACGAAGGCAGAGGAATTGCCCGAAATTTCACCAAAAGTGGATGGAATCTGGGATTTTTTCTTTTAAGAAATCTTCCAGTAGCATTGTTTGAATCATGTTTTTGATGGTGGAAATGGATTCAACACCATCAAAAACCTTTAGGGCATCCAAAATATTGAAGTTGATAGCTATAACCTAGATTTACAAAAATCACTGTCGAATTTTCTTAAAATCTTACCAAATTTTCAATGATTTTGAGGGAAAAAAAACAGTCTAGTTAGACTACGACTATAAATAAGAAATAAAACCTCAAATCATTGGCATGGCCTTGGATCAGTTGGAGTAACCTAGCTCTGAAACAATACATCTAGATTTTCGGAGATAAGATCTAGAATCATGAATGTTGAGACAAAGGACGAGACATAACATATAAATATTTGAAACTATTCTTAAAAAAAATTATTGAACAGAAAATGCACATAGTGAGTAAATATGAAAAGGAGATAATTTTTTATTAAATTAAAAAATCATTTACACTACATTGTGGAGACCAATATGTCCTTTTGCAAGGTGTAGCTTTTTATTTACAATATTATTGGTGTTTTTTGAGTTATAGCGCCATGGGTAAATATCATGGGTGGATTCCACTTTCCATTTAGATAATGGGGAATGGAGAAGATGCTGGCTAAGGAAGATAGATAAATTATCTAACAAAAAAGAGCAAAACAAACTTGGCTTGGGTGAACCCTTCTTTTCCTAGAAGACCAGATGAGGTGAAAGGAAAGCCAATGGAGGGAGACTATTCAATCGCATCGCCGAGAATGAGAGCCCCAGTTGAAGGTCATGATAGGCATAAGGAACAACATAAAAAAATGACAAAGGAGTAGTAGAAAAACTGGGAAATTCCCAAGGAGACAAATCACAACAATGAATGCTCTAGATTCCTCGACAATCAAAACAATGAAGGCTCTAGATGCCTCGACCTAGGTAGAAATTAAGACCTTCGAAATGTGTTATAACACCCTCTTAACATAGTTTAAAGATAGCATATATTAACATACTCAACATAGTTTAAGGATAACATATATTAACATAATTTAAGGATAAATTTATCAAATGACCTAAATATTTTTGCTTGTTTATTTAAAAACAAAATAGAGAATACAAGAATTTTCTATTCTACTTTCTATTTAACAACGTGTTGGTAGATATTTAAGGAAAGAAAACTTACATTAGTAAATTCAAAAATCAAATGAACAAGTTTAACACATTAAGGTGTTATAGTTAGAAACCAAAAATACCCCTTACAAGTTCTATTGTTAAAATATAAAGGCATTGGAGATCAACTTGTTGCAAGTGAGAAAAATCAAGATAAAAGGACCATGCACCATTGATGATGGTATGAATTTTCTTCAATGATTGGAATGATGCATGGGTGCATATTTTGATGGTATAACTTTTCTTTAATGATTGGAATGATGTTTTGTGTTATAAGTGGATCTTACTACATTCAAACAAATGGACTTGCTACGGATGTAATATCCCAATTTTGACATCTAGATTATGTATGTATATATTTAATGAAACTTGGTTAGAAACAAGATAAAAATAAATGTGGTTGTGTGCTTGAAGCATGACATGATATGCTAACAACTCATAATGCAAAAAATCCTTCCTATGGTGTATTTTGATTTTCTATGAAAGTGCATGTTAAAACCACAAAAGTGTTGCAAGTGAATATAAAGGGTGACTACAAATCCATGGGTAATCCGTATTTGATCATTACATTGTTTTCCAACCATATTTATGCTTCAAGAGTGGAAACACTGGAAGAATCAACTCATAGGACCATTTTAATTGGGAGGATCAAGTTTGGCAAGTTAGGGTTTGAAACTTTCTTGGAGCATTTAGAGGTATTAAACGATGTTTTTTGGGGGTAAAACTTTTCCATATTAGCATAGCACCATTTTTTCTTATTCTATACATAGATACATTTCCAATGAAGCAATAATTACCTCAATCAAAGTCTGTATGCAAAAGTTAGAGGACTCATAAGTTGACCTTCCTATTTTGGCCACCATAATTTGAGATGATGCTATTTTAGGCCTCATTATTCATAGGAAATGGGATTGCCACATTATTATGATGAAGAAAAATCTAGAAGTGTCTATATTTTAACTGTGGTTAAGTGTTGAGGTAGTCAAACATAACCACTAGTAGGCTATTGGGTTGGGTTATAACCAAACCACTAGGAGAAAAATGGGTTCCATTCTTTTTGAGTGCATTTGTTCCATAAACGAGCAATGTTTAGCCAAGAGGGATAGGGAAAGATAACACTGAGATGACTTTTGCACTATAGTAACCCATGAGCCAAAAGCCTTGCTTCTTTGTACTAGGGAAAATTTTAGGGGCGAATTTTAGCCCAAAGGCGAAATTTAAGGGGTTTTAGATTTTATTGGGGCGAATTTTTTATATAAAACCTTTTTGTATAGTTTTGTATAATTAGTCCCAAAATTATTTTAAAAATAAATAATTATTATGCTTTAGCCCAAAAATATAAGGGCGCATAAAACATAAAATGCTGGATTCGCCTCGGCATTTAGTGGTCTGGACAGTTTTGGATTATATTCGCCCCGATTTACTAGGGTCGAGGGTTTTGGAACTGCATTCGCCCCAATATCCAGTATGGCTGCAGGGTTGGAGCCGAAAATGGAGTCGGTCTGGAAAAGAGGTGTCTACTCATATCAATCCAGCAACCCTTCGGCCACATATGGATATGCCATCGAAATGGGTGAATCGGTCTGCTGGGGCTGCGTTATTTTGGAGGTGCTTGGTCATATGGCTGGAGTTTTCCAAACCCAACATGGAATGACGTTGTTGCTGGTCTTGCCCCTGGTTGGCCCGGTTTCCCAAATATGAATGGTGGTCTGAGCATTGCATGGAGTGTCTAATGTTGGTCATGGCTGTGTATATAATGCCCTGATTGGCACTTTTCGCAAAGCAGGCAAAGGGTCCAAAGCTGAAATTCTTGCTGCCTTTATGGAGAGGAATGGCTGCCTTCCAGATGTGGTTACTTACAATACTTTGATCAACTATCACTCCAAGGAAGGCCATTTGAATGAGTCTCAGAGGCTGTTTCTTAAAATGACAAATAAGGGTATTGTTCCTAACAACTATAGTTACAATGAGCTAATTGTTGGCTTTTGCAAGGCAAACAAATTGGAGAAAGGCTATCTGCTAGTATCTCAAACGATGGAGGTTGCTGGCTTAAGTGATGTTGTTTCATACAACACACTTATTAATGCACTTTACAAACTTCGTCGAACTGGTACTGCTTATAAGCTGCTGAGTGAAATGTTACAGAAAGGTATTGTTCCAGATATTGTCACCTACACTACACTGATAAATGGGTTTTTTGAAGAAGGTCATCCTGACCTCGTAGAGGAGCTTTTCCATGAGATGTGGACGGAAGGTTTTACACCTGATGTGATTACCTATACCACTGTGATTAATCACTTCTGCAAGATGGGTAGGACTGACCAGGCCCGTGATCTGCTATCTGATGGTAAGAAAGGGAATTAATCCTGATGTGGCTTCATACAATGCTTTAATAAATGGGCTTTGCAAATCGTTTAGAATAAGTGAGGCGGTTGAACTTTTTGAAGAAATGATAGAGAGTGGTTGCTATCTGGATGAGCATACTTATAGTCTGGTCATTGGAGGTCTTTGCCGAGAAGAAAAGCCGAGCAAAGCTTGTAAAATTTGGGATCAAATGATGGAGAAAGGCTTCATCCTTGTTCAAGCACTCGTGAAATTTTGGTTGACACTGTTCGAAGGAAGGGCATGATTGAAGGGAATACAAAACGGGTACTATTATAACTTTCCAGATTTTGTGTACAATACCTGTTCTGTGTATCACACATCACTCTTCCTACTAGCTGACAATAGGGATCCTTTTAAATGTTGCTTCACAATTTATGCATAAATAACTAGAGATCAAAATTAACTCCTCTTTGAACAAGCTTATGCTAAGAACTTGAGATCAAAATTATTTATCTTCCTTTTTCCCGTTGAACAATTTGTTCAATTAAACTTTGGTTCCTGGCTTTCTTTAATTTGTATATATTTACTTATTTTTATGGTGAAGCTCTTGTAAAGGCTGGAGTTCCAGGATAGAGAATGGGTTTTCGTTCAATCTTGCTTAGTTTCTAAGCAAGCAATATTTCAACAAGGGGTTTTCAAACAATGCTAATTAGACAGAAGTACACTCATGGGCATGACCACCGTACTGTTGCTCCTCGGTCAAACAGGTTGGTGCCCCTGCCAACTGTTTTTAAAAATTGAATGGCAGCAGTTGTTGGAGCCATTGACCAAGAGAAAGTAAACTTCAAATTTGTGCTAATGAGTTATGTACTCATTTGGTTAATAGTATGATGTTTTGGACTCTTGAGTCTAGAGGCCATTTAGAAGCTTAATTTTTTTATGTATTTTCACTCAGAAGTTCAACTATATGTAATCCCAAAACTTATGTCATGATTCCATTATAATATATTCACCTTTTACCATGCACAAGCAAACTTTGAACATTTAGTGTCTAATGGTTTGGATTTACATTGTTACATGGATCTATTATTTTAATTCAAATTTGAGTATTTTAGGTATTGTTTTGTGGTCCAGTTCTTCAACCCAATTTTTTCCCAGTTCTGGCCCATTTTGTGATTTTGGGAATCCAATTCCAGTTCTGACTACTATGTTCAGTGCTCAGATGTACATATCAAGGAAAATAATTCTAGCAGATAGAAGCAATGTCAATCACTTATCACGAATCTGCAATATAGCTTCCCATTTATAAATAGTTGGCACCACCACATGGTGAAACAACAGATTTAGTCAAGTGACACATATAGGTAACTGAATTCATTAGAAGGGAGCATACTGACCTTTCATTTTTCATGGAACAAAGAGTTGTCATGGACAATGGATCTTAACATTGTTTCTCTTTCAATTAGATTATCGAGATTCTCATCTCATTTCAAATCCACCGGTGCTTGTAATATGCAAAATATCCATTATTAAGCGCAAACATACTCTCTTACATAGGAACACTCGATGCATGTCATCTTCCAAACATAATTCGAATATATAATTTTATGGTTAGTTAAAAACTTTGATGGATCTGTTGTGGGAAGCATGACAGCCTATAAAAATGTATACGAATATTTGCCACCCAAAAGGTCATAAGACTTTCTTCACCATTTGACCCCAGTGCACATCATCCTCAGTGTTATTCCAGAGCATCCCATTTCTTATAACCATCATATTATCACAATTATAACATATCTTATTCATTCCAAAGAATTCCCATTTAACCAAGAACATAGTGAAATATACAACAGTTTGAACTTTGTACCAAGCCCTCTCAATTCTGCTAACAAGAAATTGTGCGACATATATATATATAATCAGAATAACAGTACTATTTATCTCACCAGAGACCTGTAAAATATGAGAATTTAAAAACATTCTAGACAAAGGGAGAATAGGGTGCAGCACTTAGTATACTTAAAGTTTACAATTGAAGGAACCACGAAGCAATTAGAAGCATCTAACAGTCTGGCATCTCAGGTGTCTGTCAACTCAAATGCTCTACTTTCTAGGAATATGTCCCACCAGTGATCTACCATACCCTTTTGTATCTTTAATAGCTTAACATCTCCTTGTCATAGATAGTTAAAAGAAAGCCATACAAAATCATCACTTGCACAAAACATTGGGGGTAGACATGATACTAGGGGACTAATATGGATGATTGAAGTGATCTTGCCCACTGTATCTTTATTCAGAATCACTTTCTGCTGGACGAGTAGGCTGGATATAACCATTTCCTGGCCCCAAGCACATGCTTTTGCCATACAAAGTTGTTTGTTTTTTTTTTTTTTTTTTTTAACACCAACAAGGACAGCTAAACTTAAATATACAAGGATTTACAAAATCACTCTAGCTGTACTTGTAGGCAATACATAGTCATCAGTCCCAAAATTTGATCTAAGACTATTTGCCTTTGTATCTATGTGTATAAAGGCAGTACGTCTATGCCATTAGCTGGAAATCTAACCAACAATTATGATTGTAAACTAACTTACAGACTGAATCTGGGCAATTATTAAGACAAAGCTTAGCTGCTTTAATAAAAAATGACTAAGCCAACATATCAATGCAACTCATGAAAATAGCACTTGTACAAAAGACCAACTATAACTGATCTGGACTTTTGCTGGAGGAAGATAACCCAAAGGGACAAGTACACATGCCATATCGATGTGGAACTCCCAGGGAAGCACTGGTCAATGCTCCCTCTTAAATATATGAAGTTCGAACTGACATTGATTGCACAATACACACATACCTCTGGTACTTCTGACACAACTCCCAATATTCCTAGAAAGAATATGCCACAGAAAACTCATGGTGCTTTTGTTCTACAATTTATAATACATTATTAAACCCATTGTGGGTGGAACTTCCACTCCACGAGGGAATGTCTACATGAATGCACTGAAAATGAACCCATAATTATTTGAAATGCCTAAATTCCCTTGTCCTTTAATATGTTTTATAAGTACCACTTTGAATGCATCAGTTGTAATTAGTCACAGTCAGCTACATTAATGCCACAAGTCCCATTGCTAGAGAGAACCTGACAACTCCCAAGCTTGACTCCAACATTCACCAAAGTCGAATTGAAGGATTGCCTTCGATGCCTCTCATAACGCCATTCCAAATTCATCATATCAACAGTGTTTTTCAAATATAGGACATCTGTGTAAAACCTAAGTTGCTACTACAAACACAATGTGTCTGATTCCCCAGAGCACCAAAAAACAAGTTGTAAAGTTCTGGCACTGCATCTAAGCAAAAATTAATATTGTACATTGTACTCGAACAAGCTTGACAAATTAAGCCTCCTCAAACTTAGGTTTCAAACAAGTGTCACAAAAAATCTCTGAGCAGCAACTGAGGCACAGTGACTATCACAGCAACTAAGGATTATTGTGCAGTGTTAGAAGGGATTACAAGTGTTGGACAAGTAGATTTGTCCACCAGTCTTTAAGTTTTTTCCTACAAATGGATCGGTAGTTAAAATTTTCCCTGCAGGTGATTGATTAGTTAATAGTATGATGTTTTGGACTCTTGAGTCTAGAGGCCATTTAGAAGCTAATTGTTTATGTATTTTCACTCAGAAGTTCAACTATATGTAATCCCAAAACTTATGTCATGATTCCATTATAATATATTCACCTTTTACCATGCACAAGCAAACTTTGAACATTTAGTGTCTAATGGTTTGGATTTACATTGTTACATGGATCTATATTTTTAATTCAAATTTGAGCATTTTAGGTATTATTTTGTGGTCCAGTTCTTCAATCCAGTTTTTTCCCAGTTCTGGCCCATTTTGTGATTTTGGGAATCCAGTTCTAGTTCTGACTACTATGTTCAGTGCTCAAATGTACATATCAAGGAAAATAATTCTAGCAGATAGAAGCAATGTCAATCACTTATCACGAATCTGCAATATATCTTCCCATTTATAAATAGTTGGCACCACCACACCGTGAAACAACAGATTTAGTCAAGTGACACATATAGGTAACTGAATTCATTAGAATGGATCATACTGACCTTTCATTTTTCATGGAACAAAGATTTGTCATGGACAATGGATCTTAACATTGTTTCTCGCTCAATTGAATTATCCAACTTGGCACCTTCATTTCAAATCCACCCGATGCTTGTAATATGCAAAATATCCATTATTAAACTACCAAACATACTCTACTACATAGGACCACTCGATGCATGTCTGTCTTCCAAACAGAATTCTGAATATATAATTTTATGGTTAGTTAAAAACTTTGATGGATCTGTTGTGGGAAGCATGACAGCCTATAAAAATGTATACGAATATTTGCCACCCAAAAGGTCATAAGACTTTCTTCACCATTTGACCCCAGTGCACATCATCCTCAGTATTATTCTAGAGCATCCCATTTCTTATAACCATCATATTATCACAATTATAACATATCTTATTCATTCCAAAGAATTCCCATTTAACCAAGAACATAGTGAAATATACAACAGTTTGAACTTTGTACCAAGCCCTCTCAATTCCGCTAACAAGAAATTGTGTGACATATATATATATATATATAATCAGAATAACAATACTATTTATCTCACCAGAGACCTGTAAAATATGAGACTTTAACAACATTCTAGACAAAGGGAGAATAGGGTGCAGCACTTAGTATACTTAAAGTTTACAATTGAAGGAACCACGAAGCAATTAGAAGCATCTAACAGTCTGGCATATCAGGTGTCTGTCAACTCAAATGCTCTGCTTTCTAGGAATCTGTCCCACCAGTGATCTACCATACCCTTTTGTATCTTTAATAGCTCAACATCTCCTTGTCATAGATAGTTAAAAGAAAGCCATACAAAATCATCACTTGCACAAAACACTTGGGGTAGACATGATACTAGGGGACTAATATGGATGATTGAAGTGATCTTGCCCACTGCATCTTTATTCAAAATCACTTTCTGATGGACGAGTAGGCTGGATATAACCATTTCTTGGCCCCAAGCACATGCTTTTGCCATACAAAGTTGTTTGTTTGTTTTGTTTTTTTTTTTTAACACCAACAAGGACAGCTAAACTTAAATATGCAAGGATTTACAAAATCACTCTAGCTATACCTGTAGGCAATACATAGTCATCAGTCCCAAAATTTGATCTAAGACTATTTGCCTTTGTATCTATGTGTATAAAGGCAATACGTCTATGCCATTAGCTAGCAATTTAACCAACAATTATGATTGTAAACTAACTTACAGACTGACTCTGGGCAGTTATTAAGACAAAGCTTAGCTGCTTTAATAAAAAATGACTAAACCAACATATCAATGCAACTCATGAAAATAGCACTTGTACAAAAGACCAACTATAACTGATCTGGACTTTTGCTGGAGGAAGATAACCCAAAGGGACAAGTACACTTGCCATATCGATGTGGAACTCCCAGGGAAGCACTGGTCAATGCTCCCTCTTAAATATATGAAGTTCGAACTGACATGGATTGCACAATACACACATACCTCTGGCACTTCTGACACAACTCCCAATATTCCTAGAAATACTCTGCCACAGAAAACTCATGGTGCTTTTGTTCTACAATTTATAAGACATTATTAAACCCATTGCGGGTGGAACTTCCACTCCACGAGGGAATGTCTACATGAATGCACTGAAAATGAACCCATAATTATTTGAAATGCCTAAATTCCCTTGTCCTTTAATATGTTTTATAAGTACCACTTTGAATGCATCAGTTGTAATTAGTCACAGTCAGCTACATTAATGCCACAATTCCCATTGCTAGAGAGAACCTGACAACTCCCAAGCTTGACTCCAACATTCACCAAAGTCGAATTGAAGGATTGCCTTTGATGCCTCTCATAACGCCATTCCAAATTCATCATATCAACAGTGTTTTTCAAATACAGGACATCTGTGTAAAACCTAAGTTGCTACTGTAAACACTATGTGTCTGATTCCCCAGAGCACCAAAAAATAAGTTGTAAAGTTCTGGCACTGCATCTAAGAAAAAATTAATATTGACATTGTACTCGAACAAGCATGACAAATTAAGCCTCCTCAAACTTAGGTTTCAAACAAGTGTCACAAACAATCTCTGAGCAGCAACTGAGGCACAGTGACTATCATAGCAACTGAGGATTATTGTGCAGTGTTAGAAGGGATTACAAGTGTTGGCCAAGTGGATTTGTCCACCAGTCTTTAAGTTTTTTCCTACAAATTGATCGGTAGTTAAAATTTTCCCTGCAGGTGACTGATTAGTTAATAGTATGATGTTTTGGACTCTTGAGTCTAGAGGCCATTTAGAAGCTTAATTGTTTATGTATTTTCACTCAGAAGTTCAACTATATGTAATCCCAAAACTTATGTCATGATTCCATTATAATATATTCACCTTTTACCATGCACAATCAAACTTTGAACATTTAGTGTCTAATGGTTTGGATTTACATTGTTACATGGATCTATTTTTTTAATTCAAATTTGAGTATTTTAGGTATTATTTTGTGGTCCAGTTCTTCAACCCAGTTTTTTCCCAGTTCTGGCCCATTTTGTGATTTTGGGAATCCAGTTCCAGTTCTGACTACTATGTTCGGTGCTCATATGTACATATCAAGGAAAATAATTCTAGCAGATAGAAGCAATGTCAATCACTTATCACGAATCTACAATATAGCTTCCCATTTATAAATAGTTGGCACCACCACACAGTGAAACAACAGATTTAGTCAAGTGACACATATAGGTAACTAAATTCATTAGAAGGGAGCATATTGACCTTTCATTTTTCATGGAACAAAGAGTTGTCATGGACAATGGATCTTAACATTGTTTCTCGCTCAATTGAATTATCCAACTTGGCACCTTCATTTCAAATCCACCCGGTGCTTGTAATATGCAAAATATCCATTATTAAACTGCCAAACATACTCTACTACATAGGACCACTCGATGCATGTCTGTCTTCCAAACAGAATTTTGAATATATAATTTTATGGTTAGTTAAAAACTTTGATGGATCTGTTGTGGGAAGCATGACAGCCTATAAAAATGTATACGAATATTTGCCACCCAAAAGGTCATAAGACTTTCTTCACCATTTGACCCCAGTGCACATCATCCTCAGTATTATTCCAGAGCATCCCATTTCTGATAACCGTCATATTATCACAATTATAACATATCTTATTCATTCCAAAGAATTCCCATTTAACCAAGAACATAGTGAAATATACAACAGTTTGAACTTTGTACCAAGCCCTCTCAATTCTGCTAACAAGAAATTGTGCGACATATATATATATATATATATATATATATATAATCAGAATAACAATACTATTTATCTCACCAGAGACCTGTAAAATATGAGAATTTAACAACATTCTAGACAAAGGGAGAATAGGGAGCAGCACTCGGTATACTTAAAGTTTACAATTGAAGGAACCACGAAGCAGTTAGAAGCATCTAACAGTCTAGCATCTCAGGTGTCTGTCAACTCAAATGCTCTGCTTTCTAGGAATCTGTCCCACCAGTGATCTACCATACCCTTTTGTATCTTTAATAGCTCAACATCTCCTTGTCATAGATAGTTAAAAGAAAGCCATACAAAATCATCACTTGCACAAAACACTAGGGGTAGACATGATACTAGGGGACTAATATGGATGATTGAAGTGATCTTGCCCACTGCATCTTTATTCAGAGTCACTTTCTGCTGGACGAGTAGGCTGGATATAACCATTTCTTGGCCCCAAGCACATGCTTTTGCCATACAAAGTTGTTTGTTTGTTTGTTTGTTTGTTTTTTTTTTTTTAACACCAACAAGGACAGCTAAACTTAAATATACAAGGATTTACAAAATCACTCCAGCTGTACCTGTAGGCAATACATAGTCATCAGTCCCAAAACTTGATCTAAGACTATTTGCCTTTGTATCTATGTGTATAAAGGCAGTGCGTCTATGCCATTAGCTGGCAATTTAACCAACAATTATGATTGTAAACTAACTTACAGATAACTCTGGGTAGTTATTAAGACAAAGCTTAGCTGCTCTAATAAAAAATTACTAAACCAACATATCAATGCAACTCATGAAAATAGCACTTGTACAAAAGACCAACTATAACTGATCTGGACTTTTGCTGGAGGAAGATAACCCAAAGGGACAAGTATACATGCCATATCGATGTGGAACTCCCAGGGAAGCACTGGTCAATGCTCCCTCTTAAATATATGAAGTTCGAACGGACATGGATTGCACAATACACACATACCTCTGGTACTTCTGACACAACTCCCAATATTCCTAGAAAGACTCTGCCACAGAAAACTCATGGTGCTTTTGTTCTACAATTTATAAGACATTATTAAACCCATTACGGGTGGAACTTCCACTCCACGAGGGAATGTCTACATGAATGCACTGAAAATGAACCCATAATTATTTGAAATGCCTAAATTCCCTTGTCCTTTAATATGTTTTATAAGTACCACTTTTAATGCATCAGTTGTAATTAGTCACAGTTAGCTACATTAATGCCACAATTCCCATTGCTAGAGAGAACCTGACAACTCCCAAACTTGACTCCAACATTCACCAAAGTCGAATTGAAGGATTGCCTTCGATGCCTCTCATAACGCCATTCCAAATTCATCATATCAACAGTGTTTTTCAAATACAGTACATCTGTGTAAAACCTAAGTTGCTACTGAAAACACAATGTGTCTGATTCCCCAGAGCACCAAAAAACAAGTTGTAAAGTTTTGGCACTACATCTAGGAAAAATTTAATATTGTACACTATTCTCGAACAAGCTTGACAAATTAAGCCTCCTCAAACTTAGGTTTCAAACAAGTGTCACAAACAATCTCTGAGCAGCAACTAAGGCACAGTGACTATCACAGCAACTGAGGATTATTGTGCAGTGTTAGAAGGGATTACAAGTGTTGGCCAAGTGGATTTGTCCACCAGTCTTTAAGTTTTTTCCTACAAATGGATTCCAAGTGCTAGGCAACTGGATTTGTCCACCAATCTTCAAGTTTCTTCCTCTGGAAGGATTCCAAGTGCTCGGAAAATGGATTTGTCCACCAATTTTCAAGTTTCTTCCTACAATAGTCCATTGTCTTCTTCATTTCGTAGAAATCATGGCTCAATCACCAAGGGAAGCTAGAGGAAAGGGAGTAATTACCCCGTTGATGTTGTCCCCCTCCTTCATTTTTCTCAGAGTCTGTTCGTGCTCCATCTTTTGGACGTGGGGCTGCAACAACAGCTTCAAATGCTGAAAATACATTATTTTAGAAAAATTGTGGGCTCGGGAGCAAAAGTGTCCATTGTGGAAGCATGTTACAAGACAGCAAGGGCCTAGGGCCAAACTAAAGGGCGGAGGAAATGTTCTTTGGACGTGTAATTTTCTCCTTAATCAATTTAAAATCACTTCCTTCCAAGTTATGTGCCATTTTTTGGACACACCTTGTGTACTTGGAGCATGTCCAGAAGTGAGTGCATCCAAATGAAAAGAATTGGAAAGAGAGGCCAATGTTGACTTGGTGGCAGCAACATCTAAGAAAACCAACAATGAGGATCCTCTTCCAATCTTGAGGAAATCATCAAATAATTATCCATCTAAGAGTGTCAGTGCATCGAGCAACAAAAAAGAGGGAAGTTGACCAAATGGACAAGATAATTCAGCAAGTGAGGAAGGAGGAGATTGATCTTACCATTGGGTTTTTTCCCTTTATCTCAACTTCATCTCATTTAATGTTGCACAGTCACCTTAATTTGTTGAGATACAAGGTACATGCCTCCTAGTTAGAAAATCTGAGAACCACATTGTTGGTAAAGGCAAAGAAGGAGGTGCATAATATGCTAGAGCCTATTGAATCATCATAGCCCTTATTTGGTGTTATTACTATTTCTAATGGATGGACAGATGTAGCACACCATCCACTCATCAACTTCATGGTAGCTTTCTTGAATGGACCAATCTTCTTGAAGGCAGTGGATGTTCTTGGAAAATACAAGGATGCACAATATATAGGTGAGTTGTTCGTGAAAGTTATTAAAGACGTAGGTGTTGATTCTTGTGTGAAAATTATTACAGAAAATGCATCTATTTACAATGATAAGACATGATTGTGGAACCTAAATATCCACAAATATTTTCGACGCCTTGCATCATGCATTCTTTGAATTTAGCACTTAAATCTATTTCTTCGAATGTGACATGGATAGGAACTCCTATTGAGGATGCATGCCATGTTTGCAATTTTGTACAAAACCATACCAATGCCCTCACAATCTGTTGAAACTCCTAATACTAGCCCAGAATTATTTTCTCGCAACAATTATTTATTCCCAACAATTTATTTTATTAACCAAATAAATTCTGAATTCTTGAAAAATAAAATCATTGGTATTTGAACATTCAAAAATTTATATGGAGTGGAAATAAAATCAAAGAGAGATCAATCACACATTACAACAGATAAAGACCCACAACAATTCTTCTTCATTAATTAATCTAGAAAATCAAGGTTTCGACCCATAGGGAATTTACAAAGAAAAATACAATGACTGTAACTTGCAACTCGGTCCCACTAGAATAATTCAGCGAAAGGAAACTTGGCCAATTGGAAACTAACCACTAAAGAAATTTTTCTTAGAGAAAACTCAGTCAAGTTGATTGTTGGTTGAACAGTTAATTGTTGGTTCAATGGACATAAGATCTTGCAGGCACAAATACCAAAGGGAAAAATGGAGCCCATCATGGGGTACTCTTTGTAATTCTTCACCACTGCTACCTTCCATGCTTCCTCAAACTCCTCTCCAACCTCAATATCAGTGCTAGGAGTAGAATGAGAAACAACACTACGCTTAGCAGAACTAGAAGAACGCATTTTCCAAACTGCACGAAAACTACTTCCCTCACGAGTCACCATGTGCCATGCTTGGTCTTGGTGGTTCTCTTCCTTCTACTCCTGGTTCAACTACCATATATTCATTGGAACCAACACCCCGAACTCCACTAGACAACGATTCACCATTTTGTAGTAGTGATTCGCCATTTGTATTGGTGATTCGCCATGATTTTACAAGATAGTATAATCTCGTGAGAGATTCGCCAAAAAATTATATATACATATTATATTATTAATAAAATCGCCTTCCATTTTTCCTATGTATCATGGAGATTCGCCCATTTATTATATAGTTTGTACTCGCATCCATTTTTTATTCAGTGAAAGCGAGAAAAGCAACCTCACCTTCCATCTAGGTTTTCTCCTAAGGTTTCCAAGGTTATATCTAATGTCAAATCATGGTTTGTGAGTTTTTATTTCATTATTCTCTATTTTCTACATGGTAATAATAATTTGCATGCATACACAATAAATAGTAATTTATAGATCCATAAATCTAAAGAGAAATAAATACTCATAGTGTAGATTTTAGATTTTTTTAATATTTTTATGTATAATTTATTGAATCCGTTATGATGAATTGTCTAGTGGAATATTGAAGGAAATTTATGGATCAATGGAAGGGGAAGAAGGGGGCTTAGGGAACTAATAAAAAAATAAGAATATTTTATTAATGATCACCTTTAGCCCTAAGTTTTCCAACTTTCAATTGATTATTGAAATTTTTTGGAATTAGTTGTCCAAGAGAAGTTATGTGGGCTTCTCAAGAGGGCATGTGGTGCCTATTACCACTCAAACTACCAGGGGTCCTACGAGGGGATCCTATAGAGAAACTACTAGGTTAAGGGGCAACGATGGAGCGATAACCCACTGTCACCTCAACTAAGGCTTCTTTCTCCTTACAGACTTTCATCGATGGGAGGAGATCTAGTATGGGGAATCACAAGGATGGATAGGTCAATGAAAGTATGAAAGCTAATTCCCAAGGCCCATTCACAAGAGAGAATCAATAATATGGCTTTCTTGCTTGGAAAGCAAGGTGATAGTATCTCTAGGAAAGGCTATGAGGATTTTGAGGCTAGGTTTTGGGAATATATCTCATTGACGGGTTTCGTAGACCTGAAAAATCCTTGTGCAAAATTAACCTTTATGTGATCTTTATGGAATTAGAGTTGTAAGGTTGTGGGACCACACGGGAACAAGTGGACCCAAAATTAGGTTAAGGATGTGGAGTTGATCAGCCAAGGAGGGAATTGACCTAATTATCGAAGAGAAGAGGACCAAAGGACAAATATTCCTTTGAGAATTGAATGCAATGATCCAAATGAGGACACTAGAGAAAGGAAAACTAGGGCAAGAAACGATCCTTGAGCTAGGGGTTGCTATATCTCAAGATCCTAAAGTCGGAATTTCTTGAAATTTGGAGGGCCCCTAGAGAAAACCCTAACACATTTATGGACTAGATATGAAACATTTTTTATGGCTACAATGGGAGATAAACTATGCCCTAGGTGACCTACAAGGGCTAGGCTTATAAAGAGAAACAAGAGGCAAGAAAGATGAGTGTTTAGGTTTACCAACAATGGTTGGATCAATGCCTTTCCTTTGGGAGAGATGAAGTCAAGATGAAAATGTGATTTGGAGAGACTATACCCAATCAAGGAGACCTATAAACAACTTCACATGGAAATCAGGGCATGAGAGTAGCTGCTAGAAGATTTTATACTTTGATATGAAATAATTGATGACTTATCAAGGTATATTCAACAAAGATAACCTCTACGAACATTCACCCATTCATAAATTATGCATGCAATGATTCAACATTACAAAATATCAAAATTTCCACATTTCCATATATAGTAGCACTAAATTTCAAACCTATATAGTGAAAATCCTAGCAACATTCATGTGAAAAAATAAATAACAAGAATAAGCATGAAAAAATATCACTTACATGCATATATGAGTATATCCAATCATAAAATTATGCCAATAATTAAGCTCCAAGACCAAGAATATAGGATCCAAATATCAAAATTCATTCTATGAAACCAAACTCATCCTCCAAAAGGGAATTTGAAATTTTCACAAGCACTAATAACCCAATCCAAGTGATGATGATGAAAATGAATCACCTTAATTATATTTATACAATCACTAATGAGTTTTATTTTCCTAATTTGGCCTAATTGAACCCCAAATAATAAAAAATGTGCAATAATAACATCCCTTGGTGATAAACCCATCAAGATAGCTCAATAACAATAAGCCTCTAAAGAGGGTAGAATGATCAATAAAATGATTCATTGGGCCTAATGAAGTACAAAATGTGCCATGATGTGAGAATGGACCTAAAACATATTGGACAAGGGGTTTCCCCTTGTTTTCCAAGAAAATCCCTATGGTGCTCCCAAGTGGGTGTGGGTGGCACAAGGACATGCTCACGGGTCTCTAAGTGGATTGAAAGTGCCTTTAAACCATATTTAAGGGCTACGATGATGATATAATCCCTCCCTTTGTCTCTTATAGTAATAAAAACCCACATCTAGACCCTATAACATCTTCCAAGTGTATGGTGCAAGTGTGGAGCCGTCTAGGCATGGTGAACTAGGTGCACCATCCTCATCTCAAAGGTGGAACATGAGAAATCAATGAGTGGTGTTGGGGATCCATGAAGTACTCTATACTATGGTGGAGGCCCATGGCTTTCAATGCTTACCCTACCAGTGCCAAAGCGGCCCTCTTGAGTTTTATGAACCCGTTTAAGGAGATTAAGCCCCAAATGGAGACCCACCTGTAATCCTGCATAAGATCCAATATGTCCCCTTGCCCTCCAGTACAAAAAATCATCATAATAATCAAGTAAAAGAGCTTACAAGCCATGGAACCACTGTGACACTTCATGGTGGAATTCTCTTCCATAGTGGACTTTGGCATGTACAAGTGTCTCCAAGCTTAGTAAGGGGGTTAATCAAGGATCCTAATAGGTGGTTTCACCTTTAAATGGGGTGACATGTCCATGGTACATCCATCAATTGGTAAGTGGAAAATGATATATTGATAGAATGTAGTACAGATTAGGGGAATGCTCCAAGTCACATGCCATAGTATAAGGGTATATATTATATGGTTCTGGGTAGATGGGTGTCGGAGGGAGAAAATCATGGTACATGAGCTACCTCGGCCTTTGTTTTTTCACCCTTATTCATATGCCTTTTTCCTTTGATTGATTCTTTTTCATAACTACTCTAGGCTCCAGGGGATGAGAGCATGATGTGTAGGATGAAGCAGTAGGTACCCCTTTTTGAGGTGGAGCATGTCATTTCCCACCAAGAGTTGGGACAATAATTATTTCCTTGATGATGGTGGGGTCTCATAGGGCCCATAGGAACCACAATGATAGGCATGGATAAGGGGTGGAGCTCATGTTTGGATTTTCTCCACATCCTAAATTTGTATGTCCTGACAATACTTTTCATTTTGTGATAAATCTCTCGTTCAGAGTGGAAAAATTATGATTTTCATTTTCCTTTTAGCTGCATCAACCTACGGGCATCGTTCTAGGCCCAACCCAAGGTATGGACAAGGGGAGGGGGAGTTTAATCCTATGTGGACCTAATGGAAAAATGTGGACGTGGATGGGAAAAGTGATGAATGAGGTTAAATTAAGTGGAGGGGAGTGATGTATATGGTGTCAAGGAGTGGGACCACTTAACCAAAATTGGGATTTCCCATGTAGTGCCAGCCAAAGCTAGTGGCCAGTAAAGGAGATGCCACGGGACTAGGATGCAAGGATAATCACCAAATAAGGAAAAGGAGACAAGAGTATATACCTATCCCTCTCTTTCCTCTGAATCCCCCCATTGATCCATGCTCGTAATTTCCCTTGAAAATTAAGGAAATTTACTCAATTATAAAAATGAAAAGCCATACCTTAGAGGTCAGGAGGTCGACCTTCAAACATACAATCATAACAAGTGGGCAAGAGACTGCATGGCTAGATCACGTGGCAGATAAAATGGCACACAGAGCTATTTGGTGGCTACAAGGGGTTTTTGGATGTCAGTTAAGGACCATGTAGGAGAAATTTTTTCTCCTATATACACTACCCACATGTGGTGGGTAACATCTGGCTCCAACTGGGACATGAGTTCTTAGAGAGGTGTGTGAAACTACTCAGACATGAGGTCATGAGAATACGAACAATCTCTTGGTACCATATACCTATTACGTGCACATATCAAATACCAAACATATGGGGAAGTATTATTTTGTGGTGTCTTATGATCACCCATACTTAGTATTAGGCCTTAAAATCAACAAGAAAATGAATTCTACCTTAAATTAAATTTAAGTCTAAATAAAAATATCATATGATGTTAATTTTAATGAGAAAATTGGCATGCAATGCATCCCACCCTACCATGCATGTTTCATTACACAAATGCTAAGTTTAATCATATAGCCAATGTAAGCAGCATATTATTAAATCAATATAAAAACATTTTCCATTATGAACCATCATGAGGCAGGGGACCCAAATATCACTTTTCCCATTGCAAGATTGGCTTGATAAATGGTAAGGGTGGGAGGTGGGAGCATTTGAGGACCATGCATCAATGGTCATCGATGAGGAGGGAAAAGAGGAATCCAACTTATGCAACCTTTCTTGTAGTGAAAATATGGACAACTCAATCACCAAGCTCATACATTTTCAATGAATAACAACCTCAAGCATATACTCCTTATGGCATAACGAGATAGATTGCTTACCCACATTCACATTTACATTTTATTGATTATCAAGGGAGGAACAAGGTGTACTATCATCATATCTTGGGAAGAACCACAATCCCCTTTTGGGTGTTGAGATTCAACAAGAAATTTCAGCACCCACGCCTAGTGTGGGACCAAGAGGTCCAAGCAACACCTACACTAGGGTGGGCCCACAGGGCTAAATTTGGTGCATGTCTATTTTAGTTATCCCTTAATTAAGATGGACAATAAAATGTAATATAATCTCAAAATAACTTGTAATAGTTAAAGGAGCATGATAAACTTAGTTAAATCATGAATTTCGAGTTAGAGGTAGTTGGTGAGGCATGCAGAGTAATTCTAGTTGTAAGAGAGTTCGAAGTGCAGTGGTGCATTAGTTAATGTAGATTTTAATCAGTTTAACTTAGTTAAGTGAGTTAAACTCAGTTGTACTAGTTGTAACTGTTATATACATTGGTGAGATATCAAGAGAATTAAATATTGATTAATTCACAATCAGTGATCTCACATGCAACCGAGGATTTACTATTATTAGTTGCATGCATGTCAGACCCAGTGGAGACCCAGTTGATATCTAGGGGAAAGGGAAGTTAACTATTAGTTGTAGGATTATTGGGTTGCACCCATGCAACCAAACATCCATTGGAGTGCCCATGATACTTGCATAGTCAAGGAAGGCCAAATTTCCTATTCTTTAGGGATTTCATTCATCAGGGATTGTGCAAGCAAGGTAGGCTATCTGGAGGCAGTAAATTGGCTAAATATTGGCCAATTTTATCTGAGACAATGTGAGACAATTAGCTGAGTACATGAGGGCTCTTGTGAGAAGAGTTGTATGTAATTGTTTCATGATTCCATGCTGAATATACAATAGAATATAGTGGGGTTTTGAGCAACAAGCTTTTCCTGGGAAGTTATCTGTGTTGTGGCTTGATTGATTCTTCTTTGCTTCATGTGTTTGGCGATTGTGTTTTTAATTCCGCAAAATATTTGTAGAGGTGATTCAATATTTAACTTAGTACATTGTTAGATCAGATTGAATCCATGATATACATGCTTTTTGTATAATTTATATATTGGGGTACGGAGAAGCCTTCAATATTGCATGGCACTCCCCCAGATGCGGGTATTTAATAGCAGAAGGGAGATGGCAGGCTAAGCGTGCACCACATGGCCACACATGGGCTCTGTCTGGTTGCATTTAAGTCAGCCAACTGTTCGCCTCACTCACTCTTTACTACTCTCAGTATGATTTGCTGCCTAACTTTCCTCTTAATGGCTCCGCCCTTCGTAATCCCTGTAGAAATTTGCATAAATGATATGTTATTCACCGAGATTCTCCTGATCACACACTATTTTAGCTTCATGCATAATACAGAATCTCTTCTACCATTGATCATCACATGCGGAAATAAAATCAATTGCATGCACACATTAAAGCCATAAAAATTCACACATATGAACACAGTATTTCATGGGAAAGCTTAAAGCTGAAAACCCCCAACTATATCTATATTATACATGTCATGGAGATCATGTAACAATCATAGTACAAAGCTCTTTTCAAGCTCTCATGCACTACCTCCCTTGCTACACACTATCAAGCTAGATCTAGCAAAACTCATGCTCCAACCTTTAGCCACTTGATAGCCAACCTGAATTGCGTTTTCAAGCTATGGGATGGCCTCTTTATATAGATAAACCACCCAGCCTGAACTGTGCAATCCTCATGGGTTACTCCACCCATCTGTGTGTTGCAAATAGCAATAGTATAGTCACAACTGATAGTTAACCTGCTCTTTCACCTATTTCTGCACTGGTCTCCACTGAAACTGTCCATGCACTGAAGTTAACTGATGTATTCTTTAGTTAATTTATGAGTTTATAATTAGTGAATTAATTAATAATTAATTCACACCACTCTCACTAATTGTATCTATTATTTAACTTGGATACAAAAAGCTCAACTATGTTTAGATTAGTTAAACTGAATACAACTCCACTAACTTCCTCAATCAACTCCACCAAACTCTGTCACATGAGTTCTAACTGAAGTCATCATGCAATAGCTTCACTTAAACCCTAGGAAAGTGTATTTCCTTCTGTCAGCTGCATGTGCCACATCCAGGCATCAAACTGAAGTGCTCCAAGAGAATAAGATAATGTTTAGAGTCCAAATATTATTAAGAGCTAATAATATTCGACTTCCCTATTTTAAGGAGAGGCAGTCTAAAAATAGACTTCGACCTATAGGTCCAAAAAATAGAGTCCCATCTATTTTTACCAACATGACCAATACTCCAAGAATAACATACTACAATCCCCGGACCATGCTCCATATGTCTAAAAATAGACATAGTCTAAAAATAGATTTTTTGACAAAAAATCACATGTGTGGTCCCCACCTAGTTTAGGTGATCACTTTCCAACTAGGATCAGGAAAGATGTTTCAGGAGGCCTCCTTCACTGTTTCTTGTTGCCATTTTCAACACTCCCTCTCAACAAGAAAGGACTATCATTGCATGTGACATGCAACTCCATGCATTCACCCTACAACCTCCATAAGCGCCATGCAACTCCATGCATGCGACATGCAACTCCATGCATTCGCCATGCACCCTTTGCATGCGCCATGCAAACTCATGCATGCACCATGCAACTCCATGCATGCACCATGCACCCTTTGCATGCAACATCTTCGAAACTGAATAGGCTCCAAACAACTCAATCAGTCTGATGCATCTATAATCAAAGTCTTCGACTTCTGCTGGTACCAACTGCACATGTCATCAGGAACCACTGCGCTATTGAACTCTTGCACCCATGCACTCTACACTTGCTTTCAAATCTAATCCGTGCTCCAGTATCCGACACTGTCACTTTGATCTTCCTACATCAATCCAACTGATCTGCTACTGTTGCGTTGTGGGCACCTCGTAGCCAGGTTCAACTCATGAGATCCATACCATCTCATGAATCCTACCCAGAAATCTCCTTTTTGGATTAATCATGCATGTCGCCCCACCTCTCACCTGGTGGTATAGCTGCATGCACTCCCTCTGCCCATCTGGCATGAAATTTCTCTGCATGAGTGGTCTCTTCCACTCCATGATCCTCTTGTGGCTGCTCCACATCCCGAGGTTCACTTTCACCTGCATGCAAAACTTGCTCCCTCTCAAGCTTCAATTGCATGTCTTTCTCGCCTGCATGCAACACTTGCTCCCTCTCAAGCTTCAGTTGCATGTCTTCCTTCCGCTTCCCAACAGTAGGAAGCTCCGTAGAAATCCCATCTACATCAAATCTATAAAGATTCTTCTGCATCTCCAGTTGTGGCTGCTCCACAACCTTCCGAGACTGCTTCTCACGCTGCATGTTGAGAGGCTCCTTCTCAACCACCAAGTCACTAACCTCTGCTTTGCTCTTCAAAGCTTTGCATGCATCTTGTACCTCAGTGCATGTAGATTCTTGGCTCGCGCACATTGCAATTGTCCCGCCGTCGCAAAATTTTCTAACAAAAGAGCTGATTTTAAATCGATGATATCTCCCTCATCCGAGCTCCGATTCGACCGATTTTTTTTTTCAATTGGGTATTTTTTCGCAAGGAATCCAAATATGTTATTTGTTTCTGAAAATATTTCACCAAAAATTTTCAGATATTCCCTACAAACTCGCGCACCCAAAAATTCTCGCTCTCATTCCATGTAGAAAATTATATACAATATGCATGTATATTTCCGGCTTTCTCCATCTTTATGTTTCTTGAGTTTATCCTAAAACTCAACCGCTTCAATGCTTTGCAATTGCTCCAATGATCAATATCGCTCCGATACCATGTAGAAATTTGCATAACTGATATGTTATTCACCGAGATTCTCCTGATCACACACTATTTTAGCTTCATGCATAATACAGAATCTCTTCTACCATTGATCGTCACATGCGGAAATAAAATCAATTGCATGCACACATTAAAGCCATAAAAATTCACACATATGAACACAGTATTTCATGGGAAAGCTTAAAGCTGAAAACCCCCAACTATCTGTATATTATACATGTCATGGAGATCATGTAACAATCATAGTACAAATCTCTTTGCAAGCTCTCATGCACTACCTCCCATGCTACACACTATCAAGCTAGATCTGGCAAAACTCATGCTCCAACCTTTAGCCGCTTGATAGCCAACCTGAATTGCTTTTTCAAGCTATGGGATGGCCTCTTTATATAGATAAACCACCCAGCCTGAACTGCGCAATCCTCATGGGTTACTCCACCCATCTGTGTGTTGCAAATAGCAATAGTATAGTCACAACCGATAGTTAACCTGCTCTTTCACCTATTTCTGCACTAGTCTCCACTGAAACTGTCCATGCACTAAAGTTAACTGATGTATTCTTTAGTTGATTTATGAGTATTTAATTAGTGAATTAATTAACAATTAATTCACACCACTCTCACTAATTGTATCTATTATTTAACTTGGATACAAAAAGCTCAACTATGTTTAGATTAGTTAAACTGAATACAACTCCACTAACTTCCTCAATCAACTCCACCAAACTCTGTCACATGAGTTCTAACTGAAGTCATCATGCAATAGCTTCACTTAAACCCTAGGAAAAGCGTATTTCCTTCTGTCAGCCGCATGTGCCACATCCAGGCATCAAACTGAAGTGCTTCAAGAGAATAAGATAATGTTTATAGTCCAAATATTATTAAGAGCTAATAATATTCGACTTCCATATTTTTAGGATAGGCAGTCTAAAAATAGACTTCGACCTCTAGGTCCAAAAAATAGAGGTCCATCTATTTTTACCAACATGACCAATACTCCAAGAATAACATACTACAATCCCTGGACCATGCTCCATATGTCTAAAAATAGACATAGTCTAAAAATAGATTTTTCGACAAAAATCACATGTGTGGTCCCCACCTAGTTTAGGTGATCACTTTCCAACTAGGATCAGGAAAGATGTTTCAGGAGGCCTCCTTCACTGTTTCTTGTTGCCATTTTCAACAATCCCTCCATTTCCCTCCCACTGCATCTACCCCTCTGTTGTCTCAGAGCCGAGCTCTCGAATGCACACAGGGAGGTGTTGTAGCCTCCATTGCTGCCTCACGCTAGCTCCAGATTTTCACTTCACCAATAGTCTCTATTGCAGCCTCACGCTTTCTCCTTCGCCTTTGGAATTCAGTCCCTCCACCCGTTCTATCACCCCGCCTCCACTCACTTGCCTCCCAAACAACTCTGACTACTCCAATATGCCCAGACGACACAGAATGCACTACTGCCGAGGCAGTGGTCAAGGTTAGGCATCTCGTCCCCCTCTATCCATTCACTCGGAGTCTCACTCCCCGCTGCCTGAAGAGGATTTCGCTCAATACCCTCCCACATGCCGAGTCAGAGGAAGGGGTCGGGCTTCTCGACCTCCTTTGTCTGTTCATCTTGAGCCCTGCACCCTACTGCCCGAAGAGATTTCAGCCCAGCACCATTCCATAGGTAGAGGCAGAGGACGAGGCCAGGCTTCTCGACCTCCTCAGTGAATTCACTCTGAGCCCTACTTACTGCTTCCTGAGGAGAATTCAATGCAATTTCATTACAATTGTGCTTTGGACAGACCCTGTCTCACGACCACCATTACTATCAGTTTCCAGGAAGAAGCCTCTTTTTCTGCAGAGCATACCACCAGGAAAAGACCAAAAAAATCCACCATAGCCACTGTGCCTCCGCAGCTCTCGAGGAAATCAGAGGCCTTACTAGTCAAGCTTGATGTTAATTCCTCCAGTAGCAATGACAATGGCAGTAGTGGAAATGGGAGTCTCGAATGGTCGGGTGAAGAATGTAGGAAGGGCAGTGCCACTGTAGTTCGCACTGCTACAACACCCGAACTAGAAACCTACGAATTGAAGCCCGTAGATGATTCCTCCGACGACTATAGGTGCCTCATTGCGGAGGAGCCACCACCTCAACAAAATGACACCTAACATGGAGCACAACGACAACATGGAGAGGTCTTTTTTCACTATTATGTTTATTTTCTATGTTTACATGTCTTTCCATAACACTTTCTCAACTTTTAAGTCTTTTTTGTATGAAGTTGGTTTCCCCATTGAGGGTTATGCATGAATTTGGTTTCCCCGTGAAGTAGATAATGCAATTGGACATATTAGGAAGATCTCTTTTCAATATGTTTTTCCAGGAAAGTTTGTGAAATTCTCCATTCCAGGCGACGAAATGACAAAAAGGCAAAGTAGATAAAGCAATTGGACAAATTAGGAATATCACTTTTCAATATATTTTTCCAGTCAAGTTTTCTATAAAACTTGTATATTTATTTTCTTTCATGTTCTTGTTTTAAAAAAGAGATGAGATGTTTATTTTAATTTGTGTAGTTGTTTTAAAATGGTGGGAAGAATCCTGCTTTAAGAAAAATATTGTATAAGTTGATAGGAATATATATTTTTTTCACTATTGGCTTCTAAATTAAGATTTCTTTACATAAAAATACAATTTAAGATGTTCGCAAGGGACCCTTGCTATCTTAATTAAACAAAAGCCAGGGAAGAGGAATGCACATTTTTAAATATAAAAAAAATGAAAATGGAGATGTCTGTTTTAAACATTTTTATGTGTACGATTGGTTTTCTTTATAATATTTATATATTATTTATATAAAAGTATAAAAATATATTATATATGTTTGGTTAATATATATATTAATTCGGGTTATCTTGAAGGGTTGGTGAAAGGATTATTATTCTCTTTATCTAAATACAAATCTCCACTAATCACACGATGAACCTTTATGCTTTTATGAGTATTGTTGTAATTGTTTTCTTTCCTTAGAATTTCTTTATATAAAACTTTATATTTTTAGTAGTGTATTATATACATTGTCAAATGTTAATGACATTTACAATTGTTTTCAAACATTTTATATAATATTTTTTTTATGTATAATTCATGTAGATATCAATGAAAATTTATTATTATATGAAAATTAAGATTAAAATGTTTATTAGTATAAGAGAACTAAGATAGAAATTGTTATGGCTACAATAAGGTTTATGGTCTATGATTAATGTGTCTATTTGTATTATTGAAACAATCTTAGTTTCTCGTCTCAATTTCAATGTTTGAAATTTCACCTACAACAAAATTCTTTTCCTTGTAAATATGAGCAAGAGATGTATACGTAAAATATGTTAGTAGATTGAGAACTTTATCATACAAGGGTTGTAATGTAAAGTTGGTGTCATTTCTTTGTACATCCATTAGATAATTAGCTTTGACTATCCAAAAAATTATAATAGGATTACGCCATATTCCTATGTAGGTTTCATAATCATCTTTAAAAACAACAATTCATACAAGTTGTTAGTTTCTTGGAAAATTCCATCTTTAGAAGAAATACTATGATATGAAGATAAGTACAATCCACCTCCTAAGGCTCTTTTAAATGAATTTGGCTATAAGGAACCATTAAAAAAAACATGGAATATACTTATTTATAGCTACTTCATCTTACATATAAGAGATAAATTTTTCACCTTTGGATAGGAATTTAAAATATTTAAAGGATGGACAACATATTTGAGGGGAAGGTCTCTTTGTTTTCAAACAAATTTAGAATTCTCGTAATCTAAACTCTCTGTACTATGTTAAGTGGAAGTCCTTTTATATTTAAAGTCCCCTTTTTGTTACACTAGGTTTTGAATGCCTCTTCAAGATTCCCTCTTTCATAGATATTCCCAATCCCTATTAGTCTTTTCACCTCCTTCCACAACTTCCTGGAATAGAGATCTTCCCACAGAGTTTCTTTTGCTTGTGTCATTGACAACACTATAATGGCCCTATAAAATTCCTCCTTTGAATGATATCCCGTGCTAGAGCCTTACGTGTAAACTTGACCCATATATATGTGTGTGTGTGTGTGTGTGTGTGTGTGTGTGTATTAGTTTCCAAATAATTTTCCACCACCAAATCTATTTTTCTTCTATTCATTCTTCTACGAGTGCTTTATAGTCTATTTTGGAAATATATGCTCTAGCTAGATTCAATGACCAAATTAACTGATCCTCTTCTTCATTGAGACTAATGTGGTTGCCTATCATGATACCTATGTATCCTTTCTATTCTTCTATATATTTATCCCCAAACCAAGTTCTTCCCATGATAACCACAATTGGCCTCAAGTAGTGGACTTTATCTAGTTCACAATTTATGAGACGTTAAAATAGAATTATTTCCTTAAATCTTGGTGCATAACTTTACTCACTACCTAGGAGTCAAAGCCAATTTACACTTTATCCCGTTTCCCAATTTTCCAAAACAACTAAATGAAAAAGATAGTTAAAATCTTTCCATCTTAGTGGACATTATTGTGTTGTTTAAAGGGATTTATGATCCAATCCTCCATTGAATGAGGGGCTATATACTTAGCTCTTTCTAGTTAAACCCAAAAACATGTTCCTTGGATTAACATCCATGCATTTTTTTATAACAAGAGTTTTTGAAAAGAAAAAGGGATTTTTAAGGCCCATCCTCCAATGGCTTTTGATAATGCCAATTTGTGTACTTTCTTTTTTGGATCTCCAAATTAGATAGGTTTATAAAAAGCTTTTAAAATGGTTTAAAAACATCTCTTAGAACATAAACGAGCAATCTAGCGATATCTAGTAAACTAGAATCACTTTAAAAATTGTTTTTTACCGAAATTAAATAATCATTTTTAAATTTAACCATTTATATACGAATAATTTGTTTTTTTATTCACTTTAACTATCATTCATTAGTCTCTTATATATAATAAATTATAATGTTTTTATTTTTAAATAAATATAAATTTTATAAATTATTTATCTTTTTATAAGTGTTTACATTTTTTTAATGAATAATTTTTTATTTATCTATATTTTTTTAATGAATACTTTTTATTTATCTGTATTTAAATATATATATATATATATCTATTTTTAGATAATTTTTAATTTACATAAATTATATATTTATGTAAAATGTTTATATTTTATTATAAAAAAATCATAGGATAAAACGAACAAAGAAACTATATGTTTTCTATTATAAATATTTATATGAGAAATATATAATTTAAGTAATTATTTTGTTTTCTTTCAAAAATATTATATGGAAAGAATTGAAGTGATTATTTACTTTGATTTATTGATTTTACATTAATTAATTATGTGTAAAGGATATCATTATTTATAAATATTTATATAAAATTTATGATTATTAATTGGCCAAGAGTATGGTAGAGATGTTGTAATATAATTTAATGTTCTATAAACAATTTAATTCGGTGAAAAAAAAAAAAAACCAAATTTTTTTTTTATTAATTTTATAATTTTTTTTTTTTTTTACAGAAACGGTTATGAGATATATTAACTGCTGGGTCTAAATGCCAGATTTCGGGTTACAATGAGAGGGAGAAGGGCCCAGGAAGTATCAATAGCCAGAAGTGCTATGAGACTTGTGGACAGCTTCCAGCTCTTTTTGACTACAATTATGCACTCGAATTTTGTGATTTCCCCTAGCTTAAAAATACAAACAAACTGATTCAATAGCAAGCAGTAAAACATTTAAGCTGGCAGATTATGGAATTGGATCCCATGTTTCGTCCTCGTCTCGAATTATTGCTCCAGCAGAGATGAGGACAACTTTATTTGCTTCAAGGTCTGCTTCTTTGTTGTTGTCTCTCAACACATGATAATAGCTCAACTTTTTAAACAATTTCCCCAAAATTCTGATTCTAGATATCAGCCTTGCCAATCTAAGATCCCGAGGGGAGGAGTTTGTCACCATAATTTTGATTATCACTTGGGAATCCCCAAAAACATTAACCTCCTTGATTTCTAGATTCAAGAGCGATTTAAGGCCTTGAAGGAGGGCCAGTGCCTCTGCTTGAATGCTGGAGTTGATCCCCAGACCCCATGCAAAGCTGTGGATCAAAACACCTTCAACATTTTTTACAATACCTCCTGCTCCAGCCCTTCCTGGGTTACCCTTTGATGCCCCATCAAAGAAGAAAGAGTGCACCTGTTGCTTGGAGATCCATTCTTGAAACTCAACATTGTTCTTCCCCCTTATTTGCCAATCTTCAATGAGGGAAATGTTGTTGGTGGCTTGAAGAAATTACAGGTTTAGGGAGGTACCCCAGACTGAATCTAATTGAGTGAGATTTGAGGCATCTTTTTGATTATCCAAGCTCTCCTTTAACTGGAATTTTATCTTGGCCGCCACCACCTTGACATCATGCTTAGTATCTCTAAAGATTCTGCTATTTCGCTCAAGCCAAATCTGCCAGCAGCAGATTTTGGGGAGGGCAGACCACTCCTTTTTTATCACTTTGTTTTTGGGTGGAGGACCGGGGTAACTGTTCTGCCAATTTGCAAAAATATTAGGAATAGAGGAGGGAAGGAAAAAATTGGGGTTCCAGTAATCCATCAGCTCGCTCCAAACCTGCACAGTGAATTTACAATTCAAGATCAAGTGTGTGGCACATTCCACATTTTCTCTACACAATGAGCACCTGGACAGACCATGGAAACCTCATTTCTGCAGTTTGTCATCTGTAAGAATTTTCTTGTGGTAAAGAAGCCAACAGAACATGTCGATTTTAGGCAGAGAGTGTAGACGCCAGATCACAGTCCAAGGGGCAGGGTCCGGGGGGACGTGAGGCCTCAAGGAGAGCTTTGCGTAGCCTTGGGCTACCGTGTAACCTGCAGCCAGTGAACCCCAGCCACGCGAATCTCTTCTGCGCAGATGAATGGGGGCAATACCGTTCAGCATGGAGCGAAGAAAATTGCAATCCTGAAGGAGCTCTGGAGGCACGTCAAAGAAATTCTAGCCTGCCCAATGTGTCCCATCCCACGTGGAGATATCCCACAACGTAGTTTTCCCAGCAGAAGTCAACCAGCAACGAATCGCGTTCAAAGAGGAACAATCACCAATTGGATCACGACCCAGAATACGATCTGTCCAGATATTTATCTTCTTACCGTTTCCAGGAATCCAAAAGGCGTTGGAGCTGATCAGGGGGGCAGCTTTGGAGCAGAGTCTAGCAAAGGGAGAGACGCCTTGGGGGAGAGGACCATCCGGGCATCTGAGTCTCTTGCCTTTAAAATATTTCTTCCAGAGTGCTAATTGGGCCCAGCAAGGCTTGGGCGCAATGATTTTCCAGAGCAGCTTGGCTCCCATGGCTATGATCTGAAGAGAGAGATTCTTGAAGTTTAGCCTCCCCTCCCTCAGCGGTTTGGAGACAGTCTCCCAGTTAACCAGTGGGAATTTCCTCTCATTATGTTTGCCCCCCTTCCCAAAGAAGTTTCGAATATGCTGTTCCATTTTCTGAAGGATGCCAATTGGGGCCAAAAGAACAGAGAACTGAAATAGGGGAATACTGCAAAGGACAGCTTTGATGAGGACAGACTTGCCCGCAATATTGAGCCAGGTGAGCCCCCAAGCCTGGAGCTTATTTTTGAATTTTTCCACTTGGGGGAGCCAATCCTTACTATAGGCCCTCTTGAGGAAGATAGGAAGCCCAAGGTATTTGAAAGAAGTCCAAGCTGGAGAGGCTGCAAATCCAAAACACCTTGCAATGGAACTGAGCAAGCTGGGAGGAGTATTCCAACTGTAAATATGGCATTTCCCCTTGTTGAGGCTACTTCCCGACACCATACAATATTCGTCTATAGCTTCTTTAAAGCTGTTGGCTGAATGTAGTGTTGCAGCCCCCAGCAGCAAAGTATCATCGGTGAAGAGGGCGTGGTTGATGCTTTTAACTCCTCTGATAATGCAAAGCCCTATGATCTCCTGCTCTTGCATTTTCTTGTTTAGATAGAAACTGATAACGGAGGCTTGGAGGAAAAACAGAAGGGGAGAAAGAGGGCAGCCCTATCTTAGTCCTCTTGAGGCTTTGAAGAATTCCGCTGCTCTGCCATTAACAAGGGGAGCAATCCAAGGCTCTGAGATACAGGCCCGAATCCAGTTTATAAAGTTCTCCCCAAATCCAAATTTTTTCAGAACATTCAAAAGGAAACAATGCCTGACTCGATCGAAGGCATTGGCTAAGTCCAGTTTGACAACCATACCTATTTCCTTACGCTGTTGGCTTGAGAGAATTGCCTCTTGAACCAAAATGAAATTGTCCACTAGCTGTCTACCGTGAATAAAGCCCCCTTGATTTTCAGGAATGATTGTGGGGAGAAGATATTTCAGCCTGTTTGCTATTACTTTGGTGATCAACTTATAACCAATATTACAGAGAGAGATGGGGCGCAATCTGTTGAAGGAATTGGCGCCTTTCTCCTTGGGGATGAGAGCAAGGAACACAGAGTTTGTGCTACCTCCAAATTTCTGACAGTCTTGGGATTTTTGAACCATTTTGCAGAGATCTTTTTCCACAATGTGCCAACAGGATTGCAGAAATCTGGCGGTGAATCCATCCGGTCCTGGTGCTTTGTCAGGATCCATGGCAAAGAGAGCATTCTTGACCTCAGTCTTGGTGACTTTTGCTTCTAGGAGATGGTTCATCTCAGTAGAGATTTAAGGGGGGACCCAGTCCAGAAGATCAGAATTTTGAATCAGATTCGCATCCTCACTGTACAACTTCTGGAAGTGAAGAAAAGCTGCTCGTTTAATGCTTGCAAAATCTTTATGATTGGAATTGTCATCCTTAATCTCGGAAATGATGTTGAAGCATTTTCTGGCTTGAGTTTGCTTGTGAAAGAAAGAGGAATTTCTGTCTCCCGCTTTAAGCCATAGGCAACGAGACTTAATCCTCCAAAACTCTTCTTCTGCCAGGCAGGCTTTGTGGAAGTGCTGTTGGAGTTGAATCTCCTTATCGAGGATTTCTCTAGTTACATATGCCTCTTCCGAAAGCAAGTGGTGTGCTTCCAGTTGACTTTGGAGATTTTTCCTTTCAGCTGCAGGGTTAGACAGAGTTTTGGCCCAGCATTTTAAGGCAGCTTTCGTTCTTCTGAGTTTTTCTTCCCACACGAAGAAGGGTGATCCATTAACTGGCTGAGACCAACTTTCTTTGACAATTTGCATGAAATTGGATTCCTTGACCCAGAGGGGGCTAAATCTGAACGGAATGGGGCCGAGGTCGGGGTGAGCCCGGATATCAAGCTTGATAGGCTTATGATCAGATATGCTGCAAGGAAGGATTTGCATACTAGCATCTAAACCAAGCAATAGAAACGAACTTTGGACAAAAAATCTATCCAGTCTTGCTGCTATGTGACCAGGGCCTACTCTTTTGTTTGACCAAGTGAACTTACCTGAAGAGGGCTTGATGTCCAGCAAATCCCAATCTTGTAGAAGATCCTCTGCCCATTCCCTCGCCGAATCTCGCACAATGCAGCCTCCTCTCTTTTCAGAGGAATGCAATGTGAGATTGAGGTCACCTGCAATAATGATGTTGTCAAGGTTCCCTAATTCTGCCTGGCTTCTTATAGAGTCCCAACAGGCCTTTTTTTCTCCAGCATTGACCGGAACATATACATTAAAGAGACAAAAGTATTCTTTAGTGACAAGATGCTGCATTTTTAGGAGCAGCCAGTGAGTGTTTGAAATTTCAGAGATGAACGAGAACTTGCTATCATTCCAAAGAGTGCCTAACCCTCCAGAGGCTCCTCGGGCTGAGACAACTTTTGCTTTGCTTTTACTCCAGATTCTTTTACTTGTTTGGAGGAAGACTGCTTCCTCCATCTTAGTCTCCTGGATAAGGAATATGTCCGGGGCTTCTATTCTTATTAAGTTTCTTGTTGCCTCTTCCTTGATCTTGCTCCCCATACCCCTACAATTCCAGGAGATTATTTTCATTATTTACCTTTGTTCTGCTGGGCTCCCTTGGAGCCTTGGGGCTGGTTTCTCACCATCTTCGGCTTTTTTGCTAGTAGCTTCTCCAGAGTTGGTTGGCTGCCCTGTAACTTGTCCTTGTACGTTTCTTGCTCTCTTTTCTCCCAATCTGTTTTGCGACCTCTTGTGGATCTCCTAACAGAGGCCTGAGAGTCGCCTATTTCTCCTTCCTCCTCCGAATCTTCTGACTCCAGGTCCTCTTCCTTGACGCCATCAGGTATTCCCTTTGAGCTTTCTGCAACACTTACGTCTTTGGAAGACATAGAGGGAGTCCCTTTGACCGGGGATGCTGTCTTTTGAACCTCCACCTCCTGGGTGTCCTCTTGGTGCAAGCTTAGGAGTTCAAACTTGTTTTCAGGAGCGGACTTAGATGGGATCTGCTGAGAAGAGGCCTGTTGGGGACCTTTGCCACTAGGGCCTCCCGGCTTTTGAGCCTTATGGGAGGTTTTGGTGCACTTGACTTGATTCCATCCGTCCTCCTTCCCTTGCACATCCTCATTGTTGGATGGACAGCCTCTGGCGAAGTGGCCATAGACATGGAGTTTCTGGCATTTGAAGGGTAGCTTCTCATAGTCCAGTTTCTGCACATGCGTCCAGCTTCCGACTTTGATTTTGATGGCCTCTGGTAGCCCAACCTCCAGATCTACTTCCACACAAATCCTAGCGCAGTCATACTGGTCCTTGTTGTTTTCTCGATCGATGAACTTCCCAAGAGAATTTCCAATATGCATCAGAGAATCCCAATTCCAGCAGTGAACTGGCAGATTTGGGAGTCTAACCCACACCGGGACTGCTTTGGGCAGATCCACAGCAGGATCGAAGTCTGGAGTCCACTTATTTAGGTACAAACCCTGGGGGCCCATGAAGTAGGGGCCGTTCTGGAAGATCAGATCTTTGTCATCTTTTGAAGTGAACTCGAAGAGAAAGTAACCTCTCCCCAAAAAATAAGAAGTAACGCTTTCTTTGATCAGAGGCACCCAGTTTCTGTTGACCCAACTCTCAGTGGTTTTGGGAGATGGCCAAAGCCCTGTGAACTGGCCTATGAGAGCTCGTTCAGCCAGTGATAAAGCAACCTGAATCGGAGTCTCTGCTGGAAGAGAGATCTCAGGTATTTCATCAATTTTCTTAACAAATTTCGCAGCTTCAACATTCTTCTTCTTAGGAAGCCCTGCCAATAAGCGATCAAAATCCTCAGCAGAAGAGGGTGGTGGAGGGGGACGAGGCCCCTGGGGAGAGCCCAACCCCTCCATGGGCGCAAGCCCTAGCAAGAACGCGGCCCAGATCTAGATGCGCAGGCAGCAACGCGTTCGCTCCAGCGCACAGAATTAATTTTATAAATTATTACTAGTGGCTTTTATTATTATTAGGGATTGAGACCAAAAGTAAAATAATGAATAGAAATTTGGGACAACTCTCAATCTTCCTTTGGAATTGTAGTGTTTTTCCATTAAGAAAATTTTCTATAGTGAAATTGATATTACATTTCTTATTAAAAATCAAGAGCACAAAGAATCTAAATTTCCTAAGGTAGAAGGATTTGTGTTGTGGTCCATAATAAATTAAAGATCATATTTCATAGGGATTGAAGGCATAGCTTAGTACTTAAAAAATAACCTTTTTCCTTACAACAAGCTCCACAAAAAAAAACCCTTTCAATTAGTACATAAAGTTGAAGGCTTCATATACTAATTAATAAAAAGGTTTATTTAACAATATGTTATTTCATGCCTATTATTTATACTCTTTATAATAAAAATAATCAACATAAAAAGTTCCCTTTTAATGACTTACATAATGATAATCATAATGTGAAAAAGGGCGGCAATATCCTCTTGCTAGGAGATTTTGATCGACTTATTATTTTAAATAACGAGTCCAATCCTAATACTCTATGGTTAGATGAAGTCCTTAATCTAGATAGCATATACAAAAGAAACTTTGAAGATTTGGTTGAGAATTTATTTGGTACCAATGCCATCAAACGATGTAACTTGTTCTCAAGATATAATAAATTTCCATCGTCTAATGAAGTGATTGAAATCCAATGAAATGACTTGTACTCATGGACTTGGTAGCAGTGTCATAGATTATGTGATATCAAATACTCTTTATATAACCAAGTAGTAAATTACAATGGTCTAACATTAATTATAGGCCTTTATCCCTAACTCTAAATTTTTTCATGTATGGAAATACCATTGAAAAGTATTATGATAATAAAAATGAATTAATTATCTTTTGCAAAGATAAAGTTATATTTCTTAAAGGATTTAAATAATGAATTAAAATCCATATCAAATAAGGACAATATTAAATACCTCTATCATAATTTCATGGCAAGCCTCTCTACTTCTATTAATAAGTTATCTATCGAGGTGACGTGTAAAAAGAAAAATAGAATGGTCAACCCTTGGTATGATAAATAATGTAGGATTGCTAGAAAAGCAAAAGAGATGCTTCTAATGAGTCCTTAAAACTGATAAGCCTAATCAAGTACAAAGTGCTAATTAAAAGGAAAAGAAGGTAATATATAAATAGGAAGCAAGAGAAGCTTTTGCACCTATCTAAGCTAGATGCGAAGAAATTTTGGAGGCATCTTCGAACTTGTAAAACTAAAGAAATGATGTTATTCATTTTAGGGAATATAATGCCTATCTTAAAAATATTTAGGAATCCCCTAATGTCATGGACAACATTCAAACTCTTCTTCTCGTGGAATATGTTTTTTTTTAGAGAGGACATAAGTGGCTTGAAAAAGGGAAATCTAGGGATATTTAATACTACCAAGCATACATTTTTTAAAATTGGAGGACCTTTCCTCATCCCTCACTTCCACAAGATTTTCAATCTAGTAGTCAAGTAGGGATTCCTTAAACCATGGACTGAAAGCCTCATTTTACACATTTTTTAAAGTGGTGATAAAAAAGATCCATCTAAATATAGAGCTATTATGATTAGCTCGATTTTAGCCAATTTATATAGAATTAGTTTGGAAAATAAGATCAACATATGGCTAGAAATCCATGGAAAACGAGTTAAAGGTCAGGCTAAGTTTAAGAGCTAAAACCATAACTATGGACCACATCATCATGCCTAGGATCATTGTAGAGGAGTTTCACAATACTAAAACCATTTTTCTTATGTTATTTCATTTATTTTAGAAAATCATTTGTCAACATGGTGTGTAGGAATAAACTTTGGAATAGGCTAGAGGAGCTAAAATCCCCTTTCATGCCAAGAGCTACTACAATAAGATCGTAAGAGTGTTATTTCCATATTTAGGAACACTAAGGCACATTTAGAAGAAATTAATTGTAATACACGACTTAAGAAAGGTTTTCCTCTGTCCCCTTCCTTTTTTGACATATACGTTAACAAGTTATATGGTTGTTTGGAAGAAACAAATATATTGGCCTATCTTTGGCTAGTATGGTAATCATTTTTCATCATTTTTCTTCTTTAAATTAACAATATTGTTCTTTTGATGAGGAGTCCTTATGATCTTTACAAGAAAATAAAAAATTCTCAAATATTTCTACTATAGTATATGTATGATTATTAATACTAGTAAAATAAAGGATATGATAACTACATCAAAGTGTCACCTACACTAATTTTGTACATGCCAACAACAAAAACTTGGAAGAAGTGACTTTGTACAAATATATTGGAATCAATATTCATCTAATGCTGGGTCACCCCTGCCAAACCCACATTAACAACTCTCATGCATATAATAATGCATTTCAAATTCATGCCCCAAATAAATCCACAATCTGGGCAAAATCACAATATTTATCAACCTGGCAAATTCAAAAATATCTGGAAGCTTTAATATCTGAAATATGAGATTTGAGATATTAAATTAAAATTCTCTTGCATATAAATACACCTGCACTCAATTTAGTGCTCAACCCAATTTCCAACCTGGCAAACTTGATAACGCGGAAGTTCATCTCTTTTCTATGGTTCAAACCATACCTATCAAAATTGTATATGCGGAATTTTTTCTCTTCAATCAATGGGGTTAAACCTTGTAATAAAACGCATCGGAATGACCTTTGAATTACTATTCAAATAAATTTGGTTTAACCATATCTCAATGAACCTTTTGGAACCCACGACATACCTACTCACCTTTAACCAATGCGATTACAAATCTACATGCTGAGGACATCATTATAATTTAGGACCCTTACTTAACACCCATTACATAATGGTCTAACTATATGCTCACACTCACATCAAGCAGAATATTTTACCACATAGCAATTTAATGTTATGAAACCTTATAAACCTCGACTTTGAATTAAATCATATGAATTTCATATAGTACTCGGGCCCACAACAACTATACCACTCGCCAATGAAAAGAATGTTGCCATGCCTCTGTTAACAAGCCCGCAACTTGCTATGCGAAAAAACCTTGGATCCTTTGCCCTTCAGATCGAATGCTAATTGCATTTTTTCCACCGCACTTTAACACTCAGAAAAAATGCAAAATAGGTGGTAATTGAATACCACTTATGCCACGTGTTGGACGCTTAAGGCTATCACGTTTTTTCCACAAAAAAAAAAACTTACCATTTATAAAGAATGCGAGACCGCTGGTATTAGATTATGAAACCGCCTTTACTGTTTTGGTCAGTGTTGACTCATATTTCCACACCAACGCAATTCCGTTGCTTTTTAATTCTGCCTTTACTGTTTATGCTCTCGGTTCCAACCGATTCACCTTCAACGTCGACAGCTCCGTTCTTTCCAATGTCAACTCTTCTCAACCGGTTATCGATTTGTGACTTAATTCCTTTGGCTTCAAGTATTAACTTCTGCTCATAATTATTGTTGTGCTCCTGCTGCTTATACATTCATGGGTTTCATTTAACCCTTGTATATGAACCCTTAAATAATTACTCTCGGTATTTCTGTTAATTTAACAATGGCATGCAGGACATCATTTAGCCCAATTAAAGAGATTCATCCCACTGGTCTTAATACATAAATTTGATCTTAGCAACATTGTTAAATAGATGTATCAGAGGAACTTCTAAAGGCCAAGATCCTTCCCTTTCACAAATGCTGATATAAATTCAAATGCGCATTCAGATTAACACTGAGTTTATATAATTCAGGAATCTCAACAATTCTATAATCATTGGTTTTCATTTTACAAAAGCCCAAATAAAAACCAGATCTTGCCACATCGGTTTATATATAACAGAGTTTGTAATCAATTCATTTCACATGTGAAATATTTATGAAGGGTTCTCCCCTCACTCAATAAATTTCATTTAACTATCACAGGCATGCAGAAATACCATTAATCCCAAGTACATAATTTCACCACACTGTTTCCTACACAATTACTTATTGAAATTCAAGCCATTCACCCAAGAATTAAATCAAACAATCCTCATGTAATACTGAAACAAATCCTTTCAAATATACAATTGAATTCACTTACAAAACTTCTTGTTTTGGCTCTGTCATCAACACATCAGTATGTTGATTCCAATCCTTCAAGCAACTCTCGAGACTGTCAGCTAGTCTCTCTTCTGCACCATCCTCTTCAAGGATGTATCTCTGCTCTAGTTCATAAAAATGAACCTTCTCATTGTCATTCATCTCTGCCTTTAAAATCTGAACAACTTTTCTCTGTGTTTCTATCCTCTGCTCCAGAACACTTACTACTTTTCTTTTCTCACTACCTTCACAAGTCAAGTTTCCTGTTGACACTATTTCTTCATCTTCCATCAGAATAGCATTCTGATCTTCCATCTCTGCAATAGTTTCAACTATCTGTCCATCACTTTTCATTTGACCATTTAATAAAATCAATTTTTCATTATCAGCATCAATAACAAATTAATCATCATCAGACAAAACTGTCATGTCTCCATTGAAACAATCTCCTTCATTAAACAAGGAATTTATGAATTCCTTCTACTGCAGTAATTCAATTTGATCTTCCTCTGAAAGATAATCATCATATCTTGCTTGGCAACTTTCAGCTTCACTGAATACAGTTTCATCACATGAACTTTTTTCTTCAATACCTGCATTCACACAAATCTCGTCAGTTTTAAAACCATAAGACCCCATGGTCTCATTTGATTATTTGATCATCAAATCCTCATATTGTTCCAAGTCTTCTATGCATTTCATAAATTCTTCAATGGTCTTCTCTTCAGTCTCTTCGAGTTGTCCAATTGACTGCTCAATTTCCAACTTCTGGCCATCACCAAAATTTAGACTTCCTCTGCTCCCAATGCGTTGGAAAGTGAAACCTTTCCCCAACAATGTATGGAAATTTACAACACATCTGGTTGTCTCATTTTCTTCCTTAGTGACAATATCAGCAGTTTTTCCTTCTCCACTTGTTCTTCCTGCAAACATACAAAATTTGTCAGATGTAAAGCCATTCGACCTCTTGGTCCCACTTGAATTTTTAGTCTTCAAGTCCTTCTCCAAATACTCAATCATTCTGAGTAATCTCTCTTTCTGCTGAGCATGTATCATCTGCTCTTTCTTCTGTTGTAGCCTTTGCCACTTTACCCTCTTCTTCATGAGCCAACCAACTCTCTGGCTTTCCTTTATCATTAGTTCCAATTTGTTGAGCTGCTCCCTGATCTCAGCTACCTCTTTCTCATACTCTTCCTTTCTTAATTATCTTTGCATTCCAGCTGTCTTGGCATCCTATTTCTTTATCTTCATGTTGTTTTGGCCTCTCTCAGAACCTCTGCAATCTCTGCTGTGACTATCAGTAGCCATATTCTCCTTCATGAGTTCTCACTCACTCATCACGGGCTGCACTGAAACCTCTGCAGTAACAATTCCTACTTGTCACAACTTACCTCACCAATCCTCTCTCTGGATCCAGTCTTTTGGCAAGTACAGTTCCTCTATCTTCAAGAACCTTCTGAGCATTCCTCTGCTCCTTCAAGCTTCACCCTCTGCACCCTTTCAGAACACATCTGTTCTCTTCTCATCCAACCTCTGTTTGGAATTCTCAAGGTTCTACCACACTTTCCTTTTCTCTTCAGAAACCTCCACTGGCTTCCTTCATCACTGCTTTTCAAAGCTGTGACCTTCTTGTTGAGATGCTCCTCAATTACTTGCAATCTAAATTCTGCAAACAATATCTTCAAACATAATAAAAAATACCTCACCTTCGTAGTTTGTTCAACATCCACTTGTAATTGCTTCTGCAATTTCTCCCAATTCTCTGCTGCACTGCACGCTTTCCTGCCAGATTTAGATCTGATCACTTTGCCATCACCATCACACCTATGCTCACATCTTCAGAACATATCCTGGCAATCTTCAAAACACCTTGCCTTCAAATTCAGATTCTGCAAATCTGAATACCTTCACTGCACACCTCTTCAAATCTGAAATCACTCTTAAATAGATTTAAAACTTCAAATTTTCCTCACTGCCTCTACCAGCATGTATTTCAAAAATTAATTTTCAAACGAGCTATTCCAGCTCTGATACCACATGATGCTGGGTCACCCCTGCCAAACCCACATTAACAACTCTCACGCATACAATAATGCATTTCAAATTCATGCCCCAAATAAATCCACAATCTGGGCAAACTCACAATATTTATCAACCTAGCAAATTCAAAAATATATATGGAAGCTTTATTATCTCAAATCTGAGATTAGAGATATTAAATTAAAATTCTCTTGCATATAAAAACACCTGCACTCAATTTAGTGCTCAACCCAATTTCCAACCTGGAAATCTTGATAACGCAAAAGTTTATCTCTTTTCTATGGTTCAAACCATACCTATCAAAATTGTATATGCGGAATTTTTGCTCTTCAATCAATGGGGTTAAACCTTGTAATAAAACCCATCGGAATGACCTTCGAATTACTATTCGAATAACTTTGGTTTAACCATATCTCAACGAACCTTTTGGAACCCACGGCATACCTACTCACCTTTAACTAATGCGATTACAAATCTGCATGCTGAGGACATCATTATAATTTAGGACCCTTACTTAACACCCATTACATAATGGTCTAACTATATGCTCACACTCACATTAAGTAGAATATTTTACTACATAGCAATTTAATGTTATGAAACCTTATAAACCTCGACTTTGAATTAAATCATATAAATTTCATATAGTACTCGGGCCCACGGCAACTATACCACTCGCCAATGAAAAGAACACTGTCATACCTCCGTTAACAAGCCCGCAACTTGCTATGCTAAAAACCCTTGGATCCTTTGCCCTTCAGATTGAATGCCAATCGTATTTTTTTTTCCACCGAGCTTTAACACTCAGAAAAAATGCGAAATAGGTGGTAATTGAATACCACTTATGCCACGTGTTGGACGCTTAAGGCTATCGCGTTTTTCCACAAAAGCAATTTACCATTTATAAAGAATGCGAGACCGATGGTATTAGATTTTGAAACCGCCTTTACTATTCTGGTCATTGTTGACTCATATTTCCACACCAACGCAATTCCATTGCTTTTTAATTCCGCCTTTACTATTTATGCTCTCAGTTCTAACTGATTCACCTTCAACGTTGACAGCTCCATTCTTTCCAATGCCAACTCCTCTCAACCGGTTATCGATTTGTGACTTAATTCCTTTGGCTTCACATATTAACTTCTACTCATAATTATTGTTGTGCTCCTGCTGCTTATACATTCACGAGTTTCATTTAACCCCTGTATATGAACCCTTACTCAATAGTTACTCTCGGTATTTCTGTTAATTTAACAATGGCGTGCAGGACATCATTTAGCCCAATTAAAGAGATTCATCCCACCGATCTTAATACATAAATTCAATCTTACCAACGTTTTTAAACAAATGTATCAGAGGAACTTCTAAAGGCCAAGATCCTTCCCTTTCAAAAATGCTGATATACATTCAAATGCGCATTCAAATTAACATTGAGTTTATATAATTCAAGAAGATCAACAATTCTATAATCACTGGTTTTCATTTTACTAAAGCCCAGATAAAAACCAGATTTTGCTGCATCGGTTTATATATAACAGAGTTTGTAATAAATTCATTTCACACATGAAATATTTATGAAGGGTTCTCCCTCACTCAATAGATTTCATTTATCTATCACAGGCGTGCAGAAATACCATTAATCCCAAGTACAGAATTTAACCACACTGTTTCCTACACAATTACTTACTGAAATTCAAGCCATTCACCCAGGAATTAAATCAAACAATCCTCATGTAATACTGAAACAAATCCTTTCAAATATACAATTGAATTCACTTACAAAACTTCTTGTTTTGTCCAGATCTTCAATTCGATGGCCTTCTACTCTCACTACCCTGCCTTTCCAGATCTTCAGCTCTTTTGTTTAATGCCTCTGAGGCTTACACTTATACAGGATGGTAATGAATCGATTCAGCTTCTTTGAAAGCTCAATAAAACTCCTGAAATTCTAGACTTCCTAAATCTAGACTAATCCCTAAATTTACTGAAACTAACTCTAATTTCATTCCTAAATCTGAATTGTCTCTTCATATTCCCAATTGACTAGCTTCTCTCATGTTCTCCAATCATTTGGGAACATTTGCAATTTCTCTCCATATTTAATTAAAATCACTAAAATATTAATAATTACATAAGAAAGCAAAAACAGGAGACCCCCCTATGTCTATTAAAATACAAAGTATTTTCTTGGGCCTAATGCCCCTGCATCATCATCACAAGCTCAAATAGAACTATAGCATTGAGAAAAGGGTAAATGGAGGGTGGATAGTTTATTATGATCTTAAGAAAAATGTAAATTAGTTGAGCTTTGACTATAAGATAAGAAAACGCTCCTCTTTGAGACTTCTATAACTCGTATTATTTTATATGGAATTGAAGTTTGGGGTTGAAACATCTCTAGACAATTGTGAATAAATAGAAAACAAATCCAAATGTCTTTAATAATTTATAATTTTAGAATCAAAGGAAATACACCCTATCTTATGCTCCTCATATAATCATGTTTTTCCCCCATCGAGAGGATCATTTTGACTATGTTCCAGATGTAGATGAATAACATAAAAACATTGGAAGACAAAAGGCTTCCTAAGATTTCTTCAAACTCCATTGAAAGCCACTTGTGGATCGAGAAAGGTTGACATAAAGATCCTAGGCCTTGGCTAGAACATGGAGGTATTAGGGAAGATGTCGCTCTACAATATATTGATAATATAGAGCACATTATTGAATTCAAATTTAAATATAATTTGTAGTGTGATAAAGAATAATATGACACAAGAAAATTAAGATAGTATAAGAAGGTGATCAACCCTAATCCACAATATCAGAAGTATCTCTTTTATGACTAGGGTAAAGAAGAAATTTAATATTCCTGAAATAAGGATAAACTCTCATGAGTTGTAAAAACCCTGGTGAAAATTCCATGAAATAAAGTTAAAAATAATAACCGCAGTTGATGGGACACTTATTCCAAGCTAAAAGTTGGGAAAAACATCCTATTGGGTGTTAATTTGGTTTATTATGGCTAAGGAAATTGGCAACGGCAAAGGCAAAGGCTTTGAAAGGGAAAAATGGCATTTTTGGCACATTCATTTATGAAAATAATGGAAATTAGGAGAAAAGGAAGGCGAAAGGCCATAGGTTGCATGTGAGGAAGAAAATGAAGGAAAATAATGGAAAATGAATAAAATAGAGGCCTCATTGATAAAAAGGCTTCTGAGGATCAATGGGAAAGCTTTGTCCCAAAAATTTTGTTAGTGCATTTTTGGAGCTCTCTCATTATTCTCTCTCTCTCTCTTACTCTTGGATACTTAGAGTTTTTGGAACACTTTGGAATTGGAGCAAGAAAGGCAAGGAAGCAAGCAAGGAGGAGCGGGAATCAAGTAGCTACATCAGGATTATTTGTAGGTATTGATTTGCATGTATAATTTCCTTATTTGGCATGCATGGTATTGCATGTGGTTATTTTCTGTCTTGGTATGGGTTTTTTCCAGGTGTGAAAGTGTATTTTTCCTAGCCTTGCCATTTATGTATAGCCATGGTGTTGTGGAGATCTCATGTTTGGTTTAGTTGCATTTCTGGATGGATTCAAAGCTGAGTGAGTTGGATCTTCGAATGATTATGGAACCAGTTCATGTGTTGCCTCGATTTAGGGCCTAGTAATCTGGGTTTGGATTGTGGTAAATCCTAAGAGGTGGTTTTCTCTCCATTCATGCCTAGGAATCTCAGGTTTGGGATATATGGTAATGACTGGAGAGTACATCTCGGTTTAGGGCCTAGTGACCCCTAATTCATACTGTGGGTTGTTGTAAAGCCTGATAGACTAGGATACAAGAAAATTTTTGATGGTTTAGGTAGAGAGAATCTGATGATATCCATGCTTGTGTTGGCCTAGTGATTGGGTGTAGATCACGGTAAAGCATGATTTCTATTTGATGAGGATGAGGTGGTTTATCCTTGGGATGCCTTGGTTTGTTCTTTTGATTTGATTCCCACATTCATGCTTGGAATATCGCACGGGGGTGATTGGCTGAAGAGATATTTGGCTCAGCCAATCTATGGTCGGGTGGAACGTGGAAGTCCCATCTCCGGTTGCTTTTTACACTCATTAATGAGAAAGCTCATTCCTTTGGTATTTGATTTATAATTGCACTAATTATTATGTGGATTATATTGTCTTTGTATCTATGGTATTAATGTTGTTATTATGTTGGTTATAAGCATGTATTTTATCAATGATGATGTATGGCTCTATCCATGTTTTTACTTGTAAATGAATGAACAATGTATCTATGGTCAAATATATTGTATTGTAGCTTATGATGTAGGGGAGAAATGCTTCTTAGTGACTCTCAGATAAGTATGAGACCCCTTTGCTCTGTTATGTTGTTTACACTTGTAGCTTTCATGTTTGTGACATGTTTGAAAAAATATTTGTCATGGCTAGGAGGGGTCTAGATGAGTTATGATTGATGTGATTGCTTATGTATCATTGTCCTATTTTTATTTATCATCTTTGAAATTTTCATGAAGTTAAGGGTGGGTCACTAGGTTCTGGGCCTGAAAAGGTGGCTCAAATCCCAATTTTGCAGGCAAAAAATAGAGCATTTGGGGTCGTGGCCGCTGGCATGAAATGTTATGCTTGTGGCTATAGCCCCCTAACCACTGACATGCAGTGTTATTCCTACGGCTATGACTCAAAGAGGTCAAAATGTCAGTGTGACCCAGGGGTAAGAGGCCTGAAAGGTTGGGTTGGATCCTAGGTGTGTCATTGATGATGTACACAATTTGTATGTTATGTTTCCATCAGTTCCACTTCCTTAATTAAGGTCACCTAGGAGGTTGAATCTCATTATAGTAGCCTCTCATCGCATGTTTACCCTGGTTGGCTGGTTACTTGGGTAGATGTGGGAAGGAGGTGTTACAGAGTGGTATCAAAGCATGGTTCAACCCTTGGACTGTATGGGTGGTGTGTTGGTCATGCTTTTCTATTGGTTTCATATGTGTTTCTCATAACTATGGTGTATTTGTTTGTTGCATCTGTGTTGTTTGGCCATGGTGGCAATGGTGTCACCATGGATGGGATGATGGAATTGTGTCGACATGTTGTCATGAGTATATGATTGATTTTGTGTTGCTCATGCATGTGTATTGTGTGTGCACACTTGCTTACATATTGTTACATGTTGAATATGCATTGATTTTTTATGATAGGTCCCATATTGGTCATGCTTGTGTGTTTTTCGTGTATGCTTGCTTGTGTGATTTTATATGTTGAACATGCATTGGTCATTCATGCTTGGTTACATGTTTCTAATGTTGGCATATGTTCTGTACTTGTGATGGTGCATGGTCAAGTTGCATTGGTATGGTTATACATTAGTTCATGTTGTGTATTTGGTATGGGCATGTATTGATGACTGGACTCAAACTAGAATGATGTATATGCACTAGTATACCATGTCTTGTGAGTTTAGATGTTTTTATGATTATATATATACACATGTATTACCATGATTGGTTGATCTTGTAGGAAGTATCCTTCCAAAATTACACTAAGGTACGTTGGTTTATTGTTATTTGGTTTAGCTAACATATTATTTCTTGCAGGAGAAATATCAGCATGAATAGAAATATGATAGACGTCATATGAGCAGCATGGTGGGCACTATTCTATTTTGGAAAACATATTGATAAGCCTAAAAGAATAAATAAGGAGTTGAGGAAAAAATTACGGGAGCATATAGGCACAAGAGAAACAAGAAAAGGTGAATGAAATACTTATTCAGAGCTTGTCATATTTGTAGAAACAAGGGCCACTATGGATCAACTATGGAAAGGAGGAAAAACCTAATGGGACATACGACAGTAATTCTCCTTGAAGAAACAAGTCAGATAGAGATGATATAGTGAGATATGGAAGGTTGTTGGACACTCCAGATAGGAGGGATGATGAGTACAGGTACCATTCTAGTTCTGGTTTAGATAGGAAACATGATTTTCATTGGTATCATCCTTACAAGAGGAGCGATAGGGGATACATTCTGAATGAATTTAAGATATCAAAGCCACCTACTTTCGATGGGGACTTGAAGAAACCAGAAAAGGTAGATGCTTGGATACTTGGGATGAAGAAGGTATTTGAGTTTCATGAGTACTTAGATAACACGAATGCTAGGATTATTATCTTCATCATTAGAGGTAAAGCAGACTTATGGTGGGAAGATGTGAAGTGGATTAGACACATCAGGACATATGAATTGAGTTGGAACGAGTTCAAAAGGATTTTCAGGAAGAAATACATGTCAGAGAGGCACTACAACAACAAGGCCAAAGAATATTATGAGTTAAAGATGGGATCAATAACAGATGAGGAGTACAAGACAAATTTCTTGGAGATATTGAGGTATGTACCATATATTGAGGATGAGAAGGCTAAATTTCAACGATTTTTCAGTGGTTTTCCATTAGAATTCATAGATTGGATTGAGTATTATGAGCCTCATACACTTGAGGAAGTCATTGGGAAGCCAAAGCATTGTTATGAATAGTAAAAACGCAAGAATGAGTCTTAGAAAGGATGGAAAGGGAAAGACAAAAGTAAAGGTAAATGGAAACTGAAATTAGAACGACCTTATAATTCAAAAGAGAAAGAAAATGTGGTACTGCGAAATAATTTTAATGCAGGTGGACACAGAAATAAACCACAAAATCACCATAGATCATAGCAGCAGCATGGAGGTAATGTTACGATATGGTTGGAGTGCTCGACATGTGGTGAGAGCATCTTAAGAGAGATGGTCCGTAGAATCAGGGTGGTAGGCATAAGATATACAATGTACAGGAGGTGTATACTGTTGGGGATATTGGGCATAGCATTCCTTGTATTTATGTAGTCATGGACAACATGAAGGCAGATCACCAGGATTCTATCATTAAGATGGATGGTAAGCTTTGTGATCAAGTTATTTCTATTTTGATTGACCCTGGATCTAATTATAGCTATGTTAGTCTTGCCTTGGTGGATACATGTGGTTTGAGTAAGGAAATGTATGCATAATCTTGGTTAGTGTAGTTGGTCATAGGTATGAAGAAAAGATTTCACCATTGGGTAAGAGCTTGTGCATTTGAGTTAAATGGTATGCCTACAACAACACACTTGATTATATTTCCATTGGGTTCATACAATATTATATTTGGTATGGATTGGTTATACCTTCATAAGACCAAGGTAGATTTTTATGACAAAGGCATTGAATTCTTGGATGACAATGGGGAACCAAGAGTCTTACAGAGAAAAAATAAAGCTACATCAGTTAGGATGGTGAAAACTATGAAGATCAAGCATAGTCGTAGGAAAGGATGTATACTATTTGCAGTTCATATCTCTAGTGACAAAGTTAAGAAATATGAGGAAGCAAATGTATTGAACAAGTATCCATTTTTACAATAGTTTCAAGATGTGTTTCCAGCAGATATTTCAGAGTTGCCACTACACAGGGAAGTATAATTCTCTATTGAGTTGATTCCAAGTGTAGCTCTAGCATCAAAGGAAAATTACAGGATGATTAAACCTAAGTTGGTAGAATTAAAGTTGCAGCTGAAAGAAATTCTTGAGAAAGGGTACATTAGACATAGTGTATCACCATGGGGTGCATCGATGTTGTTCGTGAAGAAGAAGGATGGAACTCTCAGATTGTATATTGACTACAGGTAGTTGAACAAAGTGACCATCAAGAATAGGTACCCATGACCAAGGATTGATGATTGCTGAAGGGAGAAAAATTATTCGATAATATTGACTTGATATCAGGATATCATCAAGTACACATTAAAGAGCAGGACATCTATAAGACTACATTCAGGACCAGGGACACGCATTATTATTTCTTTGTAGTTCCATTCGGTTTGAATAATGCCCCAGCTACATTTATGTGTTTGATGAACGATGTGTTGCATCCTTATTTGGATAAGTTTGTTATTGTGTTCATTGATGAAATACTGGTATATTCTAAAAATGAGGAAGAGTGTGTCGATCATTTGGTAGCAATGTTGAGGTTGTTGAGAGAGAATCATTTGTATGCTAAGCTCAGAAAATGTAGTTTCTTCCAGACTGAGGTACACTACGTGGGACATGTTGTCTCCAAGGAAGGCATTGCAGTAGATCCATAAAAGATACGAGTCAACATGGAGTGGGTATCTCCTAAGAATGTAGATGAGGTGAGATCATTCATGGGATTGGTAGGTTATTACAGGAGGTTCATCATGAACTTCTCACAAATTTCTTATGCTATTACATCATTGCAGAGGAAAGTTAAGAAGTTTGATTGGACAAAGGAGTGTGAGGCTAGTTTTGAGAAGCTTAAGCAGTTGTTGACACATGCTCCAGTGTTAAAGATTGCAGATCCAAAAAGGAGTTTGTAGTGGGGTCCTTATGCAAGATGGACAAGTGGTATACTATGAGTCACAAAAAATAAATGATCACGAGCAGAACTACCCAACACATGATCTTGAGCTAGCAACGGTCCTTCATGCACCAAAGATGTGGATGCATTATCTTCTTGGAAGAAGGTTTGTATTTATGAGTGAACACATTTGGTTGAGGTACTTTTTTGACTAGCCAAATCTAAATGCTAGGCAGGCTAGTTGGTTGGCCATGATCAGAGAGTATAACTTTTAGATCAATTACATCAAGGGAAAGGAGAAGAGGGTCGCAGATGCTCTTAGCAGACGGGTACAGGTAAATCACTTAGCAATGATGAGCTCCTATGGGACAGACTTATAGGATAGGACCTTGCGGGTAGTTCAGCAGGATCGTAGGCATATGGAGATTGTGCATAGGTTGTAGCAAGCACAAGTATAGGTGTTGGTGTAGGTAAAAGTGGTAGTACAGGTACAAGTAAAGGTTGAAGTACAGGTGCAAATACAGGTACAGCTACCAGTATAGGTTAAGGTGTATAGGATTTGGACTACCATCTTATAGCAGATGGATTGGTTAGATTTAGGGACATGATATATATACCAGAAAATAGTAAGCTCAAGAAGGTGATCTTGAGGGAGTTTCATGAAAATACATATTTGGGTCACCTAGGCTACCATAAAACATTGACTATAGTAAATAGGTTCTACTATTGGCCAAATCTAAAGAGGGTTGTGGCAGATTTTGTAGCCAAATGTTTGGAAGTTCATATGGTTAAGGCATAGTGTAAACATCCACATGGATTTCTATAACCGATTTCGATTCCAGAGTGGAAATGTGAGGCCATTTCCATGGACTTCATCAGAGGTTTACCTAAGACAACTAGACAACATGATTCCATCATGGTTGCTGTGGACGGGTTACCAAAGGTTGTGTTAGGAATCTGTAATTAGCAAGATTGGCAAAGTCCAATCATAGAAACAACATTATTTCAACCACTTTGGGATTCTAGGATCTAGCCCTCCTGAATCCGGAGAGGGATCTCTCCAATAAGTGCAAAGATGGATTTATCTTTGAAGTCTTGGGTAATGATATTAGGCTAGTTATGAAGGCCGAGGGTTTTGTTTGTTTTTGGATGGTTGAGCATGATTATTATTTGAGGTGGGAAGTTCTAAATGCAAAGAGTTTCAAAGGTGTGAAGTTGCAAGCAATCAGAACAAGCTTTGGCCAGAAAGATAGATAATTGTAGGTTTTAGTCCATTGGGCTATGGAGTCATAATAGGGTTTAATTGAAACAACAAGGGGCAAGAGTGGTCTATGGGGCAAGTCATCTATGTCCAAGGATCTCTTTAAAGTTGATTTATGGAATGAAATGAAACAATAAGAAGGGGAATTTAAACAGATGAAGAACAAAGAGCAGCCTAAGATCATGTAAGTACTTCTAAACTAGCCTGCTTTTGACATACACTTAAGAAAGACAAAAAAGTAATCTAAGATCAGGTAAGTACTTCTAAACTAGCCTGATTTTGATGCACTTTCAATAGAAAACATTTAAAACAAAGGGAAACTTGAAGGCAACCGTTGGAGAAGAAACTAGAGGGTCGGGCTCACCACTATCCTCTCCTAGCTCTACTTTACTTGGTAACTTTCAAGACAAACACAAAGATAACAAATAATGGCCTAAGATCTGGTAAGTACTTTCAAATTGGCCAGCTTTCAACACATTCCAAGGGAAACATTCAGACAGTCTTTGGGGATAAAACTAGGAACAGAGCACACCATATCTTCCTTAGTTCATCTCTACTTAACATATACTGAAAATAAAATTTAAGAATAACAATTAGCTAAGGCAATAGGATGAGGGAACGCCAACATTCCTATGCTTAGAACTGAATTAAATCATTCCTAAATAACACGAATTGGAAGAAAACATGTAGATAAAGATTTTCAATCAGAGAAGGGTACTGATATACAGTAGGTCCTAACTCTATGCATGTTGTTCTTTATAAGAGAAGATGAACACAGTGAAAACAGAAGTAAAATAACAATTTACAATAAGAAATAATATCACCGTCGACATAGGCTAGGATACCATAAATCAGCTTGTATTGATGCTCCAAACCAGTTATGGCTTTAAGTCCAATGCTCTAACTTAAAAATAATCTACACTTCCCAGACTAACTTATCTATCACAAGCAGAGCTCCAAGAGCCAGTGAACACTATTTACAATCAAGAGTCTCCAGCTCAAGTATATTTCAAAGTTCTGCAACCAACCCTTTTCTCATCTTCTACAGAAGTATTTATAGAAGAATGAGGAGGTGAGATCTAATGAAAGATCTCCCAAGATAATTAATATAGTCTTAATGGCTTCTTGGCCTTTGAGGGGCTCGATGAAGAAGCTTACAAATGTTTCTGACTGTATTAATGTTTTTCATTTAAGATTAAGCTCGGCGGGAGCTCTTATTGACTTTTGAGGCTCTGTGTTATATTAAAGTAACTCTGCTGATATTTTTTCATTAAGTTTATTTGCAGAATTAACTCTTTGGCTGCGCTGAGGCAAATGTTTCTTTTGATCAATAACTTCGGCCTGTGTTTGAATGCCTTGAGGCACAGGTGGCACTATGGTAGCTCAGAGGAATCAATTTGCCTCAGATGTGGCAGTGGAGGCCTTCTGTCTAATAAACACTTAGGATTTTCTTTTAACTGTGTCTTAATTGGGAGAATTAGGCTTTTGATAATCAATCTTAGCCGTAATCCTCGTAAATTTGTCTTCAATATTTCATTCTGGTGCGTTCTGTATTCAACACTGATACTCTTTGATTTGTGATTGATTTACTATGTTTTTTTGGTGTGTAGTGCTGCGCAGGGATCGTGAGGCATCAATGCCTTTGAAGCATTGACGAGACGTGGAAATTTAACCCATGGATGGCTTCCTTTTAATGAATCGAAGGCCCGAGAATTGAAACCTAGCCTTCGGCCCCTTTTTTTTTAAGTATAATGGAAAAAACCATTTAATCACCCTTTATCGAATAACATACCCGGACTTCAAAACTCTCGATAAAACCAAGTTGCATAACCATTTCGGGTCACAAAAGGGACTTGTTGACGTCAGGGTGTTTGTGACCCGAAATTTTATTAAATCTGCCATATAAAGCTCCCTGGGTCCGTTTTGGGGCCTGCTGACGTTAGGGTGTTTGTGACCCGAAATTTTTATGAAATCCGCCATATAAAGCTCCCCGAGTCTGTCTTGGGGCCTGCTGACGTCAAGATTTTTGTGACCTGAATTTTTTATAAAATCCGCCATATAAAGCTCCCCGAGTCCAGATTTCACGACCATGCGAGCAACCAAACAAGACCCGCTCCAATCAGTTGCTGTCACGTGTGTGTTGATGTGTATGCTGACTAGGCATTAGGACCACCGGTTCTGTGGGACTGCTGACTGTTGTCGTGGCGATGGGGACCAGGGCAATTGATTGTGGGCCATGGGTCGCGCCATACCTTAATTTATCCCCCGAGCTTCTTTTGAGTGCGATCACCGTCCGATGAGATGGCCTCAGATCAGACGGCGTAAGTCAATATCACGCTGAGTCCATAGTTGACATTTAACGCGCGATGAGGGAGCGATGAGGCAGTATTGTCCCGTCGACGTGGCGGCTTTTTATAGGATCGCTTTCCATTGAGTGGTTTCCTTTTTGTACCAAAAGCGGTGCGATCAAAACTGCTTCCGGATTTTGAACAGTAAATGACCGTAGATCAAACCGGGGCTAACACCCTGCTTCCTATTCACTTCGGTCCATTAAACTCCAGGTTCAAACCTCAGACTTTTTAATATGATGGAAAATCATTCAAACACCTGCACAATGCAAAACTACATTATAAAATCCTGCGTTATTTGGTTTTACTGCTTCAGAGGGTGTGGGGAGGAGCGTGGCCGTTGGATGGCATCAACCAACGGTGTAGATCTGCTCGCACAGGTCAAAAGAAGAGCAGAGGGAGAAATGAGTCACAACCGTTGATCACACAGAGATCAACGACGGGGATTACGCGATCGGGCCATCGCAATCGAAGGTGGGGGGGGAATATTAAAAATTCTCCCAAAGGAAAACTTCGATGCGATAAGCACTCGATGGGTCTAGCGCCTGGTTCCAACACCAGGGCATATGATGGGGAATTGGTTCATGAATTAGCCCAAGGGGGCTTGAGCCTTTATACAAAAACATGTATTTTTTATGATTTTTCTGGTTTTCAAATGGTTTTGGGGGTTTCGGTATAGTTTAAAAATGAGTTTTAAACTATGTAAAAAAATGATTTTTATGAATGGAAGAAGGGGAATTATGAAAAATAGAGGATTTTTATGGAGGGAAAGGGGAGAAAAATGGAGGTTGTTTTTTCAAGTGGAGGAGGGGGAAAAAAGGGATTTTGCAGCAATCTCTTCTCATGAAATCAGCAGAATTCCAGAGTGTAAAATGGGCATAGTAGGGAAGATTTTGGACAGAGGCATGAGGCCTTCAAGAGTCTTCAAGAGATAACACTTTTTTGCAATAAAATTTGTTCCTTGAAGGCTCCAAAAAATGATTTAGCCACCTTTTGGTATAAAAAATTTCATAGGTGGCTAACAGTGGCTCCACTTGGGGATGGTACCTTCTCGAAGGCATCAAGAACTTCAGACTTGCATTCTCTGGGAGGCTAATCAGTGCCTCATTCATTGGGCTGCCTTTTTTTCCTTGAATGATCTTCTTTTGTTCTGAAAACATATTAGCAGCCATAAAACAATGGATCTTTCATCAACAAGCTTTCTACCTACCCAATCCTACAGATCTAACATTTTTTCTTCATTAGAGTGCACTTGGATTGGAAAACTCTTTTTACAACATTTTATTCTTTTGAAAACAAGAAATCTAATCTATTTCTACTCCTTATTTCTCCATGGACTCAGATTAAACAGTTGAGCCCATATGATTCTCTACCTAATCTACCATCTATTGGGATTAAACTGTCCAACAGATTTTATTCACTAAATTCTACAACAGAAATTTAAAAGCATACAAGTCAAGATTGAACAGTCTAACTTGATGTTGATCTATGGCATAAAAACAAGCTGCACGTAGATCTTATTTTGCAGAAAATTAAAACAAAATGGAAGGCTTTAGGATCTGAAATTTCAAAGAATTTCCGTCATATTTTTTACAGCTTTGTTTGGAATTTTGTTCGAGCTGTCTTTCCTTTGTCAACTGGTTCATATTTTGAGCTAATTGGAACCAGATTTACATTTTTTTAACTCAGAATTTGAAACAAATTTGAGTCATTCTCTTTGGAAACTTAGGTTCAGATTTTGAGCATGTTTGAACCTTTAAATTCTATCCTAAACTATCTACTGATAAGCCAAGACTAAACAGTTTGGCAAATCGAATTCGCTATCATATCAACAGAAAATTTAAAACTAATTAGTCAAGATTAGGTTGTTTGACTAACTAGAAGTGCGTTCTTTAGGAGTGGCATTTGAGCTTGCACACTTTCATATTTGTTTCTCTTTTTGGTATGGGGTTGTACCTTTCTTGTTTTTACAATCTGCCCTCTTTTCTTTCTTTGTTTGTTTTTGTATTTTTGATGTTTATAACTTTAAATGAAATGATGGGTGAAGTATTTAAAATGAGACAAAAGATAAAAAGGCTTTTAGAACATAACATGGATCAAGAGAAGTAATGCTTAAGCATCCTACCATTGACAGGACCCCCAAACAATTCAGCTCCATTCAACTCTTGCAAGAAATAGGCATTATTACCAGCAGCTGAATGAATGAAGTAAGGGCCAAGCCATAAGTTGTCAAATTTTCCATGCTTGCCCTTGTCTTCCCTCCTTTAGTCCCACTTCAAAACTTTGTCCCCAATATTAAAATTGTTGGCCTTTGTTCTTCTGTCAAAAATATTTTTAATGTTGTCCTGCTTCTGCAATGCTTTGTTATAAACCTCCTCTCTGGTTTGCTGAAGATGAATGGTCTGATTTATTCTTCTGATCATGTCATTATCTTCAGTTTGAAACTCTTGAATCAACTTCATCACTGGTACACCAAGGCTGGTTGGAAATATTGCATAAGTACCGTACACAAGTTGGAAAGGTGACATACCAATGGATTTCTTCAAAGTCAATCTTTCAGCCCAAAGTGCATGAACTAGCTTTGTGTGCCAAGACTTTTTGTTGTCTTCCAATAGTTTCTTGATTATGTTCACTAAACTCTTGTTTGAGGATTCTGCAAGTCCATTACCTTGAGGGTAATAGGCCGTGGAATGCCCCAATGTTATCTGATATCTGTGGCGAAATTCAACCATCTTATTTGATCCAAATGTTGTTGCATTATCAGTGATGATCTTGGTAGGACAGCCAAATCTGGAGAGAATGTTAGTCTCCATGAATTTTATAATAATAGAATCATTGGCCTACCTACAAGTTATGGCTTCTATCCACTTAGTGAAATAGTCTGTGGCAGTGAGAATCCATATATGATGAGCAGAAGATGGTGGATGGATTTCTCCTATGAAGTCAAGTCCCCACTGTTGAAAAGGAGCTTCAACAGTGATTGGATGCAGAGGTAGGGGTAGCAGTTTTCTTTTGCCTTCAAAAAGTTGACATTTATGACAGGCAATGATCATCTTGTGCATATCAGGAAAAATATTAGGCCAATAGAAACCAACCCTCAAAATTTTGTTGGTTGTTGTCTTCCAGTACAAATGGCCTCCACACTCTCCTTCATGGAACTCGTGCTTAACCTTCTCTGCATCATACTCAAGCAAACATTTAAGCAATACACCACTTGCATTTTTCCAATAAAGACATCTATCTATAATGCAATAGTTTACAGCTTTTAACTTTAGGAACCTTGCCTTTGTTTTTGTTAAACTAGGAGGTGTATTTAAATTAAGCAAAACATAAATAATATCAGCATACCAAGAGGAATTCATGAAATGGTCTTCAACAATGGGAGTTGAGATTTCCTCTTTTTCATCCAAAGCATTAATCATATTAATATCGAGAACTTGAAAATTGGTTTCAGCCATTAATCTAGCTAGACCTTGGCCTTTGATGAGTTTAGTGGGCTTTATCTCTAAATCATATTCAAGAATAATAGCAATCCACTTACCTCTCTTACCATCTGGGTCCTGTGTTAGAATGTCTTTAACAACTGAGTTTGGGACAAAGGAAATGACGTGTGAGTGAAGGATGTATACTATGAAGTCTTTCAAAGCTTTAACCAAAGAAAAATCTTGCTTCTCCATAATGTTATATTTCAGAGTGGCATCCCTCAATGCCTTGCTAAAGAATGCAATAGGCTGCTCTTGTCCTTGTAGATTTTTCTGTAAAAGGACAGCAGCTATGGTATTTTCTAATGCAAACGAAAAAATATAAAAATTATTTCAAAAATCAGGACTTATTAGAACTAGTGTTTTGGTTAACGCTTGCTTCACCATCTCAAAGGACTTCTCTGCTTCCAAGGTCCATTTTACCCCTTGCTCCTTCTTCAACATGTTTGTGACATTTCTAAGAAGCTCAGCCAAGATGGGGATGAACCTTCTCAAAAAGTTAATCTTTCCAATGAAAGATTGCAACTCCTTGATGTTTCGAGGATGAGAGATTTGCAATATGGCCTCAATCCTTTTGGGATCTATCTTAATACCCTCTTCTGAAATAATGTGCCCAAGAAGTTTACCTTCTTGGAGCCCAAATAGTGTTTTCTTAGGGTTTAAATATATCCCAAACTTCCTGCATCTCCCGAAGACTGTTCTTAAATGTTTTAAGTGTCCTTCATCTGTTTTTGAAAACACAGTGACATCATCAAGGTATATAATGATGAAGTAGCCTAGTTCTTCCGAGAATGCTATGTCCATGGCTCGCTGAAAAGTTGATCCAGCATTCATTAGACCAAAGGGCATTTTCACATACATGAAAGTGCCCCATGGTGTAGTAAAGGCTGTCCTTAATTGATCAGTAGGGTGAACTAAGATCTGATTGTACCCTGAGTAGCCATCAAGCAAAGAAATTCTTCTAGACCCTACCACCATTTGTAAAATATGATCCATCTTAGGTAAAGGGTAGTTGTATTTTAATGAAGCTTTGTTTAAGTCTCTAAAGTCTATACAAAGCCTGATCTCTCCAGTTTTCTTCCTGACTGACAGCAGATTAGATACCCACTCAGAATACCTAATAGGGACAATAATACCAGCTTCATACATTTTCTTGATTTCCTTCTCAACCAGAGGCAGCTAAACAGGGTTTATTCTGCGCAGTTTCTGTTTGAATGGTTTTTGGTCTTATTTGAGAGGAATTTTGTGCTGTATTATTTCAATGTTATAGGATTTAATATCTTCGTAACTCCATGCAAAAACATCAGAAAATTCTTTGAACAGCTCTATGTATTTGAGTTTAATGTGAGCTGGTAAAGTTTTAGACAGTTTGATCATTTTTGGTTTAAGTTCAATGCCTATATTGTACTCTTCCACTTCAGTCTCTACAGGTTCCAGTTTTGTCTTCCTGGCCACATCGTTAAAATCAAACAACTCTCCTAAAGGTGCTAAGCCATTTGGCAAACTTTCATCTTTAGAGTGCAGGGTTTCTAACTCTTCTGTTTCTAACTCTGCGTTCATCTCTGTTTCGTTTTCAAGTTTTCTAGATAACAGGTTTACATTAGCAAGTTTAGGAGACCTTTCTTCTTCGTCAAGAAAATTTTCTTCACTAGGGCAGTCGGTTTCATAGTCTGAATCCAAACTTGGTAGTTCGAATTCATTTCTGAACTGCATGAAGTATTCTATTTGTTTGTCTCCGTCGAACACCTGCCAATATTTTTCGTTATAAGGAACGGCTAGTCTAAATTTTATCTGAGTTGTACAGTCTTTGGTTTCATATGGCGTTAAGCATGTTCTAGCTGCAAAAGCTAAATTGTGGGCCGCAATATTTCTTTTTCTTGGGACAAAAATCATTTTGGACTCCTCTAAAGTTTTTAAAAGGTCCATGACATCGTTTCGGTAGGCCCTAAGTCTGGGATGATTTGTGTTATACTCCCCATTGAATTGCCTAATGACTAACTTTGAATCCCCATACACATCGATTCTCTTGGCTCCTAACTTCTTCAACAATCGTAAGCCTAAGAGAAGGGATTCATATTCCGCTATGTTATTCGAACACTAGAAGTTTAATCTACAGGAAAGACTTTCTGTGTGGTTATTCTCAGTGTTGCATATCCAGACACCTGCACCAGCGTTGGTCTTAGTGCAAGACCCATCGAAGTGCATAGTCCATAGAGGACTAGTCTCTAGTTTATCCTTTGGGTTACTATGCTCTTCAAAAAGTGTGCTATCAAATTGTTCTTGGAGGTCAGCACACTGTTGAAATTGTTTTAACTCCTTATATTTTTTATTGGGTTGAGGACTGCTTTCTTGACTCTCAATGTTTAAAAGCAAAGGACACATGATTTGTAGCTCAAGACCTGTGTTTTGTTTGCTAGAGGTTATAGGTTCAGTAAACTGTTCTGACACTCCTACGTTATCTTCTTCCTCCTCTCTATCTGTCATTAAATCAGAAAAGGTCATTTGTTCAATGAAACTTTCATCATTGAAAAGGATAAATGAATCCAAGCCTGTGTTTACAGAATAAAGGGGAGAGTTTTGTGGTCTGTCTTGGCTAGTCACCATGTATTTCATATGAGACTCCCTATAAATTCTTCTTGTCTGATTGAAAACAGGGATATTCGCATAGGTCATGTCCATTTGCATATTCCCTTGTAACTTAGCCCCCCAAGATCTTGATAACAACATTCCATACTTTTGGGGCACATCAGCCACAATGATATCCATGACTAAAGATTTGGCTGGAATTTGAGCTAAGTTAACACAGAGGTCTTTAATTAATCCTAAACATTTTACTCTGCTTGAGTCAAAGGAGTAAAGGTATTTATAAGGTCTGGTGATTTCTAGACCAAGGATTTCCATTACAGCTTTAGGCATTAAATTATGAGAAGCCCCAGAATCATGCATAACATTATGCAAAATCTTGTCATGAACATTTAAACTTACATAAAAGGGAGGAACAGGTCCTTCTTGATATCTACCTTCAATCTGAGGACCAAAAATGAGCTCTGGCTGGTCATCATTAAGATTGAATGTGTCATTATTATCCTCAATATTTAAAGCCTTCAAAATTTTGGTCCTATATACATTTTGGGTAGCTAACTCAGTCAGGGGAACAGAGATTTTTATCTTTGAAATTTCTTGCTCTAGGCTGAAAGGAATTTGGTTCTTTGAAGAACTTGTCTCAGCCTTACTAGCTGCTAGTCTATCAGCAACATCAGCTTGCTGATTTGTTCTATTTACATTTGACAAAATGGTCTTAACAGGAGTACTAGTTGAAGTGGTAGTACTACTAATGTCCGCACTCTATGTTTCATTGTTTTGAGTGTCTTTCCCTCTACCTTTATCAGAATTCACAGCTACTATTTTGTCCTTCTGTTTGACAACTTTAGGCTTGGTTGCAATGTTTTTTTGTGAAGATTTGTCATAGGTTTTGTTGTTGGGAGTTTGTTGACTGGTTTTGCTTCTAAGGTCATATTCTCTTTGAGACTCTATGATAACATTTTCCATGTTTTGATAATAATTTTCATCATCATCTCTTTTGTCATCATAAGGTGTATAAAGACCTTGTTTTCTATCATAATGGACTTCAAAGTCATCATTATCTATTCCCAACATATTTATGTCCTTGTCCTCTGCTTGCTCATCTATTTCTTCAACCTCACTCACATAGTTTTGATGGAAGGGAGGAGTGATCTGTTGATCATCTTCCCTCGGTCTATTTTGAGGTTGGCTTCTTTTAAAATTCTGATTTTGGCTCTAATTTCTATTTTGAGGAGCATTTTGGTTTTGACTTGCTTGTGCTCTCTCAAGAATGCTTATTTTCTTCATCATCTCCTCCATCATTCTTTCCATCTTTGAGTTGGAATTAGAGGGTGTATTTTATTCTCTAAAGGACACTCTCTTCTCATTTTTCATTCTTGCTCTCTTCTCCATCAAGTTGACTTCCACAGCAAGAGCACCTTTTTGCATCTCTTCAAGAGTTGCAGGATCTCTCTCTCTCAGCTGATAGGCCATTTCAGGGTCAAACCCTTTAGGTAACTTGTTTAAAGTTGAGCCTTATGGAGGTTTTAGATATGGGGAAAGTGCATTATATACACTGTTGAATCTGGTACAATAAGCTTGCACACTTTCCCCCATATTTCTATGGAGGTTCTTGTAATCAGAAAGGACTTGGAGAGGATTCTTCTTCACTTCCCATTTGTTTAAGAATGTCTGATGGAAGGCTTGGATATCATTGATACTATGGGGGGTTAAGCCTTTGAACCATTTTCTCACTTCTCCCCCCAAACTCTGAGCAAACAATCTAAGCTTGACATAATCATTATCAATTTCATTTCTATCAAAGTAGTCATTCATCTTATCCACATGTTGTGATGCAATTGTAGCATTACAAGCATCATATAATGGAATTTTGGACTGACAGCCCTGTGGAAGATTGAATAATGGTACAGGAAGGACTAAGGGAGCATACCATGCTGCCATGATATGTGGTGGGGGTGGATTCACAAGAGGTGGATTAACAAAATGAAAAGTGGGTTGAAGTGGAGTGGTTTGGACCGTGAATGGAGGATGAAGGGATGTGGATGGAGCAGCAATAGATTGTTGAGCTGATCTTGGATGAGAGACACCTAAATTGTGAAGGAAATGTAAATCAGGAGGTGTTGCTTCTCTACTACCAGGATGTTCAATTGTTTCAGGAGATGAAAGTGAAGACTCGGAAACTAGCTGATTTATATCATCAAATGACCTAGTTCTAAAGGGATTTACTAAGTCAACTTGTGATTGTGGTAGAGCTGAAAGATTTTCAGGAACTGAATTAACTCTCAAGGATGATTTGAAAACAGTTGATAATTTAATCCTAGGGGACTTCTTAAGGATACTTTCTGGGTTATCAACTATCTCAGGTGGATCAGGGTTAGGATAGGCTCTAGTTTGAATCTTTCTAGGAGCCACTATGCTGTGTTTTTCAGACCCAAATAAACAAGAAAATTTCAACCAGGTATGATAGTCTTTAAAAGGTCAACTAATCTGTTTACACAAATTTTAATCCTACAGTCCTCTAACTGAGTTTGAATGATATTACAATGATAAGGGTTCTTCCCAGTGGAGTCTTAAGGTCTGTTCAGGATTGTGGAGTCGCCAAGTGGAAGTTGTTAGATCTTCTTCAGAGGTAAAAGGTTTTATGGTCCACTACCATGTTTATTGGATACCAATCTGAACTATTTTTGGGTTTTCTGAGTTATTTTTCAGTTGTGTGGTTTCTAAGAATGTCCTAACTCTGTTTCAAAACTTAGCTACGGTTATGAGATAAAGACAGTATACTCTTATGGCTAATCTAGCTGATCTTTCAAGGTTAGATAAAGTCTTATGAGAATCCTAGGGTTTTTCCTAGTTTGTCACTGATTCAAACAAGTTTTATCATGATTACCATTACTTGGTAGTTCTTGAAAAGACTGCTTCTTACTCATTAAACAATGTATGTATGAAATTTTAAGGGGAACCAGAGATTAAAATTAGGTTCAATCCCCACCGGAGTCACCAGAAATGTTAGGAATCTGTAATTAGCAAGATTGGCAAATTCCAATCACAGATACAACATTATTTCAACCACTTTTGGATTCTACGATCTAGCCCTCATGAATCAGGAGAGGGATCTCTCCAATAAGTGCAAAGATGGATTTTCTTTGAAGTCTTGGGTAATGATATTAGGCTAGTTATGAAGGCCGAGGGTTTTGTTTTCTTTTGGATGGTTGAGCATGATTATTATTTGAGGTGGGAAGTTCTAAATGCAAAGAGTTTCAAAGGTGTGAAGTTGCAATCAATCAGAACAAGCTTTGGCCAGAAAGATAGATAATTGCAGGTTTTAGTCCATTGGGCTATGGAGTCATAATAAGGTTTAATTGAAATAGTAAGGGGCAAGAGTGGTCTATGGGGAAAGTCATCTATGTCCAAGGATCTCTTTAAAGTTTATTTATGGAATGAAATGAAACAATAAGAAGGGGAATTTAAACAAATGAAGAACAAAGAGCAGCCTAAGATCAGGTAAGTACTTCTAAACTAGCTTGCTTTTGACATACACTTAAGAAAGACATAAAATTAATCTAAGATCAGGTAAGTACTTCTAAACTAGCCTGATTTTGATGCACTTTCAATAGAAAACATTTAAAACAAAGGGAAACTTGAAGGCAACCGTTGGAGAAGAAACTAGCGGGCCGGGCTCACCACAAATCCTCTCCTAGCTCTACTTTACTTGGTAACTTTCAAGAAAAACACAAAGATAACAAAGAATGGCCTAAGATCTGGTAAGTACTTTCAAATTAGCCAGCTTTCAACACATTCCAAGGGAAACATTCAGACAGTCTTTGGGGATAAAACTAGGACCAGGGCACACCATATCTTCCTTAGTTCATCTCTACTTAACATATACCGAAAATAAAATTTAAGAATAACAACTAGCTCAGGAAATAGGAAGAGGGAACACCAGCATTCCTATGCTTATAATTGAATTAAATCATTCCTAAATAACACGAATTGGAAGAAAACATGTAGATAAAGATTTTCAATCAGAGAAGGGTACTGATATAAAGTAGGTCCTAACTCTATGCATGTTGTTCTTTATAAGAGAAGATGAACACAGTGAAAACAGAAATAAAATAACAACTTACAATAAGAAATAACATCACCGTCGACATAGACCAGGATCCCATAAATCAACTTGTATTGATGCTCCAAACCAGTTACGGCTTTAAGTCCAATGCTCTAACTTAACAATCATCTACACTTCCCAGACTAACTTATCTATCACAAGCAGAGCTCCAAGAGCCAGTGAACACTATTTACAATCAAGAGTCTCCAGCTCAAGTATATTTCAAAGTTCTGCAACCAACCCTTTTATCATCTTCTATAGAAGTATTTATAGAAGAATGAGGAGGTGAGATCTAATAAAAGATCTCCCAAGATAATTAGTATAGTTTTAATGGCTTCTCGGCCTTTGAGGGGCTCGATGAAGAAGCTTACAGATGTTTATGATTGTATTAATGTTTTTCATTTAAGATTAAGCTAGGCGGGAGCTCTTATTGACCTTTAAGGCTCTGTGTTATATTAAAGTAACTCTGCTGATATTTTGTCATTAAGTTTATTTGCAGAATTAACTCTCTAGCTGCGCTGAGGCAAATGTTTCTTTTGATCAATAACTTCGGCGTGTGTTTGAATGCCTTGAGGCATAGGTGGCACTGTGGTAGCTTGGAGGAATCAATTTGCCTCAGATGTGGCGGTGGAGGCCTTCTGTCTTATAAACACTTAGGATTTTCTTTTAACTGTGTCTTAATTGGGAGGATTAGGCTTTTGATAATCAATCTTAGTTGTAATCCTCGTAAATTTGTCTTCAATCTTTCATTCTGTTGCATTCTGTCTTTGACATTGATACTCTTTGATTTGTGATTGATTTACTGTGTTTTGTTGGTGTGCAGTGTTGCGCAGGGATCGTGAGGCATCAATGCCTTTGAAGCATTGATGAGACGTGGAAATTTAACCCATGGATGGCTTCCTTTTAATGAATCGAAGGCGTGAGAATTGAAACCCAGCCTTCGGCCCCTTTTTTTTAAGTATAATGGAAAAAACCATTTAATCACCCTTTATCGAATAAAATACCCGGACTTCAAAACTCTCGATAAAACCAAGCTGCATAACCATTTCGGGTCACAAAAGGGACTTTCTGACATCAGGGTGTTTGTGACCCGAAATTTTATGAAATCCGCCATATAAAGCTTCCCCGGTCCGTTTTGGGGCTTGCTAACGTCAGGGTGTTTGTGACCCGAAATTTTTATGAAATCCGCCATATAAAGCTCCCTGGGTCCGTTTTGGGGTCTGCTGACGTCAGGGTGTTTGTGACCCGAAATTTTTATAAAATCCACCATATAAAGCTCCCCGGGTCCGGATTTCACGACCATGCGAGCAACCAAACAAGACCCGCTCCGATCAGTTGCTGCCACATGTGTGCTGATGTGTATGCTGACTAAGCGTTGGGACCACTGGTTCTGTGGGACTGCTGACTACTGTCATGGCCATGGGGACCAAGGCGATTGATTGTGGGCCATGGGTCGCGCCATACCTTAGTTTATCCCCCGAACTTCTTTTGAGAGCGATCACCATCCGATGAGCCAACCTCAGATCGGACGGCGAAGTCAATATCGCGCTGAGTCCATTACGACATTTAACACGTGATGAGGGAGCGATGAGGCGGTATTGTCCCGTCGACGTGGCGGCCTTTTACAGGATCGCTTGCCATTGAGTGGTTTCCTTTCCGTACCAAAAGCGGTGCGATCAAAATTGCTTCCGGATTTTGAACAATAAATGAGTGTAGATCAAACCGGGGCTAACACCCTGCTTCCTATTCACTTCGGTCCATTAAACTCCAGGTTCAAACCTCAGACTTTTTAATATGAAGGAAAATCATTCAAACACTTGCACAATACAAAACCACATTATAAAATTCTGCATTATTTGGTTTTACTGCTTCAGAGGATGTGGGGAGGAGCGTGGTCGTTGGATGGCATCAACCAACGATGTAGATCTGCTCGCGGAGGTCAAAAGAAGAGCAGAGGGAGAAATGAGTCACAACCTTTGATCGCGTAGAGATCAACGGCGAGGATTACGTGATCGGGCCATCGCAATCGGAGGTGGGGGGAAAATATTAAAAATGCTCCCAAAGGAAAACTCCGATGCGATAAGCACTCGATGGGTCTAGCGCCTGGTTCCAGCACCAGGGAATATGATGGGGAAGTGGTTCGGGACTTAGCCCAAGGGGGCTTAAGCCTTTATACAAAAACATGTATTTTTTATGATTTTTCTGGTTTTCAAAGGGTTTTGGGGGTTCGGTATAGTTTAAAAATGAGTTTTAAACTATGTAAAAAAAATGATTTTTATGAATGGAAGAAGGGGAATTATGAAAAATAGAGGATTTTTATGGAGGGAAAGGGGAGAAAAATGGAGGTTAGTTTTTCAAGTGGAGGAGGGGGGAAAAAGAGATTTTGCAGCAATCTCTTCTCATGAAATCAGCAGAATTCCAGAGTGTAAAATGGGCATAGTAGGGAAGATTTTGGACAGAGGCATGAGGCCTTCAAGAGTCTTCAAGAGATAACACTTTTTTGCAATAAAATTTGTTCCTTGAAGGCTCCAAAAAATGATTTAGCCACCTTTTGGTATAAAAAATTTAATAGGTGGCTAACAGGTTGCACATTTCATACTGGTGAAGACTACATACTCAAATAGTGAAGTAGCAGAGGTGTTTTATCAGATACATAGTCAGATTGCATGGTATTACAAAAAATATTGTGTCTGACAGGGATGTAAAGCTCACTTCCAAGTTTTGGAAGGATTTGTTTTCAAGTTTAGGCTTTGAGTTGGCCTTCAGCATACCTTATCATCCGCAGACAGATGGAAAAACTAAGAGGGTCAACATGATACTAGAGGATATGTTGAGGATCTATGTGATGCATCAATAACGCAAGTTGGAAGAGTATCTTCCACTGGTAGATTTCGCTTACATCAACGAGCATTAGGATTCATTGAAGATGAGTCCATTTGAGGCTATGTATGGTCTTAGTTGCAACACTCCTATTAGTTGGAGTGGTCCAGTTAGTAGGGTATTGATTGGACTAAAGATGTTGGTAGACATGGAATAGGAAATGCAGGTGATCAATAAGAACTTGAAAGCAATGCAGGATAGGAAGAATAATTTTGCAGACATTAAAAATTTTTTCAAGGAGTTTTAGGTTGGGTGTTAAGTGTACTTGCACATCAAGCCCAAGAATAGCTCCTCGCAGATTGGATCATGTGCCAATTTGGCACCACGATTGTTTGGACCCTTCAGGATCATTGAGAGGATCATATCAGTGGCCTCTCGACTTGCACTGCCTTCCACAGTGAAATTACATGATGTTTTTCATATATCATTTCTTAATAAGTATGTTAAATATGTTGATCATGTGATTGGCTGATCTGTATTGCAGGTGGAACCCGATGGAAAATTCTAGCCGGAGCATTAATGTATATTGCAGAAAAAGGCGCTCATGCTATAGAATCAAGAAATAGATCAAGTTGAAGTGAAATGGAAGCACTTTGGGCCTAATGAAGCTACATGGTAGATGGCTGATCAAATGCAGGCCATGTATCCTTCCTTGTTTATCGGTTGTGGCAAGGAAGTTTTGGTGTCATGTTGGTTGTTTGTTTGGAATATTTTTTGGAGATATCTTGATATATGTTTTGATGTGGTGTCCAAGTATATATACATATGTATATGGATGAAAATACTTCCTTGAGCTATGTTATAAAGCTCCATGGGCATTATGTTTGATTTTTAGCATTTTTTTGAGGTATATGTGTGGTTGAACACCGAGGGAGGTGTCCCTCAAGGGGGAGGGTTCTATAACAACCCTGGTGAAAATTCCATGTAATAAAGTTAAAAATAATAACCACATCTGATGGGACACTTATTCCAAGTTGAATGTTGGGAAAAACATCATAGTGGGTGTTAATTTGGTTTATTATGGCTAAGGAAATTGGAAAAGGAAAAGGCAAAGGCTTTGGAAAGGAAAAATGGCATTTTTGGCTCATTTATTTATGAAAATAATGGAAATTAGGAGAAAAGGGAGGTGAAAGGTAACAGGCTGCATGTGAGGAGGAAAATGAAGGGAAATATTGTAAAATGAATAAAATAGAGGCCTCATTGATCAAAAGGCTTCTGAGGATCAGTGGGAAAGATTTGGCCCAAACCTTTTGTTAGTGCATTTTTGGAGCTCTCTGATTATTCTCTCTCTCTCTCACTCTCTCTCTCCCACTCTTGGAAACTTGGAGTTTTTGGAGTACTTTGGCATTGGAGCAAGAAAGGAAAGGAAATAAGTAGGAGCAGGAATCAAGTAGCTACAGCAAGATTCTTTGCAGTATTGATTTGCATGTTTGATTTCCTTGTTAGATTTGGCATGCATGTTATTGCATGTGGTTCTTTTTTGTCTTGGCATGGGTTTTTCCTAGGTGTGATAATGTATTCAACCTAGCCTTGCCATCATGGATAGCCATGGTGTTGTGGATTTCTTATGTTTGGTTTAGTTGGATTGTCGGATGGATTCAAATTTGAGTGAGGTGAATCTCCAAATAATTATGGAACCGGTTCATGTGTTGCCTCAGTTTAGGGCCTAGTAATCCGGGTTTGGATTGCAGTAAATCCTAAGAGGTGGTTTTTTCTCCATTCAGGCCTAGGAATCTTCAATTTGGGATATACGGTAAGGCCTAGAGAGCATGTATCGGTTTAGGGCCTAGTGACCCCTGATTCAGACTGTGGGTTGCAGTAAAGCCTGAGAGACTAGGATATAGGAAAATTCCTCACAGTTTAAGAAGAGATAATTTGATGATATCCATGGTTGCATTGGCCTAGTGATCGGGTGTAGATCACAATAAATACTAATATCTATTTGGTTAGGGTGAGTTGGTTTAGCCTCAGGATGCCCTAGTTGGTTCTTTCAGTTTGAGTCCCACATTCATGCTTGGAATATGGCACGGGGGTGATTCGTTGAAGAGTGCTTTGGCTCAGCCAATATATTGTCGGGTGGAACATGGAAGTCCCATCTCTGGTTGGATTTTAAACTCATTAATGTGAATCTCATTCCTTTGGTATTTGATGTATAATTTCATTGGTTATTATGTGGATTCTATTGTTGTTGTATCCATGGTATTTATATTGTTATTATGCTGGTTATAAGCATGTATTTTATCAGTGATAATGTATGGCTCTATCCATGTTTTTACTTGTAAATGAATGCATAATGTATTTATTATCAAATAGATTGTATTGCAACTTATGATGTAGGGGAGAAATGTTTCTTAGCCTTTCTCAGATAAGTATGAGGCCCCTTTGCTCTGTTTTATTGTTTACACATGTAGCTTTCATCTTTGTGGCATGTTTAACAAAATGTTTGTCATGGCTAGGAGGGGTCTGGATGAGTTTTTATTGATGTTATTTATTCTGTATCATTTTCCTATTGTTATTTTTCATCTCTGAACTTTTCATGAAATTCTGGGAAGGGCACTAGGTTTTGGGCCTCAAAAGGTGGCTAAAATCCTTGAGCCGCAGGCACAAAACTGAGCATTTGGGGTCGTGGCCACTAGCATACAATGTTATTATTATGGCTATAGCCTCCTTGCCATTTGCATGTAGTGGTATTCTTGTGACTATCGCCTCCTGGTTGCTGGAATGTAGTGTTATGCCCATGGCTATGGCTCAAAGAGGTCAAAATGTTAATGTGACCTAGGGGTAAGAGGCCTGAAAGGTTGGGTTGGCTCCTGGGGGTGTCATTGATGATGTACAAGGCATGTATGTTATGTTTCCATCGTTTCCACTTCCTTAAGGTCACCTAGGAGGTTGAATCTTATTATAGTAGCCTCTCATCACATGTTTACCCAGGTTGTCTGGTTACTTGGGTAGATGTGGGAAACTTGGGTAGATGTGGGAAGGGGGTGTTACATGAGCTCCATAGTTAAACAAGGTGTTGGAAAACTCGTAAAATTTTGTAGGTCAAAATAATCTGTCATCTTTATGACATTAAAAGGGTGTGGGATAGGAAGAGATTTATTCTATATTTCCTACATACACCAATATTAGATCACAATTTCAAAATATTTATTACAATACCAAGCTTCCTAATCTTTTCACTCGTAAAAAATATAATGATCTAGTACAATCCTTTTAAAGTTTTTCAAATACAAAAATAGGATTTTAAAGAAACCTAAGTAATTTCCATGTTATTTTTAGGATTGGATAAATCAAATTTGTTCTCAATGAAAAGTGACCATCATTATCATCATCATCAAAACATTATACAATTAAAATAATTTTCAATTTAAACAAAAATATTTTTAAGCCAAGAGTCTCATTCTACAACCTAGTATAAGGGAGATTTTGATTCCATCTGTGCTCACCCTCGAGTTGACACATGTCCCTTTTAAAATAAAAATGAAATATTCTTTAAATAAAATAATGCGGGCTATAGTAAAAATTCAAAAATGAAAATAACATAATTTTATATCAACTTTATAGATAAATAAGTAATTAAAATTATATATATATATATATATATATATATATATATATATATATATATATATATATAGAGAGAGAGAGAGAGAGAGAGTACAAGAAAGTTGTATAATTCTTATACTTTTTAAAAATATTTCAGTGCGTGACTTAAAAAAACTACTTATGCATGTTGACTTATTTCTTTCAACATCAGCTTCATACATACATATGGAAAGAAAGTAACAAAAAAAAATTAGTGTTGATCATAATAAAACATTTTAATGCTTCAAGAGGAGTAATTAAAAGTGAAAAAAATCAATTACTTCGTAAAAGTAATACAATGAGATATGTAATTCATTTAAATATTGGAAGTGTTTAGAATTGCGGAAAGAAAGTCTCAATTTGATTTTGCCTTGGTCAAATTGAGAAAATTTGAATTTCCACATCAACAAACAACTTGGATGCAATTAACTTGTGTGACATGGATCTTGTTACTCAGTTAACTCAGTAAATTTAAGTTATAGGGCTTGGATTTCAGTTAAGCATGTGTGATTACTAATTTTTAGTAGTTAAGATTATTTATTTCTAGTTATATTCATTTAAACTAGTTCTAACTATTGATAGAACTAGTGGAAGGTCAATTGTGCAATGGGACAATAGTCTAACTCAGTGAGCACCTAGTTAATTGATCAATCAACCTAAAAAAATTTTGACAAAGGAAAAATTCGTAATTTTATTAATGAAAACAAAATTACATGTTACACTTTGTTGTAGTTTTAGAGACAGTCAAATACTTTGCAGCTAGATGCTATATTACAAGAGGAGTGAAAAATCAAATTTTCCTCCCTTTTTTCTTTTCAAATTTTCGCCATGGACCTGGTGATGGCAAAGCTGAGATAAGTGCGAGCTGATTTTCAACTATGGTTGCTCCATTGTCCTTATCTGAATCGGATGTGTCAGAGTTGTGTTGTCTTTTGTGTCCTCCGCTTTCTGGTACCTCTTGGTCCAAGGATGCTTGAGCCGTGTTTATAGGCTCTTGCATCTCATGTTCTTGTGTCTCAGCTTCGGTTGTTGTCTGGTTGTTTTCTTTTGGGGTGGGTTCCGTCTCAACTTCTTCCACCTCCTGTTTTGGTTCGACAGAGGGAAATTGCCAGCCCTTTGTGGCTTTCCCTGTCTTTTTCTTTTTTTTGTTGTCTCTTTTAGCCTCTGGACAAGTGTTCTACAAATTCCCTATATTCCTGCATACTCTGTACCTGAAGGAAGTGTTCTCATAATCAAGATGCTGCGTCCATTTTTTTTTTTTGTGAGTCAGTGGGATGCACTCTGGAAGCCCCTTGCTAAGGTCCACCTCCACGCAGATGCGTGAAAAGGTGAAGACCCTCTCCTCCATACATAGGGTGTCAGTTTTGATGTAGCTCCCAATCATGTCTCGAATGCTGCCAAGAACATCTTCATTCCAAAAATGAAGTGGTAGGTTGTAAAGCCTCACCCAGAACAACATCTTGGAGACCTCCATGGTATTTGTGTCAAAATCTAGAAACCAAGGTGTGGTGAAAAGTCCAGTGGATCCCCAGAACCATGGACCAGCATTTTGGATATGTTCTCTGATCTCCGAAGTTAAGAATTTAACAATGAAGAATCCCTTTGAATAGAGATGTATTTCACAATCCGCCATCCAGTTAGTGAAAATACAATGAAAAATCTCCATTGGTTTTTGCCAGAAACAATTAAATTTGCATATAAGTGCCTATGATTCAAAACCGGATTTGTACTCATCTATCTCAGGTAGTTCGATCTGCAGTTCTGGGGTCTGGTTGAGCTGTTCCACAATGTATGGTTTTGGGCCATAATCAGCTTGTGTTGTGGGGGAAACATATGTATTTTTCCCCTTTAAAATATTCTTGTAGGTCATTCCCCTGGAGCGTTGGGCACTATGCTGCCCAACAGCACCACCTCTCAGTCTCAGATTGAGGAAGATGGTGGCATTAGGGCCTATGCCATATTTGTTGAGGATGCAGGAGTCCTGAAGCGATCTCCCTTCATGGATGAGGGACTGAACGTGACAAGGATAACCAGTGGATAGCCAAATGGCTTCCTTAAGGTCTATGACCAGTTCAGATTCATTAATCCAAAATAATATATTGTTCCCCTCAGGGGTCTTAAGAAAAATTTGAAAGCTGTGAGTGCTTACCCGATCTTCATTTGCAGTGTGTTTAGAATCGGGCTTCTTCTCATCCTGTTGTGTCTGTGACCTTGGTGGCCGCCCTTCATGCGCATGGTGATTGCCGACAGTCCAAGAGCTGCCCACCAACAATGGCTAGCACAAAGAGAAGTCGACCAACAGAGATATGCGCATAGGGTGCAAAAGTTCCGGTGTAAAATACCAGATGGAGCTAGTAGTACAGGCTCTGCCCAGGATCAGACAGAACAGAGCATCGAGCATAGGGTGGGAAAGGAACAACACCTCCTAGCCGCCGGCGGGTGGTCCGCAATGCCCACCATTCCAGAAAATGCGCACAAACAGTAACGAATGGCCCTCATCTCGCACAGTCAAGGATAAAGGCGTAGTCCACCTGTTAGGTCTGCAGGGGTGCCCTGTAATGGCAGCCGCGGGAAAGCCCCACCATGCCCCATATACCTTCCCATCCATTGTATGGTTGCGAAGGAGCAGAGTCCAGATCCATCACCACACAGATACATCTCTGCGTTCAAATCCATGGCGGCACCACCAGGTTGGTACGCTCCGGCATGCGGTGGCGTCGTTTGGGTCATGAAACCCTAGGGCGAGAGAAAAATCACCTGTGCTCTCCATGTCTCCCATCAACCTAAAATATCTAGTGCATGCAGAGAATTTGAGTTCCCCAGTTGTGGTGGAGATTCCAAGCCAGTGTAACATCAATTATAGACTATTCTTGAGTGTATAGGTGTTGTACGCAACGAGATGTTCAAGATTGGAAATTTCACAATCAATTGGAGCAAATTTCCTAAATAATAGGGGCGTAATTCATTAGGATTTGTGTAAGGAAATAGGGGCTCAAGCTGAGCATGGGGACTTCACTCAATGAACCTATGAAATATCATGTATGTTCATTGCATACTAAAAAATACCCTTAATTTGACTACATATTGGAAAATACCTCTAAAAATCACATTATTTAACCCCCTACCAATACAAACAAAATAGACATTCCCAATTTTAAAAACCCCTACTTTTACTAGATATTTTATATTTTTATTACATTTTTTATACCCCTTTATATTTCTTCATTAAATTTGAGCTCCATTTTTTATACTTGCCGATATAAAAACCCTTTACCCCCTATTATATGCCTAATATAGTATGCCATTTTTTCCATAATATATATCCCCCAATATGAACACACGTGGTATGGTATTGCACCCCCAGTGAAGGCCCGGTGAAGTTGAGGTAGAAATTGACTAAGTTTGGGTTAGAGCTTCTTATCGATCATAGAGATAGGTTATTCACTTGCAGGTTGTGCTCAAAGTGAGTAAGAAATTGTAATACATATCTATTCATCTAATTAATGCAAGCATGATTAATGGAATTTTAATAGTTTCTTTCTCTTGGAAAAATATTTTATATGCATGTTATTTCTTATTGCACGTGTGTGATTATTGTTCTAAATTATGAATTAAATTTCGTAGATTAGTAGATTAGGATTGTGTCTCTTGATTTTAGATCAAACATCTCGAGAATTTGCAATTCTATAACCATATTTCTACATCATATCAGAGATGGATTCACATTAGAATAGGAATTTCGAATTTGTTCCACATGAGGTTCAATGTAGTAGGATTTCTTGAGAATTGGGAAAATGACCTTCAATGGACTGAGATTAGAGTATGCCTTGGAAGGAAACTCGAATTTCATTTCATGCAAAAATCACATGGAGGAAGTGCTTGATGACAACAGATTGTTGCAATATGTAAAGACAAATATTGTAAAACCCATATCAATTGATGCACAAAACCTATCCCATTGGAAGAAATATGTTGCCAAGGAGAGCAAAATAATCTTTGAGGGAGTGCGAGACCACATCGTATCAAATATACATGGAAAAGAAACTCATTTCTCAATGTGGAAGGCCCTGACATACTTGTCCGAGAATAACAGTGATCATAGAAAACTGACCCTCAAAGAAAAACTTCGAAAAATTAAAATGGAGAAGAATGATACTCTCCCGCAGTATCTCACTAAATTTATAAAATTTTGGGATGAGCTTGGAGTGGTTGGTGTGACTGTTGCAGAAGAGGACTTGGTGAGCCTAGCTCTTCTAGGGCTTTAAAAATCTTAGCATAGCTACCATGACGCTATAAATGGAAGGGAAATTTTACCGAAGTGGGAAAGGTTGTGGTACAACTTGTTATAAGAAGAGTTAATGAGAAATAAATAGGATGGAACTTCATTCAAAGCAAAGGATGAAGAAAATTTGGCATTATTTGGAAAGAAAAAGAAGGAAAAGGGGAAGAAATCTCAAACCAAACCAAAATCTAGCCAAGGGAGCAAGAAGAAAGACTTGTCCAAAACAAAATGCTTCAATTGTCAATTTGGGAAGAATGTTACAAAGTGTCTACATAGAAAGTCTAGCAAGAATAAATCAGGAGGAGCAACAGGTGAAGTGTGTGGAGCAAGAATAAAACACTATGATGGAAAGTGTGTGGTACCTGGATTCTGGTGCCTCGTTCTACATTACAGGGTGTAGATATTTTTTTTAGCCACCTAAAAGAGAAATATCTCGAAATTCATATTGAGCTTAGGGACGATGGAAGGTACAACACTATCTGGACTGGTACAATAACCTTTAAAAGGGAATCAGGATCCCCTCTTTGCCTCAAAGATGTCATGTTTGTTCGAGGCCTAAAGAAGAACCCCATCTCTATAGCATTCTTTGGAAGACTGTGGTTCTGATGTAATCTTCAGCAAAGGGAAAGCATTCCCATATAGCCACTATAAAAATGAAGCAAATCAAGGTTCGTGTGAAGAACGTATACAAGTTGGATGTGGAAGATTGCGCTCCATTAAGTAGTAAGGCAGAGAACGTGCAGATTCACGATGTCAGTGAGTTCTAGCACAAGAGATTGGGCCATTTGCATCATGGCGCCCTGAAAATTATGAAACAAATAATCATTGGCCTCCCTAAAGGATCACTTGAGCAGCAAGATGTATGAAAGGGTTTTACCTTGGGGAAATATGTGAAATCCACATTCTATTATCGAGATAGCAAAGCACATGCAGTCTTGGATGTTGGAAATATTGTCATTTATGGCAAAGGAGAAGACAGGAGTAGCACCTGAACTATCACTAAGGAAAAAGAGCAAAGAAGAAACAGAAATAAGGCAAAGGAGAAGGCAGGAGTAGCACCTGAATTATCATCAAGACAAAGGAGCACAAAGAAACAACAACAACCAAGGTAGAGAGGTAGCAGAGACATCAGAGGAAACAAATGAAGCAGAGAAAGAAGCAGAGGTAGTAGAGATAGAAAAAGAGAAGTAAGGAGCAGCATTAGACAAGAAACAAAGGCAGCAAAGACATACAAGAAGCAGAGAGGTAGCAGAGGCAGCAGAGAGAGCATTAGACATGAAGCAGAGGCAGTTGTATAAGGGTCGTTTGATTGGAGATCTGGAGAGACAGAGTAGTGAGGTTGAAAGGGCCTCTGAGTTGAAGATCTAGCCAAAACAAGGAGGTTTTGTAAGTAAATTCAGTTGTGTATATAAAAGGGGTTGGTTCAGTATTATATGGATATTGTTGATTTAAATTCTATGTGAAAGAGATTTGAATTCAATAAGAAATTGTATGAGAACCAGTGAGGTGAAACTCTGTAATTGGGGTTTTAAATGGGTCATGTGTGTTACTGAAGAAATCGATAGTCATGTCGATGTTATGGTGTGCAATTATCTGTGCATTGATGATCTAATTACATATGGTGGAGATCAGGGTTTATAAACAGTTTTGATTAAACTCTGTGGCAAGGGTTCGAATTGCAGATTCTGGGTATAAATTGAATGGAACATACAGTTGAATGAAATCAACATCTTGGAGCATTGTATTATGCAACGGTGAAATGTTCGAAGGAAATTGGAGGGAAGAAATCAATTGCATTGATGCCGTGAATTTATCTATTCAGAGGAATGATAAAGGCGCAGGAAAAGTAATGGAGCTGTGAACAACAGCAATCTAAGTGATGGTGCGTTGATGCTCTGAGGTAACGACACCATAGAACCATGAACAATGAATCGAGGGATTCGTGGAGGAGCTACATTAAAATATGGTTTTACAAGCTAGAGGAGGCGTTAGTAGAACCGTGAACGGAACCTGGAGCAAATGAGATAAATGGAACCATGACTTGTGAATAGTAGAAGCGGTCTTAAGAAACCACTTGTGGTTTTCGCATAAGTTTTAAATAGTAAGAAAATTTCAAGAAAAAAATGCGCTAAGGGTCCACGTCTGACACGTGTCTTTAGCGGTTTCAGAATACAGCCCATTTCACAAAATAATTGTGCACTAAAGTGTTGCGGTGAAAAAAATGCGATATCCATTGGATTTGGCATGATGGGATGAGGTGTTGCGACCACCGTTGGATCACAAGTGAAGTAGCACGGGCGGAAGGTACGTTATAAAGTGTTGTGGGACCCAAATATGTTGCAGATTCTTGGTTTGATATGTGTTGATGCGCTATGATATGCCGAGGTTTTAAACCCAAAGGTGAAGATTTATTGTTGTTTTAATATATGTCAGAACCAATATACAATATAATTTTGATATGTTTTAATGGATTATGGTCCACATATTAATGAATGGGTATAGTTGTTGTGGGCCCAAGTACTATATGAAATTCATATGATTTAATTCAAAGTCGAGGTTTATAAGGTCCAATTTTCATAATCGAAATGTGATGTTAGCGTGGGCTAGACATTATTATATGTTGGTGCGTGGAAAGTTAAGTATGGTGAAGATTTCAATTGGTAAATGAAATTAAAATGTCGTGGGCCAGATATGTTGTATTATGAGAGAATATTTATAATGCTCATTGATGGTGGGCCCAACTATTTGGCTAAAGGTTTGTATTATGGGATATAAATATCCATTTTATATAGTGGAACATTATGGGTTGAATTACGAAGTTCCAATAATGAGTCGACCTCATGAAGTGGGTTGGACTATGGTTTAACCATATATTTGAAACAGGCAAAGTTCCCGCATATGAATCCATCAAGTGGGTTGAGACCATGGTTCAAACATTTATTGAAACAAGTCGATTTTCTCCATAAAAATGAAATCTGAGACAGTGGGACCCAAACCTTAATCTATGTTGATATTTAGTTTATGCATTAACAGTTGTGGACATTCTAAGTGATGAACATTCAAATGATCTAAATTCAAATTCGAAGATTTTTGACATGTTCCGTGAGCACATTTAATAAGGATCATATAATATATATGATGGATTGGAATGTCATGACCAAAGGTTTACTTTGGGGGTTTTAAAACAGAGTTTGAAGTCAGCATGTGAAATACAACGTGGCCTGTTGTAATGTTCCTTTATACTCAGATTGAAAATGATAAGAAGGTTTTAAATCTTGGTTAAGACCGAAAACGACTTTAGGAGGAACAACTTCATAAAATGAAGTTTGCAAACTTGGTCAAAGTTGAAATATTCGAATATTTGATTCGACAATTCATAATGTGGGTTTTTTCTTATGGTGTGTTAAAAAGTAAAGCCCCCACATTGAAAGGTTTCCAGGTTGATAAATAGGTGTGGCACATAAAGACACAGGGCATTTTACATGCATGGAAAACAAAGGTATGCAAAACAGTTACATGACAGCATCAGAAAAGACAAACGCACAGCAAGCCAAGGGCCAGAAAAAGGGTTGAGTGAAATTGTTTTATGTAACTGAAAATGTGAATGTAAATGATTTAAAATTAATTTTATTGTATGTGATGCAAAGGCAAGTCTCCGTAGGAAAACAAAACTCCACTGTAAAACTGAAATTTGTACATATTACTATATTCCTCTGAATGAGATGGACAAAGAAATGAGAAGGCAGAAGTCAAAGAGTCATGGCTGTTCATTTCGAATTCCCTGTGGAATACAAATAGTCATGAGGTGAACTCTATAAATGATATCACATAGATATGCATAAAGAGGTTAGAGAATGGAGAAATGAGGTAGATAGGTAAGAAGAAGGAGGAGCAGATAGAGAAGCTGTGAAGATTCAGAGATGATATAAGGCAGACATGAAGGCTGGTGGACAGCAGTGATGAAGGTACAGAATAGAGCTGAAATCCAGGTAAATTAGCATGTGTTTTTCTTTGGAAAAAGTGAGGAAGTTGGTGCTTCCATATCAAGTTGTAGCTTGATAAATGTCAATTGTAGCTGACTGAGGTAGGAGCCTCCTATAGGTTGTAGCCTGCAGAAAATATAAGGAAGTTGGTGCTTCCATATCAAGTTGTAGCTTGATAGATGTCAGTTGTAGCTGACTGAGGTAGGAGCCTCCTGTAGGTTGTAGCCTGTAGAAAATAGAAGGAAGTTGGTGCTTCCATATCAAGTTGTAGCTTGATAGATGTCAGTTGTACCTGGCTAAGGTAGGAGCCTCCTGTAAGTTGTAGCTTGCATAAAATAGATGGGAGTTGGAGCTTCCTTGCAAGTTGTAGCATGCAGAATTGAGGTAGGAGCCTCCTGTAGGTTGGAGCATACAGAAAATCGGTGGTGAGAGGGAGTTGGAGCTTGCCTTTGCATCACAACAATAATAAGATGTGGTTTTCTCCCTTATGGGTTTCCACTCATATCTGTTGTCTATGTGCATGATGCTTATGTGTTGATAAGGTGTATCTAATCTGCTTAATACTTGCTGCTCACATGTTAAGATTGTTGTTACATTATCTAATCTGCTTAATACTTGCTGCTCACATATTAAGATTTCTCACATATTAAGTTGATCATGTAATGAAGGTGTAAATAAGTTTAAAAGGAAAGTTTTAAAAGTCCATGAATGTATTAAACTGATTCACCCCCCCCTCTCAATTTAACTAAGGGTTCAACAATTGGTATCAGAGTGGGTTCCTTTGGTGTAAGCCTAATAGCTTGAAGGAGATTTGGTTGAGTCATGGACTATCAAAATGTACCTGTGTTAAATACAACAAAATTTCGTAAATGGAGAGATAAGGTTAAGACAGATTTAATGGCTTATGAACCCGAGGTATGGAAACTTGTATGTGATGGTTACTACACAGACTCTCCCTCTTTGCAAGAACAACAGCGGAATTCCAAGGCAAAATGTGTGATATATAATTGTCTTCATAACAAGGATCTTGATTTAATAATGGATCTAAACTCTGCAAAATAAATCTGGGATAGATTGCATTTCATGCATGAAGTAGACACTAGGGGCTGCATTGTCAAGAAGGAGAAGAGAATCAAGAAGAAGAAAAGTTCATGTCAAAAGGAAACTGTTCAATCAAATGAGATACCTGCCAGGGTGAATGGATGTGAGCACCATGAAGAAATTACAGTTGAGGAAAAATCCAAACTTGACACAGCCTTGACTGAAATAGAAAGATTGAAGAATGAAAACAAAGACCTTAAGACATTGGTGCAAATATGTGATGAGAAAGAATATGAAGATAAGAAAGAAATTGTTGGCCTAAAGACACACCTTGAAGAAGTAAGGAAAGTAGAAGACCCTCTACTAAAGAAAATAAAGGATAAAATTCAGATGCAAGAGAAAATGGAAGAAGAAGTATTGTGCCAGAGAAAGAAATTAGAAAAAGCCCAAAGAGAATTATTAATGAATATTCCACAAATTAAAAGCTCAGGATAGTTGGACCAAATTCTAAATGCTCAAAGGTCTCCTCTCATAAAGACTGGGATAGTCTATGAAGGAGAAACAAGTAAGTCCAAGGTAGAAGACAACAGGAATATCATCTTTGTAAAAGCTGTAAAGGATAATGAAGCAGTTCAGAAGATTCCTACAGAAGTAGAAGCCAGCAAGAACATGATTTGTAAAGAAACAAACAAAAACAAGCAGCAACATGAAAGGACTGATAACAAGAGGATGAAACAATCAACTGCTAAAGGATCATACGCTCCTAAGGATGAATTGAACAAATTCGGACGATGTCAAAGGAGGTTCCTTCCTCCTGTGAAAAATATCACATGTTTCTCTTGTCATAAACCAGGACATATTGCAGCATATTGTAAGACAAAGAAAATCCAGTCCAACTAGCAATGGATGCAGCAAATGAGAAGAACTCCTCAAGAAAGCAAATGGAAAAGACAATCTTTCACCAGGTACACAAATCATTTCCATGGCTACTGTTATGCATGCAATAATTTTGGACATAAACTTGTTGAATGTAAATTGTGTTCAAAAAGGGGAACAAAATATTATACATCAGCTCAAAAATACCTTGGTAAAATAAGATGTTATGTATGCCTCAAGCTTGGTCACAAAGCAAAACACTGTAAACTGCCATATACATTAAAGAACTCTAGACAGATGATGGAATCTAATCAAATCAAACAAAACTATGAATCAAAAAGAAGTGCAGACATTATGAAGAACCCCAATAAAGTATGGAAGGAAAAGAGAAAGGGGGAGCCTGTTACCTCAATAACATAATGAATTCATCATAGTCTCAGGGGGAACTACTTTAGGAAGCAACGCAAATGTCCAGCCAGTTATAGATATGAAGCAAAATCCCAGGGGGAGAGCAGTTCATAAATAGTCCCCACAAAAGTAGTCTAAGAAGAGCTCCATGAAATAACAACAGCTAAAAGGTCAGGAAGGGAGAGGAAAATTCCTCTAATAGAGAACTACAGAGGAAGAAAATTATATGAAGCATTCTATAGCTGACAGATTGATGGAAGAAGAGAAGGAAACAAGAATCCATGGTAGTAGAGAGAACATCAGCCATGAACATGTAAGCTAAGAAGACATCAGCACATTAAGTGATGATCACATTGTGCATCATACTGCTAGAATTAACAATGAATCACATTAATAAGTGTTAGCCCCTTATAAATTTCTTGACAAGCAAGCAAGGGGCTAATTTGTTTTATGAGCCTTCAAGGAATGCATTTCCCTTGAAAACACATCATCCTTGAAGCCTTTTTATGTTCCCTGCCTCTGACTGGTATCCTCTGCTGTTATGGCATCAATGAGCCTTACTGATGAAAAATTATGCTCCAAAAGCCTTATTCTACCCCTTGTACCTCTGCAGAATGCCTAATTTTATCCATTTTACACTTTTGTCAAAGTCCCCTTCGTTCCCCCTTAATCCCCCCTTACTCTCCTAAATCTCCCCAAAATCCCCATGAAATCCCACCCTTGCCTTTTGTTTTCCCAAATTTCCCCTCTATCTCCCTATCGTTACCCTCCTTAGGCCTTGAAATGCATTAAAATGGGTTAAAAAACCCACTTTCCGACCTTATAATAGGCCTAAGCTCCTTTCCCGCAAACCCCCTCCACTTTCCTCCCCACGGAACCTAGCGTTATGACTGAGCGCTAACCCCGAAGGCGCTTGTACCTTATGTTTATTGAGGGCATTTTCAATCGTCGATTTGTACAGATCGGATGACGATCGCAGCCCCCACAACCTCTCATGTCCACGGTTCATTTCTCCGGTCGCGCCATCGCCGTCCATTCACCTTCCAGATCGACGGTCCGAAGTGTACCCGCCGTTGTGGTCCCCGCCGCACACTATGCCATAAAACAACCCGGTTTTCATCGCACCGCTGATGGGGGTCAGGCGGTATTCTCCCATTGCCCATCGATTCCACTCAATGTGTGATGTGTGGCTCCTGTACGATTCCAAAACCGCTTGCCCATCGCACGTTATCATTCATTACAGGACGCGTAGCGATATCATTGTGAGCCGTCAGATCTTTCATTTCCCATCCAACGGTCATCGCTCAATGAAGCTGCGTGCGGGTTAATCTATGGTCTCTGTACCCCTGGCCCACCGCCCGTTGCCCTCCACCGTGTTTCCCACCGTCGATCTCCTTTGAGATCTGACGGTTTAGATTTTTTTTCCCCCCACGATTGACTTTTCCACTGTCGCCCAGTCCCGCCACGTCACCTCCATGCGTCTCACCGTACTTCCGCCCCTCTCGTTTTATATTTTCCAGTCAAAGGTTGAAGATTCAAAGGTTTTCATTCATTTTTCCCCTCCGCGCCACCTTCTAACTGTAATCTTCACCGTTTTCACCTCACTATAGGTCTTCCACGATCTAACCAGTTTGCATGGTCAGTCTAGCCACCCCCCGTTGCGTCCACCACCTCCATTGTTTTCTTAACATGTTTTCGTATTTTGCAGGGCTTCAAAGAGGCGGAAAACCACCATGGTGTATATGTACTTCTTTAATGGCGTGTTGCACAGACAGAGAGTTGGATTTGGAAGCTGGTACTACAAGGAAATGTCAAGAAAAGCAACGGCATTAATTTTATCAAAGGAACAGTTCAATCTTCGCCGAAACCTATTCGGCGCCATTAACACACGGATTTCATAGTCAGAGACATAAATAGAGCAGCAGAGAGCTTAAGGCACGCAAATGAAGATATATAATCATTATGCTCAGAGATTTAGAAGGCAGAAGTACCAGATCGAGAATCCCGAGGATCACATAGGAGGTCCAGCATGTAGAAAACAATGAAATCAGGGTTCAAATCAGCAGAATGTTTCTTCTAGAGCAAGGACACAGTACACGTTATTGTTTCAGTATATATTGTGTCCAAGAAAAGTTCCCCCCCCCCACCCTACAACAATCCTATGCTATCAGAAGCATTCGTTTCACAAGTATGGCAGTCCATTCAGTCATTTATTTACCATTTGTTCATGCATCAAAGTACTACAGTGCACTGCAAGCTAGTGTACATCAGGGTCATATCAAAGTAATTAGAAGCCTGAAGGAGATCATTCGTGCACCCCAAGAATGCCAGAGATTAATGCTCTGAGTTTAAAACAGAATGGGCTTCGGCCCTCTTCCTCTTCTGAATGTTAATGCTGCATTTAGTTTCCTACCTACCTCCTCTGCTTCTCTTTAGCTATAAAACTCATGAGAAAAACATTGTAATGGTTGTTGATTAGTTATCAGAGAATTGCAAGTAGTTTCTCTTGAGACACAGTCTCTGTGTAAAGTTGTAAGATAGGCTGAAAAATGATGTTTTCAGACTGAGTATTCAGCTATTGGCAATGTTGTACTTGATTGGTATTGCTATTTAATATGACAAGCACAATTCTTTAGATCTTGATCTAAATCAACGGTGATGTTTTCCTATCTCTGTGTTTTAATTCATTTCAATTCATTTCTACTGGCTTGCATCAGAATATTGGCATAGGATTTACCCTTGTTAGGTACCCTATGTTTCTGCTCTCCTTGCCATTAATGTTTCTCTTCTGAATGTATTATCTAAGAATTTTTTTCAGTTGGTTTAACCAGTGTAGTGGATGTTATTGCCTGCTCTCTGATGTATGAATTAAGTGAATTCAGTTTCTTAGATGCTTCTTGTTAAGGATTTAGTTGGAAGATTTGGGAACACTGGGGATTAGAGTTAGCCCTGTCCACTAGGATCCTTGTGCGACCAACTGGTCTTTAACTTTGTGCTCTAAATCTATGTTATCTCCTCCTCTCCTACCTTTCATATCACATAATCATCTTTAAGATCCAATGTTTTAGATGACTAGCCCAATTGAAAGCTTTCACATTGGATAGTAAGCAAATCATTCCTGACTCCATTGCCCAATGGTTTTGAATGCTCCCTGGAATATTTCACCTCTGCCCTTTTTCTCTTTTCTCATCCTAGTCTTACATTGAATCCTTCTTTCCTGATAGCCAGCAACCAAACAAACAATCAAACAAACAAACCCCGAGCCTCATAACTAGCCTAATATCTTAAAATTGAGCTTCAAAGACATACACCTTTAACAATCATAGAGAGATCCCTCTCTGGACCCAGGAGGGCTAGATCCTGAGATCTGAAAGTGGTTCTGATGTTGTCTCATATTTTGGTATTTCCAACCTTGCCAAAACATGGGAACCCCAACATAATGGCGACTCCGCTGGGGATCAAACCCAGAATCTTTGGTTAGGTTGGTAGATTAAACATTCCCATTCACACATCAACCTCTATACCATTTGTTGTGTTCTCCCATACTCTTAGACAGAGTCTGGAAAGGGCCAGGTAGCCTCCAGATCTCACACTCTTTCAGAGGTGACATATCTGGTAAATGCCCTCCCAGTCAATCTCTGGTTAGAGTTTGCTGTGTTTGGAAGATATCCTTGAAAGGGGACTTCTCATAAGCACTGTGGTGGACAGTGTACCCTCCAAAAACATCCCAAAACTTCCACCTGGCGACTCCATATTCCCTAAATGATTAAAGACTCCACTGGTGATCAGTAGGTCTGCTGATTATCTTGGTTCACATTAGACTCCATTGGGAGACCAAAGCCATCACAACATCATCCACAGTAGAAGTAACAAGTAGGGTTAAGCTGCTTGATTAGAAGCAACACTCTGGCTTACAGAACCATTCACACAAGAGCTTACCCCAACCCAAACCCACCTGAAATAGTTGATAACCCTAAGAGCATCCTCAAGGGAGCTCCTACACCTAAAATACCAACTATTTCCAGCCACATCTGTAGAGCTAACTCTGCACCAGAAGATCTTACAGCTCTATCACACTTTCGCCTTGACCTAGACCTACCAAACAACTTACCTAGAACTAGGTCATTCAGTGTCCTAGACCAGCCTGACCTTGAGCTTCCTCGTTCACCATCTCAAAGTGGTAAACACTCTGGGAATAGACAGACCCCTCCATCTACACCTCTGGATATACACTTCATTAAAATCTTGGGGCTCAGTCACCCTAGATCTGCTCATCAGTCTTCTGCTAGTCATAATATCCCTGTCATCCACATACCAGCTGCTCAAGTTAACCCTTTACCTCATCAGAATATCACCATGGCAACCTGGTATGCACCTTTGGTGTTACCTCAGCCTCTAGTACCCTTACCAAATGATTATCAATCAAATATCCCACATTTCACTGCCAAAGAGTCCATCACAACTCAGCAACATGTAGATAAGATGGAGGATTCTTTTGACTACATGGAAATAGACGATGATATATTCAAAATGAGAATTTTTTCCCAGAGCTTAGGGGGTGATGTGAAAAAATGGTTTAAGGGTTTAACCTTGGGTAGCATTAATGACCTCCCAGCTCTGTATAAAACATTCATAAGTAAATGGGAAGTTAGGGAAAATCCTCGCCAACTCCTATCAGAATACATGAGCATTAAAATAAATGTAGGAGAGAGTGTCCATGATTACACAACAAGATTTAACAGCATTTACAATGCCCTCCCTCCACATATGAAACCTCCACAAGGTATGGCTTTAGCAAAATACCCCGAAGGTTTTGATGCTGACATGGCATATGAGCTTAGGGATACAGAATACAACACATTGGAGGACATGCAGAAAGGAGCAGTGAACATAGAGGCAAATCTAATTGAGAAAAGAGCAAGACTGAGAGCTGAGAAGAGGGTAACTTATAGAGATGATAATGTAGCTCCCTCATCTGACCCAAACTATGACAGATTATCTAAAAACATGGATAAGCTGCAACAAATGATGGAGAAAATGGTTGTCACAGTCAGTAACCAAAATAGAAACCAAAACCAAAACCAAAACTTTAGAAGAAACAACACCGCTCCCAACAGACAAAAGGAATCAGATCAACAAGTTATTCCCCCATTCCAAAAATTTCTTGATGAAGATGAGGGAATCATAGAAGATTCTGAGGGAAACACAATAAACATGTTTGAAACGAAAGATTCAATCCATAAATGTTACTCAGAAGAAGATCAGCCCTCACCCTCTGGTTGGGATGAGGAGTGGTTAGAAACTGAGGGTTACAGATTAGGATTTGAAAATGCCATGATGCAGGTCAGGGAACAATATGAGCTTAGGAGAAAAAAGAGCCAAGAAACTCCTAAACCAAAAGCTTCTGAGATCACCATCAAGAAAAGACCTAAGAAAACTTCTAAGGTGACTGCTGAAAGTAACAAGTTAGCAGCTGAGAGTTCTGGAAAGAACAAAGAAAAAGACAACCAAAACACTGTTACACAAGGTAAACCCACTAGCAGCACTAGCACCACAGTTAGTGCTCATGATAAAACTATCCCTAACTCTGTACATAGTGAGAACCAGTCCACTGATTCAGCCACTAAGGTGGTGATTAACAAAATAGAGTTGAACATTCCAAAGAGTCATTCCACTTTCAATTTGGAGAGTGAGATTGCAAAAATTAAAATCTCTGTCCCACTCTCTGAGCTAGCCACTCAGAATGTATATAAAGGCCAAATTTTGAAAGCATTAAATTTAGGTGAGAATAGTGACACTGTAAATCTGAGTGATGATCAACCTGCCCTCCTGTTTGGACCAAAGATAGAAGGAAAGTTTCAGGAAGGGGTAGTGCCCCATTTTTATATCAGTCTTAATGTCCATGATAAGAACCTCCACAATGCAATGCATGACTCTGGAGCATCACATAACCTGATGCCCAAAGTAGTGATGGAAAGGTTAGGCCTAGAGATAACTCGTCCCTACAAAGATCTATACTCTTTTGACTCCAGTAGAGTAAAGTGTCTTGGCTTGATCAAAGATTTATGTGTGAGCCTTACCCAGATTCCTGCAAAATGTATGGTCATGGATGTTGTGGTGGCAGATGTGCCACCCAAATATGGCATGTTATTATCAAGATCGTGGGGAGCCAAGCTGCAAGGAACAATGCAGATGGATGGGGCTTATGCCACAATCCCAATCTTTGGCCAACTTAAAAGACTGTACAGGGAAGCAAAAATGAAATTCCTGGTTAGTAGCCCCAAAAAACCTGAAAACTCTCCTTTATACTCTATACATACAAACCTTGACTCCTTCATCCTATGTAATGGTGATTCCTTAGAAGGGTCAACGTCCCAAAACAGAGATATAAATGAAGAAACAGAGCCCATGGACCTTAATATAATGGCTACTCTAGACATGGAGGAGAAAGATGTAGAAAACTCAGAACAGCGCACTGAAACAAAAGCCCAAAGTGAACCAGAAACATAATGCGATCGGCCAATTAGTCATACCTCTGATCTACACACACCTAATGAAAAACTAAACAGCCCACAATCTAGTGCAGAACCTAGTACACAACATAATGGAGAACCCAGCTGTAGGGAAGGAAATGATGATAAAACGAAAAATGAACCCTTGTGGGAGATGAGTTTCGATGGGTCATGCACCAAGAGAACTGCTGGGGCAGCAGTGTGGATACGAAACACAGATAATGACTACGCAGAGAGCCATGCCTGCAACCTGCACTTCAAATGTACAAACAACATTGCAGAGTATGAGGCTCTTATCCTGGAGTTAAACATGTTGAGGAAATTAGGAGCCCGTAGGCTAACCGTGTGTGGAGACTCTGAGCTGATTGTTAAACAGGTGAATGGTGAATACACAGCGAAACATCCTAGATTGAGAGCTTACAGGAATGACACTATGGATTTATTGAAAACATTTGTCGAATATGAATTAGTGTTTGTTCCTAGGGGTCAAAATGCCATCGCAAACGGATTGGCTTGCTTGGCTAGTTCCTACCCTAAGACTCCAAGCGACCAACAGATCATCATTCAGACCAAGTTCAGACCTGCTATGCTAGACAATGAAAAATATTGGCAGGTTTTTGAAGGAGATAAACAGATTGAGGATTTTCTGATAGGCAGAAACGAGTTTGAATTTTCTGATTCAGACTCTAAACCTGACAGTATCTGCCTAAGCGAAGAATCCTCAGATGAGGAAGAACCACCTTTAGACATAGAAATAAACGTCTTGAACGAAGAAACTGGAAATACAAACGGAAATTGTGAAAATGCAGAAAATGAGGAGGTCGAGGTGCTGCAGGCCAAAGATAAGAACTTACCTCAAGGCTTGGCACCTTTAGAAGACCTTTTGACTTTGACGATGTAGCAAAAAAGCCCACCATAGAGCACATGGACTCTAACGTGAAAGAATGCAATATAGGCACAAAAGAAAAACCCAAAATGATCAAACTGGCTAAGTCCCTCCCTGCAAGCATGAAAAAGAAATACATTTACTTATTCAAGGAATGCATTGATGTATTTGCTTGGATTTATGAGAACTTGAGGGCCTATGACACAAATATCATACAACATAAGATACCCTTGAAAGAAAATCAGAAGCCTTTCAGGAAGAAACTTTGTAGGATAAACCCAAAACAATTGCCTGCAGTTGAAAAAGAGATTAAAAATATGTATGAGGCAGGCATAATAGTTCCTGTGAGGTTCTCTGATTGGGTATCAAACTTAGTGGCTGTGAGAAAGAAAACAGGGAAAATCAGGCTGTGTATAGACTTCAGAAATCTTAATAGAGCCTCACTCAAAGACAATTACCCTTTGCCAAAAATGGAACACATTCTACAGCAGGTAGTAGGCTCAAAAAGGATTTCTCTTCTGGATGGTTTTTCAGGATACAACCAAGTTTTAGTACTCCCAGAAGATCAACTCAAAATAGCTTTTACCACTCCCTGGGGCACTTTTATGTATGTAAAAATGCCCTTTGGACTGATGAACGTTGGTGCAACCTTCCAAAGAGCAATGGTTATAGCTTTTTCAGATGAGATAGGACACTTAATTGTTATTTATTTGGATGACATAACAGTCTACTCCAAGACTGAAGAAAAACACCTAGAACATCTAAGAAAAGTGTTTGAAAAATGTAGAAGGTTTGGTCTGTCACTGAATCCTAAAAAGACTATATTTGGGCTACAAGAAGGAAAGCTTCTGGGCCATATCATATCTGAGAAAGGGATTAGGATAGACCCACAAATAGTTGAGGGGATACTACAGATCACACACCCAAGAAACATCAAAGAATTACAGTCCTTCATTGGGAAAATTAACTTCCTTAGGAGGTTTATTCCCAATCTAGTGGAACACCTTAGGAATATGACTAACATGTTGAAGAAAGGTGCAGGAGTTAAGTGAACTGTTGGAGCTAAACAATCTTTTGAATCAGTAAAACTTGCACTCACCCAAGCTCCTGTTCTGATCAGCCCTGATTTCTCAAAGGATTTCCTGATCTTTTCATTTGCCTCTGAGCATACAGTGGCTGCAGTCTTGCTGCAGAAAAACACTGAGGGAATGGAACGGCCAATTGCCTTTTTCAGCAAAGCACTAAGAGATGCACCCTTGAGATACAACATAATGGAAAAACAGGCCTATGCCTTAGTCAAGGCCTTAAAGGATTTCAGGGTGTACATATTTCATTCTCACACCATAGCTTATGTGCCTAACATGGTTGTCAAAGATATATTGTCCCAAGATCCTGATGGAAAGAGGGGCAAATGGATTACTGTGATTTTAAAATACGACCTTGAGATAAAACCCACAAAACTAATCAAAGGGAAGGGCTTAGCTAAATTAATGGCTGAATCAAACTTACAGGCCCTTGACATTAACATGGTAAATGCCTTGGATGAGCAGTAAGGACTGCCTGATCCCACTGTTGAGGAGAAGTTTCAGAACTCTCCTTGGTACTCTGATATCCTTTATGTGCTCTCCAACCTCAATGCTCCACCCGAACTATCAAAGACCAAGGCTAGATTCCTGAAACTAAAGGCCAGAAACTACTGCATTTTAAATGAAAACTTATATTGGAAAAATCTAGATGGCCTATTGCTTAAATGTTTGCCAGAAACTGAAGCTGAAAAGATTAAACAAGAGTTCCATGCTGGAGAGTGTGGAGGCCACCTGAGTTGGAAAGCCACTGCAAATAAAATACTCAGGGTTGGTTATTATTGGCCCACACTCTTCAATGATGTCCATAGGATGATAACTGCTTGCCATAAATGTTAGATCTTTGAAGGGAAAAGAAAACTCCTCCCCATCCCTTTACAACCCATCACTGTTGAAGGCCCTTTTATGTAATGGGGCCTAGATTTCATAGGGGAGATTCACCCTGCTTCTTCTGCACAACACAAATGGATCCTAACAGCCACAGACTACTTCACTAAGTGGATAGAGGCCATACCTACTAGGAATGCCACAGATTCAGTCATCATTAGTTTCCTAGAAGGTCATATCCTCTCTCGGTTTGGCTGCCCAAGGAAAATAGTCACTGATAATGCTACTGCTTTCGGATCCAAGAAAATGGTTGATTTTTGTTACAGGTACCAAATAGCACTTGGTCATTCAACTGCCTATTACCCTCAAGGTAATGGATTAGCTGAATCATCAAACAAGAGCCTAATGACCATCATCAAGAAGCTGTTGGAAGAGAACAAAAAGTCATGGCATAACAAGTTAGTACATGCTTTGTGGGCTGACAGGCTTACAACAAAGAAATCCATTGGCATGTCTCCATATCAGCTTGTCTATGGAACAGAAGCAGTGTTTCCCACCAGCCTTGGGGTACCAGTGATCAAGCTGGTCCAGGAGATTCAAACAGAAGAAGACAGTATGGTGAGAAGGATAAACCAAACAATCCATCTTCAGCAAACAAGAGAAGAGGTCTACAACAGAGCAGTGAAGGTTCAGGAAAATATAAAGCAGTTGTTTGACAAGAGGACCAAAGTTTTTGATTTCAAAATCGGGGATAAAGTTCTGAAGTGGGACTCAAGAAGAGAGGATAAAGGAAAGCATGGCAATTTTGACAGCTTGTGGCAAGGTCCATACATCATTCAAGCTACTGTGGGTCCAAATGCATTCTTCTTACAGGAATTAGATGGTACAGATCTGTTTGGGGGTCCTGTCAATGGCAGGATGCTCAAACACTACTTTTGTTGATCTACAATTTCCAGTTTCCATTACCATTGTACATACCATTGCATCTCTTTATTTTCAAGAAAAAAGAAAAAATGTTCCAAAAAACAGAGGAAAAGAGAGAGGTTCAGACATGCTCAAAACATGAACCTCTGATGTTCAAAGGATTGGCTCTAATAAGCTCAAAACCTGAGCCAAAGAAAGCAAAGTAGCTGGTCCTAACATGCTCAAAATATGGACCAGCAGAAAGAAAGAGAAATCAGCTCTAACATGCCCAAAACCAGAGCTGAAACGAAGAAAAGAAAGTGACTCTAACAAGCTCAAAACTTGAGTCACAAAAAAGAAAGAAGGATACTTCAAGTTTCAGATTTCAAGCCTTCAAAGTTTTGTCTCGGTTTTCTGCAAATTTTTTCCATGTGCAACTTTCTTTATGCCTTGGATCCACAGCAAGTTAGACAGTCTAATCCTGGCTTGATTGTTTTTTAAATTTCTTTTGTAGAATGTAGAGAAGAAATCTGCTGGACAGTTTAATCCCAACAGATATTAGATTAGGTAGAGAAACATATGAGACCAACAGTCTAATCTGGTCTCATGGAGTAATAAGGGTAGATTTAGAATAGGTTTATTTTCTGTTTGTAAAAATAAAATGATGTGAAGGGTCTGCTAGCTCAAATGCACCCTAGAAGAAGAAAAAATTCTAGGATTGTAGTATGGGTAGGCAGCTTTGTTGGGAAAAAATTTTCTGCTGATGAGATGTCTTCATATTGTGGCAGCTGATGAAAGAAAGAAAGGGATGTGCCAAGCAGCAGGCAACTGGCCTATTCCAAAGATCTATTCTCTGAATTCTTGACTCCTTCAAGAAGAAGCCATCCCCATGTGGAGCCACTGTTAGCCCCTTATAAATTTCTTGACGAGCAAGCAAGGGGCTAATTTGTTTTATGAGCCTTCAAGGAATGCATTTCCCTTGAAAACACATCATCCTTGAAGCCTTTTTATGTTCCCTGCCTCTGACTGGTATCCTCTGCTGTTATGGTATCAATGAGCCTTACTGATGAAAAATTATGCTCCAAAAGCTTTATTCTGCCCCTTGTACCTCTGCATAATGCCTCATTTTATCCATTTTCCCCTTTTGTCAAAGTCCCCTTCGTTCCCCCTTAATCCCCCCTTACTCTCCTAAATCTCCCCGAAATCCCCATGAAATCCCACCCTTGCCTTTTGTTTTCCCAAATTTCCCCTCTATCTCCCTATTGTTACCCTCCTTAGGCCTTTAAATGCATTAAAATGGGTTAAAAAACCCACTTTCCGACCTTATAATAGGCCTAAGCTCCTTTCCCGCAAACCCCCTCCACTTTCCTCCCCACGGAACCCAGCGCTATGACCGAGCGCTAACCCCGAAGGCGCTTGTCCCTTATGTTTATCGAGGGCATTTTCAATCATCGATCTGTATAGATCGGACAGCGATTGCCGCCCCCACAACCTCTCATGTCCACTGTTCATTTCTCCAGTCGCGCCATCGTCGTCCATTCACCCGCCAAATCGACGATCTGGAGTGTACCCGCCGCTGTGGTCCCCGCCGCGCACTATGCCATAAAACAACCCGGTTTTCATTGCATCGCTGATGGGGGTCGGGCGGTATTCTCCCATTTCCCAGTGATTCCAGCTGAGCTTGCGACGTGTGGCTCCTGTACGATTCCAAAACTACTTGCCCATCGCACGTTATCATTCGGTACAGGACGTCTAGCGATATCATTGTGAGCCGTCAAATCTGTCATTGCCCATCCAACGGTCATCACTCAACGAAGTTGCGCACGGGTTAATCTATGGTCTCCTTACCCCTGGCCCACCATCTGTTGCCCTCCGCCGTGTTTCCCACCGTCGATCTCCTTTGAGATCTGACGGTCCAGATTTGTTTTCCCCCCACTGTTGACTTTTCCGTTGTCGCCCGGTCCCGCCATGTCACCTCCACGCGTCTCACCGTACTTCCGCCCCTCTCGTTTTATATTTTCCAGTCAAAGGTCGAAGATTCAAAGGTTTTCATTCATTTTTCCCCTCCGCGCCACCTTTTGACTGTAATCTTCATCGTTTTCACCTCACTATAGGTCTTCCACGGTCTAACCAGTCTGCATGGTCAGTCTAGCCACCCCCCGTTGCGTCCACCACCTCCATTGTTTTCTTAACATGTTTTCGTATTTTGCAGGGCTTCAAAGAGGCAGAAAACTGCCATGGTGTATATGTACTTCTTTAATGGCGTGTTGCGCAGACAGAGAGTTGGATTTGGAATCTGGTACTACAGGGGAAATGTCAAGAAAAGCGACGGCATTAATTTTGTCAAAGGAACAGTTCAATCTCCACCGAAACCTATCCGGCGCCATTAACACACGGATTTCACAGTCAGAGACATAAATAGAGCAGCAGAGAGCTTAAGGCATGCAAATGAAGATATATAAGCCTTATGCTCAGAGATTTAGAAGGTAGAAGTACCAGATCAAGAATCCCGAGGATCACACAGGAGGTCCAACACGCAGAAAACAACGAAATCAGGGTTCAAATCAGTAGAATGTTTCTTCTAGAGCAAGGACACAGTACACGTTATTGTTTCAGTATATATTGTGTCCAAGCAAAGTTCCCCCCCCCCCCCCCCCTACAACAATCCTATGTTATCAGAAGCATTCGTTTCACAAGTATGGCAGTCCATTCAGTCATTTATTTACCATTTGTTCATGCATCAAAGTACTACAGCACACTGTAAGCTAGTGTACAACAAGGTCATATCAAAGTAATTAGAAGCCTGAAGGAGATCATCCGTGCACCCCAAGAATGCCAGAGATTAATGCTCTGAGTTTAAAATATAATGGGCTTCGGCCCTCTTCCTCTTCTGAATGTTAATGCTGCATTTAGTTTCCTACCTACCTCCTCTGCTTCTCTTCAGCTATAAAACTCATGAGAAAAACATTGTAATGGTTGTTGATCAGTTATCAGAGAATTGCAAGTAGTTTCTCTTGAGACACAGTCTCTGTGTAAAGTTGTAAGATAGGCTGAGGAATGATGTTTTCAGACTGAGTATTCAGCTATTAGCAATGTTGTACTTGATTGGTATTGCTATTTAATATGACAAGCACATTTCTTTGGATCCTGATCTAAAGAAGCGGTGATGTTTTCCTATCTCTGTGTTTTAATTCATTTCATTTCGTTTCTACTGGCTTGCATCAGAATATTGGCATAGGATTTACCCTTGTTAGGTACCCTATGTTTCTGCTCTCCTTGCCATTAATGTTTCTCTTCTGAATGTATTATCTAAGAATTGTTTTCAGTTGGTTTAACCACTGTAGTGGATGTTATTGCCTGCTCTCTGATGTATAAATTAAGTGAATTCAATTTCTTAGATGCTTCTTGTTAAGGATTTAGTTGGAAGATTTGGGAACACTGGGGATTAGAGTTAGCCCTATCCACTAGGATCCTTGTGTGACCAGCTGGTCTTTAACTTTGTGCTCTAAATCTGTGTTATCTCCTCCTCTCCTACATTTCATATCACATAATCATCTTTAAGATCCAATGTTTTAGATGGATAGCCCAATTGAAAGCTTGCACATTGGATAGTAAGCAAATCCTTTCTTGACTCCATTGCCCAATGGTTTTGAATGCTCCCTGGAATATTTCACCTCTGCCATTTTTCTCTTTGCTCATCCTGGTCTTACATTGAATCCTTCTTTCCTGATAGCCAGCAACCAAACAAACAATCAAACAAACAAACCCCGAGCCTCATAACTAGCCTAATATCTTAAAACTGAGCTTCAAAGACATACACCTTTGACAATCATAGAGAGATCCCTCTCTGGACCCAGGAGGGCTAGATCCTGAGGTCTGAAAGTGGTTCTGATGTTGTCTCATATTTTGGTATTTCCAACCTTGCCAAAACATGGGAACCCCAACAAGAAGGATGAGTAAGAGAAGTGCCTATCATCATTATGTCATTACATCATTCATCTATGAAAAGTCCCCTTGGAGGAATGCAGCTAAGTGAGTGATAAACCTCTGAGTTATCTGCCCATGAAGATTCCAAGTAAATAAATTGAAGATGTCTTCCTGAAGATCATTATGTTAGAACAGTTGAATTGTATATAAAGCAGCAATGATTCAGGAGCAGTCCTAGAAAGGAAAATGCAGTGACATTCTTTTAAACCAGAATGACAGACTATGCAAAATTTTAATGATGCCAAGATCAAATTCAATATATTGATGATTGTTGTTGAGAACAGTGGAGAGCTCAATAGTAGAAACTATGAAGGTTGTCTTAACTATGGGTTCATGTGTGAAAGTAGTATCAATTGGTATTTGGTACAAGCAGCATGTCTATCAACAGAATACCAAGTGTTATTAGTGGAGTAGTGGTATGGTACAGGTCCTCAGGGTCAAAGGATTATGGCAAAAGTACATCAAGGTAGTATACCCAGCGTTATCTGCATTTTTTAAAGCATAAAAGGGTCAATGAAAGGGAAAAAGGATCATTATCTTGTTACACTTGAAGTAGCATATTGAGCATTGAAGAAATATCTATTTCTAGATATAACTGCATGCCTTCCTCAAGTCAGTACAGATATATCTTCAAGGCCTCTTTCTTAAGATCATTCATAAAACTGTGTGAAGTTTGTTTGTTGAGATTTCAATTAAACAACTTGAAGATGTTTTGGTGAAGATCATCATGATATAACAGTTAAAGTATTGGAAGTATGAAGGACTAGTTGTGTTAATCTTACAGATGAAGCTCAAAAGTCTGTTATTGATTCATCAAAATCATAATTCAGCATAAATGATTTGCTGGTAATTCACCTTTAAAGAGAGATTGATCATTGACATACATACCCCCTTATGTCATAAATAAAATTGCATGGTTGATAAGTGAGACTGACCAATACATTGAATGTATCTAGCCTTAAGGGTTTGTTTTGAAAGTACATTGTACAAGCATTAAAGTCATTTGGTCTCTTAGATTGAAAGATATCGTCTAATCTCACAATAAGTTGTAACATCTAGGTTGATTCATTGATCTCATCAGTAACAAGGACCTTTCAGCTACTAAGTGTAATATCCTTGTCAGCATCCTAGCTCATATCATCACCAACAGGCGGGAAAGGTGAACCACAGCTATAAAAGATATATTGGCATCATCATAATTGAACATATGTTGTACTGCAGATGTGTATTGCAGAAGAAGACATATTCCATCTAAAATCTTCCTCAACGGATATGTATTTCTGATGAAGATCATACTAGAGACTGAAGTATATTTGAAGCATTCTCAGTAGTTTAGTTTTGGTCCAATGATGCATCTCTGATTATATAAGTCTGATTATATATGGTTGTTCTATCATCACCTACACTCTATACAAGTGCAAGGAGTCTGTGCTTTGGGATGGTATCAACTTACTGTGTATATACAAGTTCAATAATTCTCAAAATTGTTCTCTCAACAACTCTTGTACACCAGTCTGGAGCAGCAAGGTATAAAGTCAAAAGAAGAAGGCATAAACACAACTCAGAGAAAATAAATGAAAATATAGAATCTACACTAGGAGATGTGCAACCATTTGCCATTGATGTCAAAGGGGGAGGAAAAGCAAGCAAAAGAAGATAGGCAGAGGAAGACAAAACACACCTTTTAGAATGAAAGGGGGAGGAAGACTTGGAGGAAGCATTGGAGTATTGGTGGATGTGTTGCCATCAATGCCAAAGGGGGAGACTGTTGGAAATATTGTCATTGATGGCAAAGGATAAGACAGGAGTAGCACCTTAACTATCACTAAGGAAAAAGAGAAAAGAAGAAACATAAATAAGGCAAAGGAGAAGACAGGAGTAGCACTTGAATTATCATCAAGACAAAGGAGCACAAAGAAACAAAAGCAACCAAGGTAGAGAGGCAGCAGAGACATCAGAGGAAACAAATGAACAAGAGAAAGAAGTAGAGGTAGCAGAGATAGGAAAAGAGAAGCAAGGAGCAGCATTAGACAAGAAACAAAGGCAACAAAGACAGACAAGGAGTAGAGAGGTAGCAGAGGCAGCAGAGAGAGCATTAGACATGAAGCAGAGGAAGTTGTAGAAGGGCCATTTGATTGGAGATCTGGAGAGACAGAGTAGTGAGGTTGAAAGGGCCTCTGAGTTGAAGATCTAGCCAAAACAAGGAGGTTTTGTAAGTAAATTCAGTTGTGTATATAAAAAGATTTGGTTTAGTATTATATGGATATTGTTGATTTAAATTCTATGTGAAAGAGCTTTGATTTCAATAAGAAATTGTATGAGAACTAGTGAGGTGAAACTCTGTAATTGGGGTTTTAAATGGGTCATGTGTGTTACTGAAGAAATCGACAGTCATGTCGATGTTGTGATGTGCAATTATCTGTGCATTGATGATCTAATTACATATGGTGGAGATCAGGGTTTATAAACAATTTTGATTAAACTCTGTGGCAAGGGTTCGAATTGGAGATTATGGGTATAAATTGAATGGAACATACAGTTGAATGAAATCGACATCCTGGAGCATTGTATTATGCAACGGTGAAATTTTCGAAGGAAATCGGAGGGAAGAAATCAATTGCATTGATGCCGTGAATTTATTTATTCAGAGGAATGATAAAGGCACAGGAAAAGTAATGGAGCTGTGAACAACAGCAATCAAAGTGATGGTGCGTTGATGCTCTGAGGTAACGACACCATAGAGCCATGAACAATGAATCGAGCGATTTGTGGAGGAGCTACATTAAAATATGGTTTTACAAGCTAGAGGAGGCATTAGTAGAACCGTGAACGGAACCTGGAGCAAATGAGATAAATGGAACCATGACTTGTGAACAGTAGAAGCGGTCTTAAGAAACCACTTGTGGTTTTCGCATAAGTTTTAAATGGTAAGCGGATTTCAAGAAAAGAATGCGATAAGGGTCCGCGTGTGACACGTGTCTTTAGCGGTTTCAAAATACAGCCCATTTCGCAAAATATTTGCGCACTAAAGTGTTGCGATGAAAAAAATGCGATATCCGTTGGATTTGGCATGATGGGATGAGGTGTTGCGACCACAGTTGGATCACAAGTGAAGTAGCATGGGCGGAAGGTACATTATAAAGTGTTGTGGGACCCAAATATGTTGCGGATTCTTGGTTTGATATGTGTTGATGCGTTATGATATGCTGAGGTTTTAAACCCAAAGGCGAAGATTTATTGTTGGTTTAATATATGCCGGAACCAATATACAATATAATTTTGATATGTTTTAATGGATTATGGTCCGCATATTAATGAATGGGTAAAGTTGTTGTGGGCCTTAGTACTATATGAAATTCATATGATTTAATTCAAATTCGAGGTTTATAAGGTCCAATTTTCATAATCGAAATGTGACATTAGCGTGGGCTAGACATTATTATATGTTGGTGCGTGGAAAGTTAAGTATGACGAAGATTTCAATTGGTAAATGAAATTAAAATGTCGTGGGCCAGATATGTTGTATTATGAGCGAATATCTATAATGCTCATTGATGGTGGGCCCAACTATTTGGCTGAAGGTTTGTATTATGGGATATAAATATCCATTTTATATGGTGGAAAATTATGGGTTGAATTATGAAGTTTGAATAACGAGTCAACCTCATGAAGTGGGTTGGACTACGGTTTAACCATCGATTTGAAACAGGCAAAGTTCCCGCATATGAATTCATGAAGTGGGTTTAGACCATAGTTTAAACATTTATTGAAACAAGTTGATTTTCTGCATAAAAATGAAATCTGAGACGGTGGGACCCAAACCTTAATCTATGTTGATATTCGGTTTATGCATTAACAGTTGTAGAAATTCTAAGTGATGAAAATTCAAATGATATAAATCCAAATTCGAAGATTTGTGACATGTTCCGTGATAACATTTAATAAGGATCATATAATATATATGATGGATTGGAATGTCGTGACCAAAGGTTTACTTTGGGGGTTTTAAAACAGAGTTTGAAGTCAGCGTGTGAAATACAACATGGCCTGTTGTAATGTTCCTTTATACTTAGATTGAAAATGATAAGAAGGTTTTAAAGATTGGTTAAGACCAAAAACGATTTTAGGAGGAAAAACTTCATAAAATGAAGTTTGTAAACTTAGTCAAAGTTGAAATATTCGAATAGTTGATTCGACAATTCATAATGTGGGTTTTTTCTTATGGTGTGTTAAAAAGTAAAGCCTCCACTTTGAAATGTTTACAGGTTGAGAAATAGGTGTGGCACATAAAGACACAGGGCATTTTACATGCATGGAAAACAAAGGTATGCAGAACAGTTACATAACAGCAGTAGAAATGACAAACGCACAGCAAGCCAAGGGCCGGAAAAAGGGCTGAGTGAAATTGTTTTATGTAACTAAAAATGTGAATGTAAATGATTTAAAATTAATTTTATTGTATGTGATGCAAAGGCAAGTCTCCGTAGGCAAACAAAACTCCACTGTAAAACTGAAATTTGTACATATTACTATATTCCTCTGAATGAGCTGGACAAAGAAATGAGAAGGCAGAAGTCAAAGAGTCATGGTTGTTCATTTCGAATTCCCTGTGGAATACAAATAGTCATGAGGTGAAATCTATAAATGATATCACATAGATATGCATAAAGAGTTTAGAGAATGGAGAAATGAGGTAGAGAGGATAAGAAGAAGGAGGAGCAGATAGAGAAGTTGTGAAGATTCATAGATGATATAAGGCAGACATGAAGGTTGGTGCCCAGCAGTGATGAAGGTACAAAATAGAGCTGATATCCAGGTAAATCAGCATGTGTTTTTCTTTGGAAAAAGTGAGGAAGTTGGTGCTTCCATATCAAGTTGTAGCTTGATAAATGTCAGTTGTAGCTGACTGAGGTAGGAGCCTCCTGTAGGTTGTAGCCTGCAGAAAATAGAAGGAATTTGGTGCTTCCATATCAAGTTGTAGCTTGATTGATGTCATTTGTAGCTGACTGAGGTAGGAGCCTCCTATAGGTTGTAGCCTATAGAAAATAGAAGGAAGTTGGTGCTTCCATATCAAGTTGTAGCTTGATAGATGTTAGTTGTAGCTGGCTGAGGTAGAAGCCTCCTGTAGGTTGTAACCTGCAGAAAATAGATGGGATTTGGAGCTTCCTTGCAAGTTGTAGCATGCAGAATTGAGGTAGGAGCCTCCTGTAGGTTGGAGCCTACAAAAAATTAGTGGTGAGAGGGAGTTGGAGCTTGCCTTTGCATCACAACAATAATAAGATGTGGTTTTCTCCCTTATGGGTTTCCACTCATATCCGTTGTCTATGTGCATGATGTTTATGTGTTGATAAGGTGTATCTAATCTACTTAATACTTGTTGCTCACATGTTAAGATTGATGTTACATTATCTAATCTGCTTAATACTTTCTGCTCACATATTAAGTTGATCATGAAATGAAGGTGTAAATAATTTTAAAATGAAAGTTTTAAAAGTCCATGAATGTGTTAAACTGATTCACCCCCCCTCTCAGTTTTACTAAGGGTTCAACATTGGAAAGAGTCCACTCTGATGTTTGTGGACCTTTCTCGACAACCTCCAATGCCATACATAAGTATGATGTTATTTTTGTTGATTATTTCTCAAGAAATTATTGTATCTTCTTCATGTAGAAGAAGGATGAGAGATTCACAAATTTTGTAGAGTTAAAGGCACTAGTTGAGAAAGAGACTGAAAATAAGGTCAAGGCTCTCAGGAGCGACAATGGAGGCGAGTATGTTTTGAATGAATTCAAGGATGTATGTGGAAATAAGGCATTCGAAGAGAGTTGACAACATCCCACAACCTGCAATATAATGGGGTAGCTGAGAGAAATAATCGTATCATTGTTGGAGCTACGAGAGATATGCTACACGACCAAGGCCTACCACTACATTTATGGGCAGAGGCATGTAACATAACAGTCTACTTGCATAACTGGAGTCCTCAAGATTCTTGCTATGATTACACTGGAGGAGGATTTCTCTGGGGGAAAACCATATGTGTCTCACTATAGAATTTTTGGAGTCCCTTTTTACTGCCATGTCTCCAAAGATTCAGGGAAAAGCTTGAGCCGACGACAAAGTTGGGAGTTTTGTGGGTTACACCGAAACATCACACAATTACCGTGTGTACTCACCTTCCCTCATAATGACAGTTGTGTGAAGGGATGTAAATTTTTATGAGGAAAAAGTGATACGGTGCTCTCTTGAGGGGGAGCTTCAGATCCCTCCAAAAGAGGATCTTTTAGCTCCAAAGGAGGAGCCTCAGAAGGAGCCTCAAGAAGTTGTGAAGTAGCCACAAATGGAGGATCATAAAGGAGGTAGAGTGGAGACATCCACTCAAGAAGAATCGTCTAAAGAAGGAAGAAAAATAACTAGGGAAGTTGATATATTGGTGCAGGATGCGAGGGAGAATGTGGGAGCTCCTTCAAATTTTCATAGGAAAAGAAGGCCACCTGAGAGGTACACTGGCTACATGGCTCTAACGACTGAGTTTGTAGAGAATGATCCATCCTCTTTTTACAAAGAAGTAGATAAAATTGTTTGGGTTGATGCAATGGTGGAATAATACGAATCCATCATGAAGAATAGTGTTTGAGAAGTGGTCCCAAGAGCAACATATAAAACAGTTGTGGCTTCGGGATGGACCTTCAAAGTTAAACATGCAATCGATATAAGCATAGATAAGTATAAGGCCATATTTGTAGCCAAATGATTCTCTCAAGTTGAGGGAATTTACTATGAGGAAATCTTTGCTCCCGTAGTAAGGTATTCATCCATTAGATCAATTCTTGCACTAGCTACACAGATGTGGTGGGATATCCACTAGATGGATGTAAAAACAAAATTTCTCAATGGCATTATTGAGGAGGAAGTGTACATAGATCAACTAGAAGGTATTGAGATATTTGATCGGGAGTCCCATGTGTGCAGACTTAGGTGAGCATTGTATGGTATCAAACATGCACCCTAAACTTGGTACACCAGGATCAACAATTATCTCACTGGTTTGGGCTTCACCAAAAGTGAGGTAGATGCGAACCTTTATCATATTTTGCTAGAAGGTAAATTTCTTATTGTTGTTTTATATGTTGATGATGTAATATTGAAAGGTGATGAGAAACTGATCAACTCTTACAAGAAATATCTTGTAAGGGAAGTTGAGATGAAAGACATGGGTCTCATGCACTACTTCCTTAGGTTGGAAGTATGGTAAGATGATGAGGAATTATTTGTGTCTCAATGAAAGTATGCCAATGAGATACTGGAGAGATTCTGCATGAAGAGTTGTAAGCCCATGGAGACACCTTTAGTGACCAACTGGAGGAAGGATATTGCCACTTCAGGTGAAGAGATGGATGCTGCCATTTATCGAGAATTAGTGGGTTCACTGATGTATCTTGTGAACACACGACCATATATGTGCTATGCAGTCAACCAACTGAGCCAAGCTATGGTAGGCGGAAAAAATTGTTTTGGAAGGAAAGAAAACATGTTTTATGGTACCTTAAAGGCACTACTCAATATGGATTACGGTACAGGCAGACATAGGGAGTGAAGTTGTGTGGCTTCACAGATGCAGATTGGGTAGATTCCATTCGACTAACATATTACATCACGTGCAATTTTCAATGTTGGGTCTGCAGTAGTTTCTTGGTATAGCAGGAAGCAAAGATCTATGTCTCTCAACTCGGCAGAAGAAAAATACATGGCTGCAAGTCAAGTCACATGTGAGGCGATCTGGATGAGAAAGATACTTGTGGGACTGTTTGGTCAGATGATGGATCCAATAGTGATCTATTGAAAAAATCAGATTTTCATTAAGCTCTCTAAGAATTTGGTATTTCATGATCGGTCCAAGCATACAGATATTCGATATTGTTATAGGTCAATTTGGGCATCATCCCCCATGACCTAGTAAAACTGGACATCATCCCCAGGGCCAATCATTAGGGGAATTTTGAGGTCTAAAATGGGCCTCGTAAGAGAAATGTACAAGAAAAATAAACTTTATAAGAACCAATAAGATTCAAGATGATGATGTCAACCATGGGGGATTATTCACCATTTTTTAAGTAAAAGGGTACAAAGATTAAAATAAAATAAAATAATAAAACTACGTTTTTCAACTCGTATTTTAAACTTATCTCCCAAAGTTTTTACTCAAATTTCGATCAGGAGTACTCGTTGGATGCAAAATTTAATTCCTCATCCAAGGAATACCCATGTTGCATACTTTCGATGGACCCTGCTATACGAAAAATGAGAAATACATGAAAAAACATGATTACAATCACGTTTTTCATGTATTTCTCATTTTTCGTGTAGCAGGATCCATCGAAATTATTCAACATGGGTACTCCTTGGATGAGGAATTAAATTTTTCATCCAACGAGTACTCCCACTCGAAATTTGAGTAAATACGTTGGGAGATAAGTTGAAAATACGAGTTGAAAAGTTGTTTTTTCTTTTTTCCCTCTAAATTTTGATGATGTAATCAAATCTTATTTTATTATTTCCACTATTATTTTATAATTTCCTTAGGAGACCCATTTTAGACCTCAAAATTCCCCTAATTGAAATAGGGTCTATCATCCCCTTATATTTCATTTGCTATATGTCCTAAGAGAAGAACAATTCATTCATGGCTTTTATTGTGAGTTTTCCAAGGTTTGAAGTATATGTTATATCACTTATGAACTCACCAGCATTGCTTCTAAAGGGACTAACTGCATTTCATATGAAGCATCCTCCATTCAAGGGTGCACTTCAATTCACTTCCCGACATTCAAGAGTGTGTTGGTCACCTGGGAGCAGAATTCTCATTGTTCCGGGAGTCTCCACATGGCTAGTGCCTTCTAAAAGAGTCCATATGTGTCAAACTTCGAATCCAAGTGTCCATCTAACACCTTTGAACTTGGGAACATGTCTAGCCTATTATTATAAAGTCATTCATTGAGAGACTACCATCATTTTCCCTATAAATTGAGCATAGATCCTAGTGTTAGGGAAGGAAGAATTTTGGTAAAGAAATTTTGTTGGATTCTCATTTGAGAGGGTGAAAGTACTGATATGACGCTGGTGTGATGTTGGATGTGATGAGGCTGGGATGATGCTGGAGCTGGTGGCATCAAATGGATCAATTGTTGTAACCTCCCCCTTCTACTCTTTAATAAATATTGTTGTTCATTTTCCCATATATGTATCTATTTATGTTTCTATTTCTCATGCAATGGATTCTTGAATGATATATATGTTTCACATCTAATCGATTTGAGTGATTAAGATAAGTAGGCATTTGTATATTGCAATATTTTTGTTGTTCTATGTTTATGCTTGCAAGAATAAATCTAGCGATCTGAGTTGGATTGAAGGAGACAACAAAAGCGAGAGAAGGAGAAGGAGAAGTGCTTAGATTGCAAGTAGGTTCTTCTATCATTTTGTGTGTCTGCTTATTTTAGAAAAAGTGTTAGAAAAGTCTTTCATTTGTTGTTCTAAGTTCCTAGCACCACACTTAGGGAATTTGATTTTTTTGTAGATCATAATTCTGCATAACAAATTAGCGACTCCGTTGGGGAGTTTCCTATCATTCCTAGTGTTTTTGCCTCTGCTCATTAGTAACATCTACTTTTCGTTGTTATAATTTTGAATGAAATAATTGCATTAGAAGTGTGTTCTGTAGATTTCATTTTCAATCACTTTTGCACCCAACTCACTATTGGTCAAGGCACAATACACTATAGTGTATTGTCTCCCACTCAACGGTGCACTACAACGCACTGCCTCCCCTTAGAGACTGTGTTGCCCCCTTAGCCAACAAAATTCCATTCAAATTTGAAATTTCTATCATTCTCAACCATTCATTTGCTGTATTCTCAACTGTCTAATACCTCTTAGAGACCAGTGAACTTACCTAATTCTTCCTCCTTTTAAAAGTAAATTTTTTCAATGTCTCTTTAGTGTTTTTCTTTATCATTGGAAAATAAAATTCAAAGTATTTTATTTATGCATTAGATCCATTTGTTTTCATTAAGGAAATTGTCATTAAATTCTTCGTTTCCTGTAGGAAAAATTGTAGTTCCATTCTTCATTTTTCTTAAAAGAGAAATTGTTGTTAAATTCCTTGTTTCTTAAAGAAGAAAATACTTGTTTTGTTGATTTGATGCATATAGTTTCCTTTCTTGCATTCACATGAAGGGAGATGAAAAGAAAAACCTGCATGTGCATATAGTGAATTGTGTGTTTTGCATAGGAACAAGTTAGGAAAGCTGCATTTTAGTTTGTGCTCTTTGTTGTTTGCTCTAAAACTGATTGCTCTTTCCCTTAGTAGCTAGTATTTTCATTGAAAAATCTAAAATTGAAAAGTTTGCTTATCATTTTAGTTTGCACTTTTAGGAATTTCCATCACATCACGCGGTGAACCTCAAAAAAAAAATTTTTAAACAAGATCAACATAAAATTTACATCAATTTACCTAAGAAATAATTGGAACATAACGATAACATTTAGAAGGTCTAGGCTAGAGACGTGTTCCGACGTCGTTAAACATAGCAGTTTTTACTAACTTGTCTGTGATACATTCCGAGTGTGATACCTCACTCCACATACATAAGTATATCAGAGCTCATCCACGTACCTTCGGGTATAGCGGGCAATGTTCTAGTACTAAAAGTATAAGGGGGTGCTCTCACTGTGCGGTTTCGCATTGACAACGTTAATACGGACTTGGGCCTCCACGTACCTTCAGGTATATTTGGGAGGAAAAATTTAGGTTGCTATCCATCCATAATGAACCAAGTCAACCGCCTTGTAATTTGTGATACACCGAACACAGTATTTGGGGAGATTTCTTGCCTGTACTTTTTGGTTCGCCAGGAGGTATTCTGCAGTTCACAATTACTTGGTAAACCTTTTGCCTAAAATTACACTTTTATTTTGTTTATTTGTTTTTGGTCATAAAATAAATCAGTCATCGTGGAAGAAGAACATCCATTTCCCCTTCATTCGCATAGAATAGCATTGAAACCACCTTTACCAGTGGAAGCCATTTTTGTTCAGTGAAGGGTACATTGCTCTACTGAAACTAGTACTATCAATACCTCTGGTGTGACATCATCCTCACATATACCAGAGTTGGCTCAAGTTGTTTTTGAAAATCCTGATTCATTAACTGTTGTCGAGAAAGAGTCCTCACAGATACCCGTGGTCATAATCCATCCAGTCAGTTAAACCATACCTACTGAACCCGACGTTGTTCAACTAGAAGTTGATCCACATCCTTCCACTTTTTTGCTAGAACATATGAATCCCGAAGTCGAATGACCAGAAGTTGTTCCTGTATCAGTCACCCCACAATATATTGTAGCCATTGAGTCTCCTGTATCGCACAGTCAACCTCGTGAAATATAATTTGGGCCTAACGGTGAAATCCTTCCACCTGGATTAATTCAATTGAAGAAATACCACAAGATGAAACACCTTTAACTCCAACTCATTTTGGGGTAGAGCTTTACCTGTACGAGTCTTTTCCTCAATTGCCTTCCTCTGATTTTGTTGATCCTGTGTCTATTAGACTTCCCTTAGATCCAATAGGGTATAAATTTGGTCGAATAACCATGCCCAAGCCAACATCTTCAGCTGCACCATCCATTCCAGTTGCGACAGCACCTGCTCTTGCTACCCCGTCGATGTTCACAAATTCACCAAAGTCACATTTATATTGTGGCCCTTCTATCCCACCTAGTTACCAATATTTCTCTGGAACCTTATCTGGTGCATCCTCAAACGCATGGACTTCACCAATTTCATCATCTGGTATTCTAACTGGTAAATCTATAGTGAGTACTGAATGGCTTGATCCTTTATATACATCATCAGGGCAATATCAAGCTAGTCCATTTGGGTATATTCCATCTAGTACAATTTCAACTAGACTCCCTACATTTGGAGAACAATATTTTCCATCTTATTATACTCCTCATGCTAGGGGGAAATCTATGGTCACCCATTTTGATAGTACTCCATCATTATTTGGTCATCCTAATGTTGGAATGAACGTTTGTCAGTGGCAACCCACTCTACCCATCCAACCACAAATGGTTGCACACTCGTATCAATCGATTCAACTTGTTGAACCCACATCAAATCCGCTTGTTAATACATCACTACCCCTATTACAGACTCAAAATATTATACCTCAACTGTCTCAAGTGGGTCCCTCAACCTAATACCCTCAAGTATTGGGCCCTCAGACTCCAACTCCTTCAGTTGGTTTACAACAACCACCTGTATCCGAAATTATTTATTCACAAGTTGGATTACCATATTATGGGATGTCGCAACCACAACCAGGTTATACCTATCCACAACCAAATCCAAGCTATCCTAGTTTGGGTTATAATATTGGTGGACAAACACCTTGGCAGCCACAAGCGCAAATGCCACAACCTTCATTTCAACAAGTAGCGTACCCAGGTTTTGGTCAACAGAATCCTCATGCGTTTCCTTATCAAAACAACCCCTATCTGGGTTACCAACAACAGATTCCTTATGCTGGTGCTCAAAGGCCTATTGCCCAAGCAATTCCATCATACCCTGGCTATGCTCAACTCGACTTAAATCGACAATACCCTTTGTTGCAACTTTAGAGTTACCGAATTTAAATCGACTCACTAATGATCCAATCAATTACGCTCCTTGGTGGCCTGTGATACCTCATAAATTACCCTCGGATATTCCTAAGTTCAATGGAAACCCTGGGGAAGACCCGTCGGTGCATGTTATGACTTATCATTTGTGGTGTTCATCTAACTCCCTAGATGATGACTCTGTTTGACTACGTCTTTTCCAACATACGCTCACTGGTCCGGCTACGAAATGGTACATTGAGTTACCAAGAGCTTCATTCGATAATTTCACCACCCTAGCTGTTGTATTTTTGACCCACTTCCAGTTACCCATACTATATGAACTGGAACGGAAATCTTGATTAATTTTAAACAGACTAATGCTACTCACATTTATGATCATATTCATGAGTGGCATCGTCATCGTAGAATGGTTAAGACATTTTCTCCTGATCAACTCCTTACTAAGTGGTTCATTAAGTCCATGTTACCATCTATAACTGAGGATGTGGCTAAGGGTGGCGTCATCACTAAAGAGCAGGTCATTCCTCGTGCCCAATATTTAGACTTTATTTACACTTAGTCTAGCACGCTCTACGAGAAAATTCCTAACATGCCGCGACCTAATTTTGTTGTTCCTCCTCCATATAAGGACTCTGGGGAATGCTTTTTTCTAGGAAATGGGGGGCTACCATTTGGGGGTCATGTTCAAATGGACTTATCATATGCCACAACCTCGCAATTTGAAGGGACCCCTTTTATCCTCTATAGGGAGCCTACTTACCTCTCTTATGTGATTAAGCCTGGACAAACTCCATACTACGAAGCACATGACATTGAAAAGCCTTCTCCCATTTTCCCCTCACAAGAAGTTTACATCCTCAAAAGACAAAATCACAAAACAAGCAAAAAGTGGAAGCCTAGAGGGAGTATAATTTAGGGGACTTGGTATTAGTTGATCAAGATTTGATGCTTGTCAAGATTCATGGAAAATTTGGTGATGATTATTACTACATTACTAAACTCAATGACGAACTATGTCCAAAACCGGTCAAGTTTAAGTCATGTCACCCCTTTCCTCAATACTTGACATTGTACTATATGCATGTTAGGGTAGGATGCATCGCATAATAATTTTTTCATTAGAACTAATGTCATATGATATTGATCATAGTAGATTATATGCATTTAGATTAAAATTTGCACATTTTGTTAATTTTTTTATTTTACGACCTAACATTAAGCATGGGTAATCATAAGACATCATACAAACATGTTGCCTTGTGGGTTTAGTATTTGATATGTGCAGGTAACAGGTTTGTGGTAAACAAGAGATTTTTGGTGTTCTCGTGACCTCCCGTTTGAGTAGCTCCACCCACTTTTTGAGAGATCACGTCCCAGTTGGAGCCAGATGTTACCCACCATTTTGTGGGTGATATCCCTAGGAGAAAATTTTCTCCAAGATGGTCCTCAACTGGCAGCCAACATCACCTTGCAGCCACCAACTAGCTCTTCATGCCATTTCTCCGCCACTTGAGACATCCATGTGGTCCCTCACCCATTTTCCATTATCATATGTTTAAAGGTGGGCCTCTCGAACCTAAAGGTATGCCTTGTCATTTGGTAATTGAGTATTGTAGTTGCTTATCATGGACACTTTTGGGCATGGATTAATGGGGGGATTAGGTGAAAATAGTTGGCTAGGTCTGTGCTCTGGTCCCCTAGACATCTTTTGGACGTAACCCTTGGATCCTAGTCTTGTGGTGTCTCTTTTATTGACATTTTGGTTTTAGGGGTGGTATTCATGGGAAAACCTAATTTTGGTTGTGTGGACCCACTTCCCCATCCACATACATCACTCCCCTCTTATTCATTGTAACCCCATTCATCATATTTCCCACCTGGGTCCTCAATTCTCCATTGGTTCCACATGGGGTTAGCCTCCCCTTCCCCTTGCCCACACCTTCAGTCAACTTGGAATGATGCCCCATAGGTTGATGCAGCTAAAAAGAAAAATTAAAAGCATAATTGGCCATATTCAATAGGAAAATGTACCACAAGATGCAAAAGATAGTTGGGACAAACATATTTAGCACGTGGGCAAAAGCCAATCCATGATCTCTACATACCCGTGGCCATCACCCTAGTTCCATAGGCCCTAGATGAGCCTCCTCCATCATTCTGTAACCAATGATTGTCCCAACCCCAGGTGGGAAATGAAAATTCCTAACTTAAAGGGGTTATCCGATGCTATACCTTACACATCATGCTCTTATCCTTGAGCCCCAAGCAATTAATCAAAGAAAAAAAATAAAAGGAAAGATAATATGAAGAAGAGTGGAAAAATCAAGTTTGGGGTATCTCATGCACCACTATTGCTCCCTCATATACATTATATACCCAAGTGTGGTATTCCCTTTACTAGCTACCCTTTTCCCCGACATGTGGCCCAAGATTGCATCCCTTCATTCCCTACTCCATTCATCTCTTTTTCACATTCCACCACCATTTGAAGGATGTACCTTGGACATACTACCCCATTTAAGGGTAGAAACCACCTAATAGGGTAATTGGTTAACCCCCTTTGGAGCTTGGAGACATTAGCACATGCCAAAGGCCACAATGGAAGGGCATTCCATTATGAAGTTCCCACTTGTTTTCCATGGTTTGTAAGCTCGTTAACTTGATTTCCTTAAATAACTTATTGTACTGGAAGGCTAGGGGACACATTGGATCTTATTCAGGATTAAAAATTGTCTCCATCTTGGGTTGGTCTCCCTATACAGGGTCCTAACACTCTAGAGGGCCACATTGGCACATCTAGGGTGTGAGTAGAGAGCCACGAGCCTCCACAGCAGTAGAAAAAATTCCATGGTTCCCAAAATATGTTCAAATATTGCTTGAGATTCACCTATTGGACGAGGAAGGTGCACTTGGTTCACCATGCCCATATGGCCCCACAGTTGTACCATGCAATTGGCAGATGACCAAATACTTGTATCCTGATGTGGCATCCCTTACACCATCATATGAGCCATTACAGATGGTATACATGAATATACGATCTACTTGGAGGCCCATGTGGTTACTTGTGTGCCCCCACACCCATTGGAAGCACCACAGGTTCATTATTTGGAGAACAAGGGCCCAACCCTTTGTCCACTACTTTTGGGAGTCCTATTCATCATTATGGTACTTATGGACTTCATTGGGCTTCTTAAAAGGCCCAACGACATGTATTAGTCATCATTGGGCCTCTTAAGAGGCTTATTATTTTGATTATGAGATAGTTTGGTGGGTGTGTCACCAAAAGTTAGTTATTTTGCAGATTATTTTATTTTAAGGGATAATGTAGGCCTAATTAACTAAATCGAACTCATTAGAAGTGTATCAACACGAGTGACGTGAATTCATTTTAATATGATCACTTGGATGGACTTGTATCTCTTTAGAGAACTTCGCTATCCTTCTTCGAGGACGAATTTTTGGAGCATGGAATGAATTTTCATGTTTGAATTATTTTCTCTTGTCTTGGAGCTTCTTGATTGGAATTTTTTTTATGGTTGGATATACTCTTAATACATGTAAGCACAATTTAATCCTATTTTTTCTTTATATTTTGTCACATACATATTTTCTGGGACTTCTCTATACTAAGGCTAATTTACTGCATCAATTTATGCGAAGTTGTGGAAATTCGGTTTCTAGATAGTGATGCTTCATGTATGGGCCATGTATTATGAAAGAATGTTCCTAGAGATGTGTCTTCATTGAAATTCATCTTAAAAGCCATCTATTTTGAAAAACGAAGTATAAATCTCTTGAAGTTGCTTTTTTCACTGCCCTAATGTTATGCGAAGGTGTCTTTGAGACCTCCTTGACATAGAAAATTGATGTCCATAGTCATGATTACTCTTGACTCCAGCTCTCCCCAAAGTACTAGGCACTAGTCCACCATAAAGGTGATCACCTCAAATAATTTTCCTTCTCCCACCTTCTCTTTTCTAGGTCTCTTAGGGCATCATTTATCTTGCAAACCACCCACTGGAAAAATTCAATTTCTTGGCGTCCTCTATGTTGGGTTTCTCCTAGGCACCCTCCAGTTTTGAAGCAATTATGATGGTGGGATTGTGAGGTACCTCAAGCTAGCCTCAAGATCAATCTTGCCCTTGGTTTCCTTGGGCTAAAGACCTCATTGGGATCCTCACCTTGTCTTGTGTCAAAAATTCATGCCCTTCGTAAAATGTCAAGTACATCATCGGTTGTTAAAACCTATGCCCTTGACCTACCCCCCAAGTCCACTTGATCTCGTGTGGTCCCACAATCCATTAAGAGAAATTATTCAAAGACCACTTGGAATCCAAGCCTCTACAATAATTTTAAGGTTTAAGGGACTCCATTATAATATACATTCCCTAAACCTTAACCTTGAAATTCCCCTTCATCCCTTCCTTAAGAGCCTACAACCTTGCCTTCCAAAGCAAGCAACCTATATACCTGAGCCTCTCTCATGAATAACCCCCTAGGATCACCCCTCTCCCTATCATTGTCAACTTATCTTGTGGCCCTTATTATATCGACTCTCCTCCCATCGGTGAAAATCCGTAAAGAGTAGGGAGCCTTAGCTGAGGTGACAATGGGCTATTGCTCCATTTGTTGCCCTTAATCTGGTAGTAGCCCTCCAAGGACCCCCTTTAGGAGCCCTTGCTATTTTGAGTGGTAACAGCTTCAAAGACAACACCATTCAAAAATCTCCCCCTTTGTCATTGGTGGAAACACATACTCTCCCTGCGATCACTACCCTCCTTGATTGCATGCCTCTGATCTTCCTTTCGTGACTTCTCTCCCCTTTTGACATCAATGGAAAAAGTTTAGTCCCCTTAAAGAAATATCTTCCTATGTCTTCCTGCAATAAATTTTCTTCCTCCCCCTGACATGCTATGCTTCTTATGTTTTGCCATAGTTGATTCCGCTTGTTAATGGGTCCTTCTTGAAACAGTCCATAACCAAATCTTCCATTTCATATACTGACTAAACTTCCTCTTACGATTTCTTCAAATCTACCATCAACCTATCAAAGGATGTATTTTCAAATGTGAAACTATTGTTATATAGACTCCCCCTCTTCAAAATTGATATGATAGGGAGTCACCAAGCTTGATCATTTAGAATGATACATGTACCCATGTTTATTTAATATCATCATCTTGAATCTCAATTTATTTTCCACCTAGATTTTTCATTTACCTATTCTTCTTGTTCTTTTTTTCTTCTCCAAACAATATTGTTTTTGAAATTGGTGTTTCCTTTCCAAAATATTTCATCACGCTTCTGCAGTCACAGGATATCTTTCCATATTTTTGGCATTTGAAGCATTATACATGATACCTAAATGATGATGCACCTAGGTATCTGTCTTGTGTTCCTGCAAACTTGCTTCTAGGATAATGACTTTGATCTTCATTCTTGTCATAAGCTTTGCAATCCGTAGCCATGTGCCCAAATTTAGTACATGAATAATAATAACCAAGAAATATGCTAGATTACCTGGACGGGGGCAATCTTCTTGGTGGTGCATCTCTTTTGTAAGCTTCATCTTGAGTTCTCTTTACTTCAGTTTGTTGATTTCTCTTTTTCTTATTTTCTTTTGGAGGCATGCAATCTTCAATTCTTGATGGAACCCTTGATAACACTTGCATAACTTTTATGCTCTGCTTCTTTTCCTGTTGTCATGGATCTTGAGCCCTTTTCAACATGAGTGCTTTTGTATCCTAATCCACATTTATCGCCACATGGTCTTTGAATGCTAATGATCTCATCCAACGCTTTCGAGTTGTTCGCAAAGTTCTATTGGAAATTTATTTTATGCACTTCATTTCATAAAGATACTATCTTTGCTTCTAAGTCTTCCTTTATCTTGGTACTTTCTTTTAATTCCCTTTTGAGTGATTCTTCAATTTTTTTGGCCTCTTTTGTCTATACTTTAAGATTGATGATTATCTTCTCGGAATCTTTAGTATTCTTGTTAAGAATTTTGGCATGTTCCTTCAGTTCTCTTAGCTTAGCTTACAATGCTTTGACAGTTCTTCTTTCCACCTTAAGTTCTTTTAGGGTGCTGATAAGTTCTCTTTCAAGATCAACCTCACATTCTCCTTCTTCATTTTATCTGTGTGCTTCTTGATATTTCTATAGATTATTCATTGCCATGAATAGTACTCTTCCTGTGTATTTTTCAATGTCCTTATCATTCTCTTCTTCGGATGAAGAGCTATCTTTCTTTGAGTAGAAAATTTTCATGAAGCTTTTCTTTCTGCCTTGTTTTTTGTATCTTCTTTGATTCTTCTTCACTTTCCTAGGAGTTTCTTCTTCATCATCATTTTAACTTTTTTCATAAGGAAATTTTAAGCGAAATGGAAAACTTCATCACAATTGAAACACTTCAAGGGAAGCTTCCCTTTGTACTTTCTAGTACCTCTCTTAAATTTTCTCACAAAAATTGTAATTTCTTCATTTGACACTTCACTACAACTATAATTAGGGCTTGGCTTAGATTGTTGCTTGCTTTTCCCTGTCTACTTGGATGTTGTACATGCTACATATCTGTGGGATGGATTCTCCTATTATGTTCTCATTTCATAAGCGATAAGTATTCCATGCAATTCATCCATATTAAGATTTTCTAGATTTATTCTTTCTTCTAGTATAGAAACCTTGGAGTCAAATCTCATGGAAAGAGATCTCAGTACCTTCTAGACAACTATTTTGTCTTCTATGGTCTCACCTATCCATTGCATGCATTTAAAACTTCATCAACTCGTAGGAAATGCATTGTAACGTTTTCTTATTCATTCATTTTTAGTTATACAAACTGAATACTGAAAGTCTAGATTTTGGCTTCCTTGACCCTTTTGTCCCCTTCATAGATATTTTGAATCTTGTCCCAAATGTATTTCGTTGATTTTCAATTCATTAATTTGACATAACTAACTCTATTAGATCATTCAAAATAGCACTCATAGCTTTAGCATTACTATCATAAATATTCTTACCTTCATCATCTATTGGAGGACTAGAGGGTTTTGAATATCCAATCATTACAAAGTGCCAAACATCATATCTCTATGCTTTTACATATGCTTTCATATTTCCACTCCAAAACACAATTTTTTTCCATTAAATATTAGTACTCTAAACTTTGTGCACTCCATGATCTCCCTTCTAATGGTTAAACTGCTTGTGAAGGAACTTACTCTGATACCAATTGTTGGAAACACTAAGAGGGGGTGAATCAATGTTTCCTTTCAATTAGTTAAATTTAATTTCACAGAGCATTAATTATCATTAGCATCATATAAATATAAATAGTCATCCACACAATTCAACAATGCTCAACAATAGAGACGTCACACAATATATTTTTAGGTGGAAACACTTCTTGGAGAAAACCACCGAATGCTTCTTAATATTTGTCTTTAATAATTTACATCAATAGGAAGTTCCAACATCAAGGATTTTCAGCATCAAGTGAAGGAGGCTCCAACCCCGTGGTTTAGAAACTCCAAGTTGAAGGACACTCCCACGCCTTAGTTTACCATCTCCAACTCGAAAGACTCTCCAACACCTTGGCTTTACCAACTCCTACTAGAAAGACACTCCACTTGTTCCATAGATTATCAGACTATGCCATCCATAGAGGGAAAACCCTCAGATAACCCTTTTCAATATTGAACTGAGAAAGCTTCAGAACTTATTCAACATAACTAATTGAAGAGGGCCAAAATAATATGTCACAGGATAGAACTAGGGCTGAATGTCAATGTCATTTTGATGTCACAATTAGTTCTAAAATTCAGTGCCAAAGATATATGTGCCAAAATGTATTTATAGTCTGCAAATATTCTCACAGAGATTCCTCCGAAGTACTTGGTATTTTGAGCTCAAATATTTCCCTAATATAGAGGATCAAAAAGCATATTTACAGTTAGTTCTGAAGTGATACAAATAGAAACAAAAGATTTCAAATTGAGCTTAAAAAAAAATCAAGATTCACAAACGTTTTGCTCCAGTGCCATGTATGTCGCCGATCAATGCCTTAAGAGGGCCGAAATATTCCCAGCAGAGGGTTGCACACTTTCAGAAAGAAAAAAAAAAAAAAACAACAACAACGCTTCTTCCTTATAAAGAGTAAGTACATGTTCAAAATACATTCTAGATATTTCTGAGGTTTGCACTTGTGGATAAGATTCAACTTAAACCCTCACAATGTGCTTCGGAATAAATTAGGAAGGAGGTCGAATAGTATGCTTCAAAATGTGTCCAACAATGCCTCTGATTAGGGCTCGAATTAGAATGGTTTTAGGCCCTGCGGTCCGCTCGCCAGAAACAGTGATGGAATTTGACGGGCATTTTGCCCGTATTTGCAGGCTGGAATTTGTGGATGGTCATTTTCTCAGACGTGCTAGTTGCTATGTCAAACGTGATTTTGATGTTAAAAAAAAAAATCGAAAATGTTCTTATGCTTCTATTTTCTAATTACTAATTTTTTAGTAAACTTTTTTATTTACCGGCTTTTTCTTAAACTTGACTTATTTTCTCAAGTCAACTGCAACTTGCAAATCTGTATTCAAATATTAAAAGAAAGTTACCCTTCTTGGCTCACTGAAAATTGGTAATTAAATTTGTTTTCCACTACCAATTAGAGAAACTATACATGGCCTTCCTTCCAAAAAAAAAATAAAAATAAAGAAACAGACAAACTTCCAATCTCGCACCCTTAATGTAGGAAATTTAATGTAGAAACTTTAGATCTTTAGTTTTATTAACCACTAACCCTTCAGCCTTTAGATCTTTACTTTTATTAACCACTAACCCTCACAGCCTTCAGCATAGCTTTGATACAGCATTGCAGAGCATTGTTCAAAGGCATTAGATACTTTGATACAACATTGCAGAGCATTGTTCAAGGGTCTTAGATACCGCAATCGATAACCCTTGAGGAAATGAGGAGGGCAATTGATGAAATAGTCCCGAGGCTCAAAACGGTACCACCAAAATTTCCAATATCAGAGCAGTTATTAGTCTTCCTGGACCATAGCAGTGAAAAGGTAGACGATCTCTTTTTTTTACATTCAATTTTAATTATCCACATGAAATAAGGTGCATTTAATGATTTCTTTTTTAATTTCGTTTTAGTTTCATTGACTCTATTTTTGTTTACACTTCGGTTTTCAGATCTATTTTTAGGATTAAAAATAACATTAAAAAAAATATATGTTTTACAATGTCCATATGCATAGTATTTTTAAAATTTTGGTAGATAATTTGTTATGATTTTACAATGTCTATTATGCACAGTCTTTTTAAAATTTTGGTAGATAATTTGTTATGATTTTACTGTTTTTGTTTCATTTCAACTAGGAACTCACTTGTTTTGGTTTTACTGTGAATATAACACTTCCATTTTCCGGCACAAATCCATCTTTAGCATTAAAAATAGCATAAAAAAAATATATTTTACAATGTCCATTATGCACGTGGTTTTAAAAAAAAATTAGTCCATAATTGTTTATGATTTTACTGTTTTCATTTCATTTCAATGAAGAAATCATTTGTTTTGGTTTTACTCTGAATATAACACCTCCATTTTCAGCAATAGATTTATTTTTAGGTTTAAAAATAACATAAACAAATTTGTTTTACAATGTCCATTATGCACATCGCTTTTTAAACATCAGTATTGAAGGGAAAAATTTATTATGAGAATATCACTAATGAAGGGCAAAATTTTAAACATAAGGTTTGTTGAAGGGAAGCATAATGACCCAAAACGTAAAAAAAAAATTTGCACGATGGGTAACGAGAAATCCAAATTCCAACCCTGGCCAGAAATATTAGCCTCAGGAAGAGTTGCAATTTGGCCTTTGAGGTCTGCCTCAAAACCCACAACAAAACCCAATAATAACGGACAAGTCTACTGAGGTGGAGGAAACTTGAATAATAAGCATATAAGTTTACTGAGGTTGAGGAATTGTTAAGACAGTTAAAAGTGGTCAGAATTTCGGTAAACAAATTTCAAAAAATTTAATAGTAGCAATTTTTGAATCATGTTTTTTTAGTGGAAATTGATTCATTATCATCAAAAACTTTTGGAGCACCCAAAATCTTGAAATTTAACAGTTATAACTTGAATTTACAAAAAAATTTGCCATTGCCAAAATTCCAAAATTTTCATAATTTACAAAACAAAACAAAAAACAAACTAATTAAACTACAAAAAAAAAAAATAATAACAAATCACAATATCATAAAATATGCCCTCAACATGCTTTAAATGTAGCTTAGATTAGCCAACAAAAATGCCAACTGCCGTTAAAAAAATCTCAAAAGTTCCCAGCCAATAGCCATAGCCAAAACAAAAGTAAATAACCCAAACAGGCCACAAATATTGACCTCGTGTTGAGATAATTCGTGATTGCACTAGGACAAAATATCATAGAGAATAAGCATGAATTGATACGCACTCACTTGACAAGAGGACGAGCTTTATTTGTAATAATAGAAGAGGCTTCTTAGCATTAGCAATTGAAAAGGAGGGAGGGAACTTGGCTCGGAGGGAAAATCATTTTTGAATTTTGAATTTTAAAATTTGTTTTTGGAGCCAAAATATTGAGGACGATTTGCATTTTTGGAGGGAGTTGTTTCATATTGAGCATTGAATTTGACTTAGAGTGAAAACCAACTTTAGGATCATATTAATTTGAATTTTGACCAATATTTTTGAGGAAATCTTTTGACTTTGATTACAATAGGATAGACTCATTTAATTTCCTTAGATAATATTAAATAATATAGAATTTGCTTGTAGCACTTCTTTTGGGGTTCATTGATCAAAAAGTGGGGTCTTAATTTTGAAAGGCCATATTTCTTCAATTGATAGAATTACAAGGCATGCCACATATCGATGGAATCGTTAATATGCAGAGAATCAAATCAAGGTGGCCATGCAAGCAAAATACATCTTTTATGGATTTCAAGGGCTTCTTATCATTTGGAGCTTCTCATCAATCCAAATTGGACGAATATTAAGAGTGTTCAAGAACCAATGCTGGCATCAATGACAATACGATTCAATACGTTGCTCTTTGAGCTATTTTACTTGCTCTTTTACTCCCACTCGATCTACTCCTCACCTAGATTTTTCTGCTTTCTGTAAGAGATTTCTTAGCAACAACACTTTCTTTGTAGCATTGCCTATGGAGGATTTCTATTCCTTCTTGTTGTTCTCTTTTTTATTTATTGCATGGAGTCCTAACCTTAGTAATGAAACAACATGCTCATTGGCTTGCATCAAGGGCTTTAAATTCTTTTCCTACCTACACTTCCCCAACCCCTCAACGAATTGGTCTCTTAATCCAAGACTTTTCTCCCTCCCTTCAACTACCATGATGTGACAACATGTGAGATACATGTGGGTGGTGGGGGCCGAGGCTCTCTGGGATATGTGGGGGCTTCCTTCCATGCCAAATCTTCTACTTGGTTCTACCATGACCAAACATTCACAAAAGTGCAGAAGATACTATTGGTTGGGAGGAAGGCATGCATCTTGAACATAAGCATCATTTGAATTCATAGGTGTTGGAGAAGCTCACTTCCTGAGTGCCAAACACTAGGCACATGCATGGCAGATAGAATCAAATTTGAACACAATTTATTTATACAGGAAACTTAAGGCACTATTCGATAAAGTCTTATTGGATCGACATGTTGCAAGGGATAAAATTTTGATGTTGTTCAAGGAAATTTTGCGGGATGACACACTCACATTAAAGTAGGTCTGGCTTCTGAGTCAGCCCCCAATACCAACGTAAATGTGCTAGCCAATTCAATTGAGGTGGAAACCTCACCTTTCTCTTAGTTTGCAGTTTATGATTTTTCTAGATGTTTTGTCAAGTATAAACTTGGTTGCTATGATAATTTTTGGCTTCAGGATAATTCTCATAAGCTCACGATAGCTTATAAACACTGTAGCAGGCTTTATCTTCTTTCAATTTTGAATTTTCATTGTGTTAATAGTTAACATTTTTTCATTAGTTTGACTTCCCAAGTAGTTGGCCACTATGAATAGCCACCTATAATATAATATTTTGTTTATTAACTTTGAATGTTTTTACCATTTTCAATATCTTTAATTTATATTATTTAATTTTCTTCCTATAATTCATAATTATAATGAATTGATTTAAACTTTTTTTTAATTTAATTTTATAATGAATTGGAATCCACAACATTTTTATTTATAATTTAGAATACACCATTTTGTAACAATATTAAAATGTCAGAGTTGTACACAACTAAAATTTCCACTTTCTTATTTTTTTTTAAGAAATAAGTAAAAATAGGTATATGTGTGTTTTTTTTATAGAGTAACCTACATAGTCCTTAACCTTAAATTGTATCTTTAATGACTACCCAATTTGGAGTAATAATCTATACAAATACATTTAAAAAATTCACAATTTGAATATTTATTTTAAGATTCATCAATTTGGATTAAGAAATTCACAACTTGAATATGTATTTTAAGAGTTCTATTGCATCTAAAAACTCCATTAATTTTAATTTTATATAAATATATTATTTTTTATTTATTTAAAATAATATAAATATATATAGATATAGATATATAATTAAATATTAAAAAATGTATAATTATTATTTAATTATGAAATTAAATAAATTTAAATAAATAATTTTTTAATTGTTAAATTATGAAATTAAATAAATTTAAATATATAATTAAACATTAAAATATATAATTGTTATTTAATTATAAAATTATGTGTTAGTAAAAAATATATATAATTAGTAAACCCTTATGTGAGTGTGTTTTATCTTGGAATATTTTTCTTATTAATTCATAAATATATGAGTTTAATTTATCCTTAAATATTATAATCATATTATTTTAGTTTTTCTTTTCTTTAACTATTATTGATTTTAAATGTAATATATTTTTAAACATATTAATATAGATTTATCTTTAAATACTAATCTAACATAAACTTAAAGTGAGAGATTAATTTTCTTCATATGCAAACTTCTTTAGAGTGCAAAATACAATATTATTTTTCATTGTTTAAATTGTACTTTTGAATGCTAAATAGAGTATAAATAGGACCAAATCAATGTTTTATCTATAAAAACTTATTTTTTGAATCATATATACATAAATTTTTTAAAACGATATATACTATATACATAATTGACATTAAAATATTTTACATAACATGTATATAGAGACATTTTATCATGTAAATTAAAATAGGTTTTTAATTATATATATATATATATATATATATATACATATCAAATTTCTATTCATAGATTCAAAAGAGAGTACATCCATGCAAAAAGACAAGTAGTCTCACCCCGACCATGTTTGTTGACTATTGTCGAAGGCATATGATAGTGAAAAAAGATAAAGAGAGACAATCCACAATTTCAAAGGCCATAGGCCCCAGTAAACAGACTGTACAAATAAAACACATGTATCCATGCTAGTCGTTAGAGGTGATGGAGGCTAGGTTGTTCGGAGTTGTACTAGGAGGCGGCGGAGGGCGAAAGGAGCATTGAACATGCTCCATGAAATGGGTCATCCAACTCTCTAGTTTCTCGACCTTTTCTGAAATGAAATTTTGGCCTTGCTAGACCACCACAACTCGCTCTAAGGTATGACATTAGCAATAATGCATTTTTTTCAGTGTAGATATCCATTCTGCATGCTCCTCTTGGCGAACCCATTACGAGTTCTCGAGATGATCCAACACGGATTGAATCACCTCGCGACATTGTCCCATGAAGCAGCTTTGTTGTAGGCCACAGTCACCGTGACGCACGGGCATCTGATGCCTGGATTGACCATGGCAGGTCATGCCCCCTCTTGATCGAACTGATGCAGCATGGCGACTCCGAATTCTAACAAAACCCCCTCGTCTCCCTCCACGAGCAATAGACCTCACACTTCTCCCCCAGCAAGCACCACCACCTCTACCGCTAGGGACCCCTCGACACAAGTCCTCGGCGTTCCTATCCTCCAAACTACCTCCGCCCTTACCAGATACAAGCATGAGACGAGCTCATGACTTATCCGCACTAGAACCTCTAGAGCTTGGTGGCACCTGAGTGGAAGATCTCCCAACACGTAGATTCGGCCTCATGTTGGAACACTCACACCACCGAGACATGATGAATACCACCCATTCAGAATTACCCACACAAAACCCATAGGGGTTAATACCTCCTCCGCTGGAGCCAGGTGATGGGCCTCTAAATTCGACATAAAATAACGTCCATCTGACCTTTTTTAGGCCCATCTAACCTTCCTTATGCACATAAAATATATATTGAATCTCTCCTTCTACACTTAATAATGTTTTCTTATGCTTTAATATGTTCTTAGGACGGTTTAAAGTTAATTGCATATTTGTGCCTAATATTGGTAATTTTTGTATAATATTGGGAGAATATTGGGAAAATTATGTAGATTTGGAGAAGGAGATAATTTAGGGACTTACTCCCTACAACTGGAAGATCAAGATTGAATAATAAATGAGCACAATGTCTGGAAATTATGGAGAAATCTTGGAGTGATTCAAGGGGTTTTTCCACCCTCCTTAACTATTAAAGGCAACCAAGCAAACTAAGGATGAAGTGCACTCAATCTATGGTTTACTTGGAGCCAAAATGGACTCAATCACTATTTTCTAGGGAGTTGTTTGTAGCTGCCCTATAGAATAAATAGAGCAGAGCTAGAGCTAGGAATGGATTCAATTTCATTCAGAGCTTTTGTTGCAAGCTATTAAGATTTTTTATTATTGTACTGAGTGATAAAACTTTTAAAAATGTAACGAGGTTATTATCTTCCTGAAATGAGTAGACAAACTCCATTTACTGATTTAGTTCTAGAGAGCTGGGCACGTGGGTTAAGGCCCAACCCATTTGCCTCACCTTCTCTGTTGTTTTCATTCTTTTCTTTATGTCATTTAGCTAGTTTTTCTTGTTGTCATTTAGTTAGATCTGCTTCTGATAGTTTCATTGTTGTTTAGTTTTTCCTTCAGTTTGTTGTTGTATTTCTTCATTTGCTTACGAGAGTAATAGAGTAGAGGAAAAATCCAAAAGTTGTGGTCAAGCCTTCCCCTCTCATCTCTATCAATAGATTTTGAGTATGGTTGACCTTCCCACAGGCCAAACAACTGCTTTCTGTTCACTATTTTTATCATGCATTCTGTCTATTTTTTCCGTGCATGAATCCGCAGGTTTGTTTGTAGGAATAAGTATCAACAGTCCTAGAGAAGTTCATCAAGCTGTCTCACTGTTGTTGCACCTCCATTTCCCTCCTTCTTCTCTCCTTAACAACTATCGCACCCTTTTTATTCATAAAAACCAATTAAAAGCTTGACCTCCGCCTTTCTCCTCGAAACACCCGTTCACCGTACTTTGCTCATCGAAATCGCAGATCTCTTGCGTTCTCTGTTTTTTCTCTCCCATTCCAAGCCCTGATTGCGATATTATTTCCGTACTCTACCACGTCATCTGACTTATCACATTTCACATTTCGCTCCACTGTCCCGTCGCATTTCGCATTTCGTAGTTTCTTTCCCATCGCATTTTGCATTTTTCTCCCACTACCGAACAACACTTCCACTTCTTCACTAGTGTTGCAATATTGCGATATTCCGATATCGCATATTGCATATTGCATTTCCATCCTCCCATCGAATTCCACATTTCACACTTCGAGCCTCATCGCATCTCGCACTTCGCACCTTCCTCCCGACTACACTTCTGCTTCTCCACCAGCCTTGTGATATTGCGATATTATGATGTTGCATTGCCATCCTCCCATCACATTTCACATTTTGTAATTCAAGCCTCATCACATCTCGCACTTCGCACTTTCCTCCTGACTGCACTTCTGCTTCTCCACTAGCCTTGTGATATTGTGATAATATCGCAATATCACATATCACATTTCCATCCTCCCATCACAATTCATCCATCACACTTTTCAAGGCCTCCCTCTCCAAATAATTTCTGCGATATTATGCATTGTAATAAAGCCCAGACACCTTTTTCACTCCTTTAAGCCTTGTTTCATGTGTTTCCCTTCGGAATGCAATCAACACTTTTTTCAATTAGAATTAAGTCATTGATAGCTTACCTGCATGGATAGAAGCATGGTAGATAGAGCGTAAGATAAGTAGGGTGTGTTTAGCCTATTGGCCAAGTTAAGTGTGGTTTAAATTAGTTTCCTTTCTACCATTTCTTTTCAATAAGTTAAATTAGTTTCCTCTCCTTCATTTCCTTTCTGCAATTTAAATTAGTTTTTTTTCTGCCATTTCTTTTCAGCAATTTAAATTATTTTCCTTTCCGTCATTTCCTTTCTGCAATTTAAATTAGTTTCTTTTCAGCCATTTCTTTTCAACAATTTAATTTAGTTTCCTTTCTTTCATTTCCTTTCTGCAATTTATTTTAGTTTCATTGAAGTGTGACAGATTTCACCGAGAAACCCTAGAAGTAGTACCCTTTCGTAGAGCAGAAGAGGATGACATGAGTAAAATGCATCTGTTGTGTATATATCACTGTCACCTCCAAGTTTGTATGAACCTCGGGTTGATAAAGTAAAGTAGGGCAGCCCCTGGGAGTTGCAATGCTCTTGGTGCAATACCAGGGCTCACCACCAAGTGTCCCCCGTTCTCGAAGTAATTACCCACCACAACCCAAAAAAATCCACAACATGCACCCCAAAGGCAGCACCCCTTAATCTCAAACCTATACTCAGATAGGGGAGGTGAATTAATATGCTCCCGCTCCACCAAATGCTAACACTCTACCACCTCGGCCTGAAATCACCTCCAACAATCTAGAAACATCCGCAAACCAGCTCTGTCAATATCACAAGTGCCATCCTCCTGGAATACTTTCCCTTCCCCAACTCAATTCGCCAAAATGCATCTCCCCTGACCCACCAGCAAGGGAGAAAACACTTGCGTCTATGCCAACCTTTCGACTAGCCCGAAGAGCTCCTGAAACACCCACCTCCTCGCTAAACACTCCCCACATCGGCTCCTGAATTCTCACCACTGCATAATGACCCTTGTTTCCCTGCACCACCCTCCATATCATTCAAAACTTTGCCACCTTCCACTATCCCCTACGCGAAATGAAATTTCTCACGCCATACATTAATGACCATCGTACACAAGGTGATGTGTGTCGATCGTGAGGCCAACCCGCTTGTTTTCCTCCACGTGCTATTCATGTGCATCCCCACATTCCCATGGGAACTCCTCTCCTTCGTTCCTCACCCCCATTGGGGGATTTCGTATTAAAATGTTTTATTGATAACCTATATCAAATAATTTTTGTATATACAACATTAAAATATTTTATTTTAACATTTTTTTCTATATATAGATATATATGAAGTTGATATCTACATAAATTAGTTAACATAGATCTTCAAATAGTTTATTTAAATCTCTGATTGAAATATTTTTGAAAAGTATAAGAATTAAACATCTTCTGACACATTTTTTTTACTTCTAATTACTTTACAACGTTTTTTTTTTTTTAAATTATAGCCGACATTATTTTTCTATTTAGAACATAATTTTTATTTTGAAGGGGACGAATAAACATACTTACACATTTTATTTTTTATTTTTATTTTAAGGGGTGATTGACACACAAAATTACACATCTCTTCATACTTGGTTGTAGAATGAGCCTCACCACTCAACTTAATAATAGGTGATATAATATAAAATGTCATAAAAAGGAATTAAGTCTTTAAAAATCTATTTCAATAGGTTTGTTTGTTTGTTTTTTTTTTTTTAAATGATTTTTTTTATATTTAATGAAAAAAGATATATATTTAGTAAATTTAAAATCACAGTTTTTTCCTCTAAAGAGGATTTTCAGGAGTGGTTGTTCTCATGACCTTGATATAATGCTAGCTCATATGAAAAGTGGTTGCAACTCCCACTATACTTGGCCCATTGTATGAGTTTCCTTTGCCCCATCAATCATGGCACAAAGTTGGCACAAGGTTAAACATCATTAGAATATTGTAGATGGTATAAAGAGGTATAGGAGGATTTAGTAAGATAATTCTAGCTAGAGGACTCAATACGAAATTCTATTAGATTGACAAAGCTAGAGAAAAAATTTGACAATATTGACCACAAGCATGCCATTTTAGCCAAGAGATCAACCAATATCTCCTCCTGCTTAGATTAAGGTCGTGACAAGTAGTGTGGATGCTTGGAGATTCTGCCCAATAGTTGTTATGGCTCACTGGTTTTTTACTTACAACATTAGTAGTCCTTTTTGTCATCTCATGTTGATGTATGTCAAAGTCTAATATATCAAGTATATTTTTATAAGTTTTTATTTACAAGATACTCTAGTTAGATTAGGTCTTAGCAATCCAAGATACTCTATGTTACTAATCTAGTTTCCCTTCTATAGACCAACAATACACATTTTTTAATTTATACAATCTTTATTTTATGTAATCATTGCAATGGAAAGTGTCTAACTTAACCAAAAATAAAAATAAAAAAAAATACAGCTTTTTATTTTGTAATTTATCTTTTGTTTATTTAATTATTTTTTAAAATAGAATTTTAATTGATTTCTTATTTATTTAGTTTTTTTTAATATGTGCATTTAGTTTATATGACAATCAACAAATGTAAAACAGTTTATTTAATGATTATTATAAATTAATTAAAAATTATATAAATGTTAAAATTAAATTAAAAATTATATAAATATTAATTATATAATTAATATTTAATAATGAAATTAATAAATTATAATTTTATTATTTTAATAAATGATTTTTTTTTGTTTTAAGGATAATCAATAATAATGTAGAATTGTTGTTATTTTTTTAAAATTTAAATGTAAAGAATGAATTTATTTATATGTTAGGTTTCTTTAATAATAAATATTTTTACATTTAAATATTACTCAAATAATAAATATTTTAACTTAAAAATATTTTAATGTTTATTTTAAATTAAAATATTTCAATATTAAGAGGGAGATAAATAATTATTTTAAACTAGTTTTATTTTAATATTTACAATAATTAAAATATTTCAAATATCAATTTTATGAGAAAGATATATAATTACTTTTATATTCAAAATAGTTTTTAAATTTTAATTTTAGATTTACTTTGATTTGGAGAGGGAAAGTTCTTTAATATGAAAATTTTGTATTTCTGTAAATTTTATATATAATAAATTAGAAATTAGAGAGTAAAACATTCGAAACAAAAAATGTGTAGTTACTTCTGTAATATAAAAATTATACATAACATTTGTACACATACACAATTAAATTAAATTAAATATATCATAAATCTTTAAAAAAAACTTACAATATATCCTCTGCAATTTTTATCGCTGAGGTGTTTATAACAGGAAATAAATATATATTAATAATAAAACAAATGATTTTCACAACTTTTAATGAGAATACATTGTACAAGGGCGGCCCTGCATGTTTTAAATAAAGAATGAGAGGATACTCTTAATTAAAAGGCAAATATTCACATCCTCCAAGATTTTGCCCAGGTCCATTTAGCTCGCCCTGTGTGGAAACTTTATTGTGTATCAGAGGCTATCAGAGGCTAAGAAAACTTCGTGTTGACTGTAATTTGAAATGGGTGTTTCGAAAGATTACAAGGGAAGCCGATACCTGATGATGCAGTCATGGAGTATAAGGCTGCTTTGTTTATTGGGCTGGGTATGTAATATCACTTTCGCACAGCTCGAGATAAGTGAAGCAATAACAGGTTCGACAGGTACTTTTCCTGATATAGGAATCACTTGGATGGGTAATGCAGTTATTTTTGTTGCAAGTATCTTCAAGGGAAGGCTTGATTTGGAGATCGGAGCCAGGGATGTTCTGGCTCTCTTAAGAGGTCCCAGACTGGAGAAAATCGATGGGTTTGGACTGACAACATGTAAACATATTAAGGATGCTTCTGTTGTGATGCTGTCAGCCCACCCTGCCAATTCTTCCATGAGGCAATTTATGAAGTATACCTACCATGCCCATCATGTGCATTCCATTCTACTGAAATGCTGGCCTTTACGATCTGTAGATCAGATCTGTAATTGCAGTGGAACATGCAAATGCATTGTATTTAGTACAGTGGAGGACATTATAGAAATGCTTGCTTTTCAAATTCCTGGAACTCTTAAAAGGCTGCCTGATTCCCAGTGTCTACTACCATCTCTCAGCTGCTTGAGAAATGGCTGCCATGGCTGTAACCGGGGCTTGCTGCATGTACAGGGCGAGAGGCTGATAGAGAGTGACTCTGTGGTGGAACCCCCTGCTGCAGTATGTGAAATACTTAATAGCTTTCCAGAATTCACCATTCTAGGAGAGCGTAATTGTATCTGTATTCCAGTGCAACCAGCAGGAAAGGATGATTGGACAAAGATGCTGATTAGATCATTGCAGTCTAAAGATAAGGAAGCTAGAGGAGTGAGTGTCATGGCCTCTGAAGCACTGGAAAATTACATAGCTCAGAGTAGAGGATGGTTCAAACAAACAGTAGAATACCGCACTGTCTCCTTAATAGTTCCAAGGCTGACAGAAGTACTAATCAACATTTTACTTACTGCCTGGTTCAGAGTGGATGGGCTCTCTAGCGCTCTGGTGGCAAGAAGTGTCGTCAAAGATTATGTTGTGGACACTAAGGGAACTGGGTTTGCTGCCAGTGCCTTTGTAACCAAAGCTATGGTCATGTCAAATTCCCTTCACACCAATGTTTGCCAAGTACTAACTTTTAGAGGTAATCTTCTCAACCTCAGAAGCTTATCATTTGTAGTGGGATTTGTCAACATGATTTGCTGTATTAGTTGGATTGTGCTTGTTGCATTTCAAGGAGGCACTGGTAAATGGTATGACACTAACTCAATGCCACCCACCTCTGTACTTAGAGTTACTCTGATAATGTCAGCCATTGGTATGGGTTTGGGCATGGACTGCTTGCATGTGTATTTGAATAGAAGGGTTAGTTGGAGAAAGGTTTGTTTGGTTTGGGCAGTGATAATCTTGGAGATAATGTGCATTGTAATATTTGGAGCAGTAGCAAGAACTTGGGGTTTAAAGGGTTTTGGCAGATGGGTATATAGTGTTATGGAAGGGATGGTTTGGATCAAATGGGGAATCGGCAGTTATCTCCTGGGTGAGTATGCATCAGAGCATGAATCCGGAGTATTTAGGACTAGTTTCCCCTATCCTTTCAATGAACAGAGTAATTGGATTAAGGATGGAATTCTGGTGTATTCTTCTGCATTTTGGATCAACTCTAGCTTGGCTGCAGCTAGAACTAGGGCCAAGTGGGAGCACTCTCCAGCCTCTTAAGGGCGAGTGAGATTAAGGGAACCTAGCACATACAACTTCAGGCTTGTGCTCTTGTGCTCATGATGGAGATCAATTATGTCAATGGACTGACCAGGTTTATATGTCAATTTAGGAAGATATATTTCTAATTTCTCTTCTATTTCAATGACCCAAAGTTTTTCTTTTTTGACCAATTAGCATACCAAATATAAGTTACTGCATCTTTCAAAAATAGAAACATATTACACAATCATAACAATTAGTATTTGTATCTATGATATTAATAATTTTCTAATAAAATTTAATATGGTTAATCTATCCTAACATAATTAGAATAATTGATAAATTCATGACTGATAAAAAAAATATGTATGTGTATAGTTGAATGACTTGCTTTACCTTATGATATTAAAACTTTTCTAATAAAATTTAATATGGTTAATTTATCCTAATTCTAATAAAATTTAATATGGTTAATCTATCCTAACATAATTAGAATAATTGATAAATTTATGACTAATAAAAAAAAATATGTATGTGTATAGTTGAATGACTTGCTTTACCTTAAATATTTTTTTTGTTATAAGCCACGTAAAGTAAAAATAAATATTTCATACTAGTAGATTGAGTTTATCGTTAGTGTTGGGAAAAATAGTTGTTATTTTTTTGTGATACTGGTGTCATTTCTTTACTTTATCAAGTGAAAGAAAGACATAGCTACAATGATTGTTAAAAGAATTAATTGGTATCTTTTCCATTAAAGTTTCAAATTTTGTAAGCAATATGAGTTTTTTTGCCAATATATTGCTGCAATGCTTGATTTACTTAACATACTCAAAATGACAAATGATTGTTATTTTCTTCATTAAAATTTCAAGTTTTATATGTAATAGAAGTTTTTCACCTATATATTGTTGTCATGGTTATATATACATATATGCTAGCTAAAGGTTTTATTATTGACTCAAAAAATTACATTGTGTTTAAGAAACTCTTTGCCATTGACCTACTACTTAGAAAACTCGACTAGATAAAAAAAAAAATAGATTGCAATGTCTAAAATCAAAGAGAAAAAACCATGACCAAACCATAGAACAAGAATGTGTGTTATTGCCCCATAGATGAGGAAATCAATAATTAAGTACAATAAAAAAAAAAGAACATCTCCATAAGTATGTAGAACCAAGGAGGTCTTCCTAATATTAGACACATATTAGTGAAACAAAATTCATTTTAGAGATAGGGGGAGACTCCCTATGAAAACTAACATAGCTTCCCAGAAATTAAACATCATAAACATTAAGACAAACCTATGCATCAAGATGACAAAGAGGTGTCCAAGTTGATAGGATACTCCTTGACCTTGCATGGTGGTGGAATGAGAGAAATGCGAGGCAAGCCCATCTTGAGCATGGCTAGGCATCCTTCTACATCCAACATCAAATTCTTTAGCTCATCCAACATGTGCTTCAAGTTGCCCTGAGTTTGGCACTTGTCCACCAAAACCTTGCCAAGAATCAACTTTGCATGCCAGTTAAGATCCACAATGTGGAGGTAATGGTTGTGACCCCCACGTGAATTGTAGGTGTTTGGAACCCATGGAGCAACCCCTACCATTACCTATAAAGAATGAATCTCCTCCCTCTCCTGACAAATTTCCTCTTCCACATCTGAAATTTCAACTTGTATCTCCTCCCCCTACCTTATGATAGTGAGCTCGTTGTCTAGTCATGGATGTCAGAGAAAGTAAAAAACAAGCCAAACTGAGAAGTTTTGAGACTGGGGTGATCCAGATCTCAGGGGCTAAAGATATAGGAACCATGATTGAAGAGAGAGGAGGAAGAGAGAGAACATACAAATATGCCCTAAAACTATTCTTAGAAAACCATTGAATAGAAAATACACACAATGAATACCTAACAACACATGAAAATAAAATAATTCTTTATTAAACGGAGAAATCTGTTACACTGTGTTATGGAGGACCAATATATCCTTTTACAAGGCAAGGCTCATTATTTATAGCATTCTTAGTGCTTTCTTGAGTTACAATACCATGGGTGATGCCACTTTCCATTCAGATCAATCCTCCCCCCTTAATAAGTAATGTTCCCCATTGCATCAATTCCCCCCTAAGAATCTTTTGTTGAATATGAGCCAATGAAGAGAAAGGTTTTGCGTGGTTGACACATAACCATGATGAATGAAGGTCCAATGCTAGAGTTATCTTGTAATATTTATGGGCCAACTGTGATGCTGGCAATGTCTAGCCTAGAAAATGGACTTTAATGACAAGAGTTTTGTGTGGTGGTCCCGTAACTGTGGGTTTGTGGGACATGACCCATAACCGTGATGAATGAAGGTCATAGGATAGAGATAACCTGTAATGTTTTTCGGCCAACTATGATATTGATAGTGTATGGCCTAACAAATGGACTTTGATGGCAAGGGTTTTGTGCAGTTGACCTATAATCGTGGGTTTGTGGGTGACCCATAACCATGATGAACGATAGTCCGCAGATAGATGTTCTATAATGCTTGTGGGTCAATTGTGCTACTAATAGTGTATGGCCTAGAAAATGGACTTTAAGATAGTGTGCTTTCCATTCTACCAAGGTATGGTGGAAATATGGTGGCTTACCTTTATAAATTATCACTATTTAATTGGATGTTGTAAAGGCTTCCTCGATGTACTCAAGTTTCACTTTGTTGTTTCCCATTTCTATGATTTGATAGTTCCACTATGACATTACCTTGGCATCAGGAGGGGTATTTTCTCACAGCGAAAATCACTTTTCATGATAGTCATCAAAGATAACCCTATCACCATGGGAACCCCTAGCAATGAGAAAAATAATGGGAGATGAGTGTGCCTCGGATGTCACCCAGGTGCATTGGGTGAAACACATCGTAAGTAAAGGACATCTACACCCTTAGTCTAGAATGGAAATGCTTGATATGCAAATACCATGGAAAATGCCATGAGATTACTTGACCATTTATTGGTAAGTATAGATGCGAATTTAGGCTCACTGTGAACCAGAGTGGCCAAGTTTTCCATAACTGAAGACATTGCTATAACACTAATAAAACACATGTTTGGAGCTATGACCATCACTCTAGCAAAACATAAGCTACTAATGCCATATAGCATAGTAATCGCATTTATCAAAAAGTAGATCACCACCAAAATGAATAAAATAAATATGTGAAATTCCAACATAAATGATGACCAAGATGTTGGTTGATACTTTGAGTGTTCCTTTCTTGTCTGAATTGCTTCGTGTTGAACAATTTAATGTTCTTTATATAACTCATGAGCGGCCTTTTTGTAGAGTCTACCTTGAGTGGCCTTTGTTGCAGATTCTACCTTGCTATGAGCCTGAGTGCTTAGCTTGTAGTGCCCAACGAGATCAACATAATAAGGTACAATCGCACTCAAATGTGTCATATCATTGATATTGATGGTAGATGGAAGAACAAACTTAAACCAGAAAAATGCTTCATGTCGAGCAATATAATGTTATTTATATAACTCATGAGTGGCATTTGTTGCAAAGTCTACCTTGGTGTTAGCTTGAGTGATTAGCTTGTAGTGCCCAACAAGATCAACATAATAAGGTACAATCACACTCAAATGTGTCATATCATTGATATTGATGGTAGATGGAAGAACGAACTTAAACCAGACAAATGCTTCATATCGAGCAATTCTAATGTTCTTTATGTAACTCACAAGTGGCCTTTGTTGCAGAGTCTACCTTGGTATGAGCCTGAGTGATTAGCTTGTAGTGCCCAACAAGATCAACATAACAAGGTACAATTGATTTAAATGTGTCATATCATTGATATTGATGGTAGATGGAAGTACGAACTTAAACCTGGGCATATTTCTATGTGAACCTCATAAGTATTGATTTGTGAAATGTAATGAAATGAGACCCTTTTCATACTTGGAAAATGTTTTTTCACCGAAAACTACCAAATCCAATGCCTCCTCCGATGACTCCATAGTTATAACAAGCTCCTCGCTGAGCCACTTCCAATTTGAAGGTGGTGCTAGAAAACTAAAATATTGTTGGAGATCCATGGTCTCCATACACTTGGTAGCCTTCTTCCCAGCCAACGCAAATACCACAACCTCCATACCATCGTCATATCCATAATTGAGTGGATTCTAAACAACTCGCACAACAATGGTATAAATGTCTGAATAGACTATTGTAGAGCTAGGGAGAGATGCCTGCAAATTATTAAGTGTGGGTTCCTGCTTCTAATTAAACTCATATGATGCCTCCATTATTCTTTCATTGCATGGGGTTCCTAGAAAAGCTACTGTGAAGGCGAACAACCCAATATGGGCAGATCGACCACTAGCAATTTCTAATCCCCAAAATTGTAAAGTTCATATATATATATAGCGAGACCCTAGGACGATGAAATAATATACATACTGGGAGACAATGTACTATGTGGCACGGTTAAACCAAAGGTTGCAAGGATTAAAATTAAAATAACTAACTTTATATTTAAGTATGAGGGGTTTCTGCAGTGCATTATATTAGATATCATTTTTAGGATTCAACTGTGTTAAGTAAGTCATTCATCTATGGCCATTTCCATGAGAGGTAGTCATAACTGACTAATCTGTCATGATTTTGAATAGTCCACTTAACACTCATTGCATCGGGTGATCCTCACAGGGGTGAAGAAGTGGGATTGAAACTAATGAAATGAATCACATAGCGTCAATAATCACTTCAGACAATGTATTGTGTGGCACGGTTAAACCAAAGGTTGCAAGGATTGAAATTAAAATAACTGACTTTCTATTTAAGTATGAGGGGTTTCTGCAGTGCATTATATTAGATATCATTTTTAGGATTCAACTGCGTTAAGTAAGTCAGTCATCTATGGCCATTTCCATGAGAGGTAGTCGTAACTGACAAATCTTTCATAATTTTGAATAGTCCACTTAACATTCATTCCGTCAGGTGATGCTCACAGGGGTGAAGAAGTGGGATTGAAACTAATGAAATGAATCACATAGCGTCAATCATCACTTCCAAGGGTTGCACCCAACAACCAAGACTTCCCAGAAGGTCACACATCCCAGAACTCCTCTGGCTCAAGCGCGCTTAACTGTGGATTTTTCCCCATAATCAAGCCCACTTAGCTTGCTACCCCATTTGCAAAACCTTAGCAAGTATTGTGCCTCATGAACCATTCAAGTAGAGCTCCCTTTACTCTTTTTTATTTAAGTATGAGGGGTTTCCATAGTGCATTATATTAGATATCATTTTTGGGATTCAAATGCGTTAAGTAAGTCATTCATCTATGATCATTTCCATGAGAGGTAGTCGTAACTGACTAATCTGACATGATTTTGAATAGTCTACTTAACACTATGGAAACCCCTCATACTTAAACACAAAGAGTAAAGGGAGCTCTACTTTAATGGTTCATGAGGCACAATATTCCACTTAATACTCATTGGTTGATTTTGAATAGTCCACTTAAGTGATATTGATGCTATTTGATTCATTTCATTAGTTTCATTAGTTTACTCTTTGTATTTAGGTATGAGGGGTTTCCACAGTGTTAAGTGGACTATTCCAAATCATGATAGATTAGTCAATTACGATTACCTCTCATGGAAATGGTCATAGATGAATGAATTACTTAACGCAGTTGAATCCAAAAAATGATATCAATATAATGCACTGCGGAAACCCCTCATAATTAAATACAAAGAGTAAAGGGAGATATAATTGAATGCTTCATGAGGCACAATAATTGCTAAGGTTTTACAAATGGGATAGCAAGCTAAGTGGGCTTGATTGTGGGGAAAAATCCACAGTTAAGCGTGCTTGAGCCAGAGGAGTTTTGGGATGGGTGACCTCCCAAGAAGTCCTGGTTACTGGGTGCAAGCCCCGGAAGTGATGATTGACGCTATGTGATTCATTTCATTAGTTTCAATCCCACTTCTTCACCCTTGTGAGCATCGCCCGATGAAATGAGTGTTAAGTGGAATATTCAAAATCATGACAGATTAGTCAGTTACAACTACCTCTCAGGAAATGGTAATAGATGAATGAATTACTTAACGGAGTTGAATCCCAAAAATGATATCTAATATAATGCACTTCGGAGACCCCTCATACTTAAATAAAAATATTAAAGGGATCTCTACTTGAATGGTTCGTGAGGCACAATACTTTCTAAGGTTTTGAAATGGGGTAACAAGCTAAGTGGGCTTGATTGTGGGGAAAAATCCACAGTTAAGTGCACTTGAGCCAGAGGAGTTCTGGGATTGGTGACCTCCCAGGAAGTCCTGGTTACCGGGTGCAAGCCCCGAAAGTGATGATTGATGCTATGTGATCCATTTCTTTAGTTTCGATCCCACTTCTTCACCCCTGTGAGCATCACCCGATGCAATGAGTGTTAAGTGGACTATTCAAAATCATGACAAATTAGTCAATTATGACTACCTCTCATGGAAATGGTCATAGATGAATGACTTTAATGGAGTTGAATCCCAAAAATGATATCTAAAATAACTGACACCAAAATCTACATTTCCTATACCAAAATAGTGCACAAAGTCTATAATAATTCTAGAAGCCTCCAATTATCCTACAATACCTCATAACCACATGAATTAGTATTCCCTAAGATAACTTAATTGTTGATCAAAACTCATTACATTTCCACTCTCTGAAGTGGCATTACCGTAGATAAAGCCATTGGAGGCGAAGGTAAGTCTAATGACCAAATCATTGGAATTAATTTATGGGTGCATAGATGTTATTTCTTTAACACCCAAATGTGAAGAGAAGAAATCTGAGGTGAGCTCTCCATTGGTGAAGTGTACAGTGGGCACACAACCAAGAAAATCTATGCCATGAGGTAGGAAGTTGCACTTAGCCAATGAGTTGATGTCATGAAGGGTTGTGGGGAAGCCTTATTGGGATAAGGCATGACACTCTATTCATAGAAACATAAGAATTAGTTTCTACAATGTAGAAATCTGACAACGCGTCCAGATCTCCATTGATCATCAAGGAAAGAGCTGAGAGGAAGAAGATGCCTACAGTGGACATAAATTGAGAGTAGATGAATGCGACTATAGCCATTACAACTTACAAGCTTAAGGGAAAATATCCCCACTAATTATTTCACCAAATCCATATTGAAACTGTTCTGAAAAAGGGCAAAATAAAATATATACCATTACCGTAATTGTCTACGAAGGCGGAGGAATTGCCCGGAATTTCACCAAAAGTGGCTGCAATCTGGGATTTTTTTTTTTAAGAAATATTCCAGTAGCATTCTTTGAATCATGTTTTTGATGGTGGAAATGGATTCAACACCATAAAAAACCTTTAGGGCACCCACAATATTGAATTTGATAGCTATAACCTAGATTTACAAAAATCACTACCGGATTTTCTTAAAATCTTACCGAAATTTCCATGATTTTGAGGGCAGAAAAATAGTCTAGTTAGACTAGGCTATAAATAATAAATAGAACCTCAAATCAGTGGCATGGCCTTGGATCAGTTGGAGTAACCAAGCTCTGAAACCAAACATCTAGATTTTCGGAGATTAGATCTAGAATCATGAATGTTGAGACAAAGGACAAGACATAACATATAAATATTTGAAACTATTCTTAAAAAAAACATTGAAATACACATAGTGAGTAAATATGAAAAGGAGATAATTTTTTATTAAACTAAAAAATCATTTACACTACACTGTGGAGACCAACATGTCCTTTTACAAGGTGTGGCTTTTTATTTACAATATTATTGGTGTTTTTTTGAGCTATAGTGACATGGCTAAATACCATGGGTGGATGCCACTTTCCATTTAAATAATGGGGAATGGAGAAGATGTTAGCTTAAGGAAGATAGCTATTTTTTCTAACAAAAGAGAGCAAAACAAACTTGGCTTGGGTGAACCCTTCTTTTCCTAGAAGACCGGATGAGGTGAAAGGAAAACCAATGGAGGGAGACCATTCAATCGCATTGCTGAGATTGAGAGCCCCAGTTGAATGTCATGATAGGCATAAGGAACAACATAAAAATATGACAAAGGAGTAGCAGAAAAACTGGGAAATTCTCAAGGAGAAAAATCACAACAATGAAGGCTCTATATGCCTCGAAAATCACAACAATGAAGGCTCTAGATGCCTCAGCCTAGGTGGAAATAAGACCTTCGAAATGTGTTATAAAACCCTCTTAAAATAGTTTAAAGATAACATATATTAACATACTCAACATAGTTTAAGGATAACATATATTAACATAATTTAAGGATAAATTTATCAAATGACCTAAATATTTTTTCTTTATATTTAAAAACAAAATAATGAAAACAAGAATTTTCGATTCTATTTTCTATTTAACAATGTGTTGGTAGATATTTGAGGAAAGAAAACTTACATTAGTAAATTCAAAACTCAAATGAACAAGTTTAACACATTAAGGTGTTATAGTTAGAAACCAAAAAAACCCCTTACAAGTTCTATTGTTAAAATATAAGGGCATTGGAGATCAACTTGTTGCAAGTGAGAAAAATCAAGATAAAAGGACCATGCACCATTGATAATGGTATGAATTTTCTTCAATGATTGGAATGATGCATGGCTACATAATTTGATGGTATAACTTTTCTTTAATGATTGGAATGATGTTTTGTGTTATAAGTGGATGTTACTACATTCAAACAAATGGACTTGCTATGGATGTAATATCCCAATTTTTACATCTAGATTATGTATGTATATATTTAATGAAACTTGGTTAAAACCAAGATAAAAATAAATGTGGTTGTGTGCTTGAAGCATGACATGATTGCTAACAACTCATAATGAAAATAATCCTTCCTATGGTGTATTTTGATTTTCTATGCAAGTGCATGTTAAAACCACAAAAAGTGTTGCAAGTGAATATAAAGGGTGACTAAAAAAACATGGGTAATCCATATTTGATCATTATATTGTTTTCAAACCATCTTGATGCTTCAAGAGTGGAAATGCTGGAAGAATCAACTCATAGGACCATTTTAATTGGGAGGCTCAAGTTTGGCAAATTGGGGTTTGAAACTTTCTTGGAGCATTTAGAGGTATTAAACGATGTTTTTTGGGGGTAAAACTTTTCCATACTAGCATAGCACCATTTTTTATTATTCTACTATATATAGCTACATTTCCCATGAAGCAATAATTACCTCAATCAAAGTCTGTATGCAAAAGTTAGAGGAATCATAAGTTGACCTTCCTATTTTGGCCACCATAATTTGAGATGATGTTATTTTAGGCCTCATTATTCATAGTAAACGGGCTTAACCACATTATTATGATGAATAAGACTCTAGAAGTTTATATATTGTAACTGTGGTTAAGTGTTGAGGTAGTCAAACCTAACCACTATTAGGCTATTGGGTTGGGTTATAACCAAACCACTAGGAGGAAAATGGGTTCCATTCTTTTTAAGTGCATTGTTCCATAAACGAGCAATGTTTAGCCAAGAGGGATAGGGAAAGATAACACTGAGAGGATTTTTTCACTATAGTAACCCATGAGCCACAAGCCTTGGTTCTTTGTACTCACAACCATTTTTTATTCAGTGAAAGAGAGAAAAGCAACCTCACCTTCCATCTAGGTTTCCAAGGTTATATCTCATGTCAAATCATGGTTTGTGAGTTTTTATTTCATTATTCTCTATTTTCTACATAATAATAATAATTTTCATGCATACACAATAAACAATAATTTATAGATCCAGAAATCTAAAGAGAAATAAATGCTCATAGTGTAGATTTTAGATTTTTTTATATTTTAATGTATAATTTATCGAATCTGTTATGATGAATTTTCCAGTGGAATATTGAAGAAAATTTATGGATCAATGGAAGGAGAAGAAGGGGGATTAGGGCACTAATTAAAAAATAATAATATTGTATCAATGATCACCTTTAGCCCTAATTTTTCCAACTTTCAATTGATTATTGAAATTTTTTGGAATTAGTTGTCCAAGAGAAGTTATGTGGGCTTCTCAAGAGGGCATGTGGTGTCTATTATTGCTCAAACTACCAGGGGTCCTAAGAGGGGATCCTATAGGGAAAGTAATAGGTTAAGGGGCAACGATGGAGCGATAACCCACTGTCACCTCAACTAAGGCTTCCTTCTCTTTACAGAGTTTCACCGATGGGAGGAGATCCAGTATGGAGAATCACAAGGATGGATAGGTCAATGAAAAGATGAAAGGTGATTCTGAAGGCCCATTTACAAGAGAGAATCAATAATATGACTTTCTTTCTTGAAAAGCAAGGTGATAGTCTCTCTGGGGAAGGCTATGAGGATTTTGAGGCTAGGTTTTGGGAATATATCTCATTGACGAGTTTCCTAGACCTGCAAAATCCTTGTGCAAAATTGGCGTTTACGTGATCTTTATGGAATTACAGTTGTAAGGTTGTGGGACCACACAGGAACAAGTGGACCCAAAATTAGGTTAAGGATTTGGAGTTGATCAGCCAAGGAGGGAATTGACCTAATTATCGAAGAGAAGAGGACCAAAGGACAAATATTCCTTTGAGAATTGAATGCAATGATCCAAATGAGGACACTAGCCAACAAAAATCTAGGGCAAGAAACAATTCTTGAGCTAAGGATTGCTATATCTCAAGATTCTAAAGTCAGAATTTCTTGAAATTTGTAGGGCCTCTAGAGAAAACCCTAACACATTTATGGACTAGATATGAAACCTTTTTATGGCTACAATGGGAGATAAACTATGCCCTAGGTGACCTACAAGGGCTAGGATTATAAAGAGAAATAGGAGGAAAGAAAGATAAGTGTTTAGGTTTACCAACAATGGTTGGATCAATTCCTTTCCTTTGGGAGAGATGAAGTCAATATGAACATGTGATTTCGAGAGACTATACCCAATCAAGGAGACCTATAAACAACTTCACATGGAAATTAGGGCATGAGAGTAGCTGCTAGAAGATTTTATACTTTGATATGAAATAATGATGACTTATCAAGGTATATTCAAAAAAGATAACATCTACGAACATTCACCCATTCATACATTATGCATGCAATGATTCAACGTTACAAAATATCAAAATTTCCACATTTCCATATAAAGTAGCACTAAATTTCAGACCTATATAGTGAAAATCCTAGCAACATTCATGTGAAAAATTAAATAACAAGAATAAGCATGAAAAAATATCACTTACATGTATATATGAGTATATCCAATCATAAAATTATGCCAATAATTAAGCTCCAAGACCAAGAAGATAGGATCCAAACATCAAAATTTATTCCATGAAACCAAACTCATCCTCCAAAAGGGAATTTGAAATTTTCACAACCACTAATAACCCAATCCAAGTGATAATGATGAAAATGAATCACCTCACTTCTATTTATACAATCACTAATGAGTTCGATTTTCCTAATTTGGCCTAATTGAACCCCAAATAATAAAAAAATGTGCAATAATAACATCCCCATCAAGATAGCTCAATAACAATAAGCCTCTAAAGAGGGTAGAATGATCAATAAAATGAGTCATTGGGCCTAATGAAGTACAAAATGTGCCATGATGTGAGAATGGACCTAAACATAGTGGACAAGGGGTTTCCCCTTGTTTTCCAAGAAAATCCCTATGGTGCTCCCAAGTGGGTGTGGGCGGCACAAGGACATCCTCATGGGTCTCTAAGTGGATTGAAAGTGTTTTTAAACCATATTTAAGGGCTATAATGATGAAATAAACCCTCCCTTTTTATCTTATAGTAATAAAAACCCACATCTAGACCCTATAACATCTTCCAAGTGTGCAAGTGTGGAGTCGTCTAGGCATGGTGAACTAGGTGCATTGTCCTCATCCCAAAGGTGGAACATGAGAAATAAATGAGAGGTGTTGGGTATCCATGAAGTACTCTCTACTATGGTGGAGGCCCATGGCTCTCAATGTTCACCCTACCAGTTCCAATGTGGCCCTCTTGAGGTTTATGACCCTATATAAGGAGACTAAGCCCCAAATGGAGACCCACCTGTAATCCCGCATAAGATCAAATATGTCCCCTTGCCCTCCAATGCAAAAAATCATCATAATAATCAAGTAAAAGAGCTTACAAGTCGTGGAACCAATGTGACACTTCATGGTGGAATTCCCTTCCATAGTGGACTTTGGCATGTACAAGTGTCTCCAAGCTCAATAAGGGGTTAATCAAGGATCCTAATAGGTGGTTTCACCTTTAAATGGGGTAACATGTCCATGGTACATCCATCAATTGGTAAGTGGAAAATGATATATTGATGGAATGTAGTACGGATCAGGGGAACCTTCCAAGTTACATGCCATGGTATAAGGGTATCTTTTATAAGGTTCTGGGTAGATGGGTGTCGGAGGGAGAAAATCATGGTACATGAGTTACCTCCGACTTTTTTTTTCCACCCTTCTTCATATGCCTTTTTCCTTTGATTGATTCTTTTCCATAACTACTCTAGGCTCCACGGGATGAGAGCATGATGTGTAGGTTGAAGCAGTAGGTACCCGTTTTTGAGGTGAGCATGTCATTTCCCACCAAGAGTTGGGACAATAATTATTTTCTTGATGATGGAGGGGTTTCATAGGGTGCATAGGAACCACAATGATAGTCATGGATAAGGGGTGGAGCTCATGTTTGGATTTTTCCCACATCCTAAATTTGTATGTCCCGACCATATCTTTCATTTTGTGGTACATTTATCATTCAGAGTGGAAAAATTATGATTTTTATTTTCCTTTTAGCTGCATCAACCTACGGGCATCGTTACAGGCCTAACCCACGGTATGGACAAGGGGAGGGGGAGGCTAATCCTATGTGGACCCAATGTACAAATGTGGACGTGGATGGGAAAAGTGATGAATGAGGTTAAAATAAGTGGAGGGGAGTGATGTATATGGTGTCGGGGAGTGGGACCACATAACCAAAATCGGGATTTCCCATGTAGTGCCAGCCAAAGCTAATGGCTAGTAAAGGAGATGCCACGGGAGTAGGATGCAAGGATAATCACCAAATAAGGAAAATGAGACAAGAGTATATACCTATCCCTCTCTTTCCATTGAATCCCCCCACCGATCCATGCCTGTAATTTCCCTTTAAAAGTAAGGAAATTTACTCAAATATAAAAATGAAAAGCCATACCTTAGAGGTCGGGAGGTCGACCTTCAAACATACAATCATAACAAGTGGGCAAGAGACCACATGGATAGCTCACGTGGTAGATAAAATGGCACATCAATCTATTTGGTGGCTACAAGGGGTTGTTGAATGCTAGCTAAGGACCATGTAGGAGAATTTTTTTCTCCTATATACACTACCCACATGTGGTGGGTAACATCTGGCTCCAACTAGGACATGAGTTCTCAGAGAGGTGTGTGAAACTACTCAAACAAGAGTCACAAATGATCTCTTGGTACCACATACCTATTACGTGCACATATCAAATACCAAACACATGGGGAAGCATGATTTTGTGGTGTCTTATGATCACCCATACTTAGTATTAGGCCTTAAAATCAACAAGAAAATGAATTCTGTCCTAAATTAAATTTAAGTCTAAATAAAAATATCATATGATGTTAATCTTAATGAGAAAATTGGCATTCAATGCATCCCACCCTAACATGAATGTTTCATTACACAAATGCTAAGTGTAATCATATAGCCAATGTAAGCAACATATTATTAAATCCATATAAAAGCATTTTCCCTTATGAACCATCATGAGGCAGGGGACCCAATTATCACTTTTCCCATTGCAAGATTGGCTTGATAAATGGTAAGGGCAGGAGGTGGGACCATTTGAGGACCATGCATCAATGGTCATATATGAGGAGGGAAAAGGGGAATCCAACTTATGCAACCTTTCTTGCAGTGAAAATATGGATAACTCAATCACCAAGCTCATACATTTTCAATGAATAACAACCTTAGGCACATACTCCTTATGGCATAATGAGATAGATTGCTTAACCACATCCACATTTACATTTTATTGATTATCAAGGGAGGAACAAGGTGTACTATCATCATATATTGGGAAGAACCACAATCCCCTTTTGGGTGTTGATATTCAACAAGAAATTTCATCACTCACGCCTAGTGTGGGACCAGAAGGTCCAAGCAGAACCTACACTAGGGTGGGCCCACAAGGCTAAATTTGGTGCATGTCTATTTTAGTTATCCTTTAATTAATATGGATAATAAAATGTAATATAATCTCAAAATAACTTGTAATAGTTAACTGAGTGTGATAAACTCACTCATGAATTTCGAGTTAGAGGTAGTTGGTGAGGCATGCAGAGTAGTTCTAGTTGTAAGAGAGTTCGAAGTTCAGTGGTTCATTAGTTAATGCGGGTTTTAATAAGTTTTAACTCAATTAAGTGAGTTAAACTTAGTTGTACTAGTTGTAACTGTTATATACACTAGTTAGAGATCAATTGAATTAAATATTAATTAATTCACAATCAGTGATCTCACATGCAACCAAGGATTTACTATTATTAGCTGCATGCATGTCAGATCTAGTGGAGACCCAGTTGAGATCTAGGTGAAAGGGAAGTTGACTATCAGTTGTAGGATTACTGGGTTTCACCCATGCAACCAAACACCCATTGGAGTTCCCATGATACTTGAATAGTTAATGAAGGCCAAAATTCCTATTCTTTAGGGATTGCATTCATCAGGGATAGTGCGATAAAGCCAGGTTGTTTGGAGGTATTAAATTGGCTAAGTATTGGTCAGTTTTATCTGAGACAATGTGAGACAATTAGCTGAATACAGGAGGGCTCTTGTGAGAAGAGTTTTATGTAATTGTTTCATGATTCCATGCTGAATATACTATAGAAGATAGTGGGGTTTTGAGTAGCAAGCTTTTCCTGGGAAATTATTTGTGTTGTGACTTGATTGATTCTTCTTTGCTTCATGTGATTGGTGATTGTGTTTTTAATTCCGAAAAATATTTTTAGAGGAAATTTAGTATTTAACTTAGTACATTGTTAGATTAGATTTAATCGATAATATACATTCTTGTTGTATAATTTATATATTGGGGTATTGAGAAGCCTTCAATATTGCATGGTCCTCAAGATATTCACTAAGAGGGGCATCTGAATCCTCTTGGCTTGTAATGACATCATGATCGTTGGATTGAAGATCATTATCTTGAACAATATAAAATAGGCCTCTCTAGTGAGCCATTTATTTCCATGCAAATGTTCGTAAGATATTTGATATTGAGTTTCCAGGATGAATTTAGAAATTCCTAGAGAGATGCTTGCTTCACCCTACAAGCATTGACTTTAAATTTCAATAAATAACTAAGTCTTTCTTCCTCCATTGGAGTCTCCAAGAATGATATTTCAATATTGTCATATGAGGAAGAAGACGCACATATCATGTCCCTGACAATGGTGCCAAAATTGTTACTGCTCAAACTAGCAGGGGTCCGAGGAGGGGATCCTATAGAGCTACTATTAGGTTAAGGGGCCACGATGGAGCAATATCCCACTGTCATCTTAACTAAGGCTCCCTGATATTTACATACTTTCACTAATGGGAGGAGACCCAATATGGGGAATCACAACGATGGATAGGTCAATGAAATAATGAAAGGTGATTCCCAAGGCTAATTTAGAAGAGATACTCAATAATATCGCTTTCTTTCTTGGAAAGGAAGGTGATAGGCTCTTTAGGAAAGGCTATGAATATTTTGAGGCTAGGATTTGGGATATATTGGATTACCTAGACTTGAAAATAATTATGGAGAATTGGCCTTAATGTGATCCTTTTTGAATTAGAGTTGTAAGGTTGTGGGACCACATGGGACCAAGTGGACACATATTAGGTCAAGGATGTGGAGTTGATGAGACAATGAAGGGCTTGACCTAATTATGGAAGAGAAGAGGATCAAAAGACAAATATTCCTTTGAGAATTGAATGAAATGATCCAAATGAGGACACTAGCCAAGGGAAACCTAGGGAAATAAATGACCCTTGAGCTAGGGATTTCCATATCTCAAGGTCCCACAATCAAAGTTTCTTGAAATTTGGAGGGCCTCTAGAGAAAAATCTAACAAAGGGTATTTTTTATGGCTACAATGGGAGAAAAATGATTCCGTATGTGACCTACTAGGGATAAGCCTAGAAAGAGAAAGAGAAGGCAAGAAATATATGTGTTTAGGTTGACCACCGGTGGTTGGATCAATGTCTTGCCTTTGGGAGAGATGTAGTTAATATGAATGTGATATTTGGAGAGACTATACCCCATCAAGGAGACCTCTAAACAACTAATTTGAATGGAAATTAGGGCATTGTGAGAATATTTTATACTTCGATATGCAATAATTAATGAATTATCAAGGCGTATTCAACAAAGATAACCTCTAGGAGCATTAACCCATTCATACATGATGCATGTAATGATGAAATATTACAAAAGATCAACATTTCCACATTTTCATATAGAGTAGCAGTAAATTTAAAACCTATATAGTGAATATCCTAGCAACATTCATGTGACAAAGTAAATAACAAGAATAAGAATGAAAAAATATCACTGACATGTACAACTGAGTATATCCAATCATCAAATTATGCCAATAATGAAGCTCCAAGACCAATAAGGTAGAATCCAAACAACAAAATTCATTCCATAAAACCAAAATTGTCCTCCAAAAGGGAATGTGAAATTCTCACAAGAACTAATAAGCCCTCCATTTATCTGTAATAGTTAGGATTATGATATAAGCCCACCTTTTATCTCATGTAGTATGACAACCCATAATTTATACCCTATAACATCTTCCAAGTGTATGGTGCAAGTGTGGAGCCGATTGGGCATGGTGAACTAGGTGCATAATCCTCATCCCAAAGGTGGAACATGAGAAATCAATGAGAGGTGTTGGGGATCCATGAAGTACTCTATGCTATGGTGGAGACCCATGGCTCTCAATTATCTCCTTACAAGTGCCAATGTGGCCCTCTACACGACTAGGACCCTGTATGGGAAGAATAAGCCCCAAATTCATCCCCTTGCCCTCAAATACAACAAATAATCAGAATAATCAAGTAAAAGAGTTTATAAGTCATGGAACCAATGGGGCACTTTATGGTGGCATGTCCTTCCAAAGTGCGCTTTGGCATGTATAAGTGTCTCCAAGCTCAATAATGATTTAATCAAGGACGTTGATAGATGGTTTCAACCTTTAAAGGGGTTGACATGTCCATGGTACATCCATCAAGTGGTAAGTGGAAAATTATATAGTGATGGAACATAGTAGGGATCAGGGGAAAGCTACAAGCCACATGCCATGCTACAAGGGTATCTATTATAAGGGAAACCCAAACTTGGGTATATGAGTTTAGGAGGGATAAAATCATGGTACATGAGTTACCTCAACCTTTGTTTTTCCACCCTTATTCATATGCCTTTTTCCTTTGATTGATTTTTCTTCATAGCTACTTGGGGCTCTAGAGGATGAGAGCATGATGTGTAGGATGAAGCAGTAGGTATCCCTTTTTGAGGTGGGGAATTTCATTGCCCACCAAGGGTTGGGGAAATCATGGGTTCTTTAATTTTGGAGGGGGATCATGTAGGGCCCATAAGAACTAGGGTGATGGTAATGGATAAGGGGTGAAGCTCATGTATGGATTTTTCCCACATGCTAAATTCGTATGTCCCATCCATATTTTGAATTTTGTGGTACATTTCCTATTGAGAGTGGCCAAATTATGCTTTTTATTTTCCTTTTAGCTGCATTAACCTTTGGGCATCATTCCAAGACCAACCCAAGGTGTGGACAAGGGGAAGGGGAGGCTAACATTATGTGGACCTAGTGGAAACATGTGGACTCGGATGGGAAAAGCGATTAATGGGGTTAAAATAAGTAGAGGGGGGTGATGTATATGGTGTTGATAAGTGGGAACATGCAACCAAAATCAAGATTTCCCATGTAGTGCCATCCCTAAATCCAATGTCTAGTAAAGGAGAATCCACATGACTAGGATGCAAGGCTAATCACCAAACCGGGAAAAGGAGACAAGAGTACAGACCTGACCCACTCTTTTTGTTGAACCCCCCCACTGATCCATGCCCAAAATTTCTCATGAAAAGTAAGGAAATTTACTCAACTATAGCAATGCAAATCTATACCTTAAGGTTTGGGAGGCCCACCTTCAAACATACAATCATAACAAGTGGGCGAGGGACCGCATGGTTAGTTAGGGTGGTGGAGAAAATGCACTTTGAGCTATTTGGTGGTTGCAAAGGACTGTTGGCTACTGATTGAGGACCATATAGGAGAAAAATTTGCTCCTATATACACTACCAACAGGTGGTGGGTAACTGTGTCAATGCATGCATAGATAATAACCTTTAGTTTTCACCATGCAAGGTTGCTTCATCCATTTAATTAGTTCATTTTTGTGACTTAAATTTCTACCTTTAGATTGTTGGCCATGTGCAATTTTACTTTAAGATCTCCCACCATACTTATATCATAACCATGTCCATAATTAATTGTAAATGTATGAGAATGATCAAATAATTGATAACAAATATAAATTTATAGCTCCTGGTAGAAGAGATTCCCTTTCTTACACTGGAGCACAAGAGGGAAAGGATATTGACTAAGGCACCATGTTACAAAGAAGGAATATTTTTTCTTGTGAAAATATGAGAGTGGTGCGTGTAATTAGTTTATGATGGATTTTTGTGCCTAAAAGAACCAAATAATTAGTTTTCTTGTCTGATATTTTTATGTTGCACTGTGTGAAAGGGATCAAACCCACTTTGTAGGAATCATCCTTGAGGTCTTATACCCTAAACTTAGGGTTGGCCTCTCCTTAACCCCCATGTTTCATTTTCAACTAAATGTTTAAGTTCCATGTTGATTCCATCATGCTAATCCATTTATAGGTACATTTACAGTTACAAGGATCAAAGCCTACTACATATTGATTTTCCATTCAACCCTAAGGTTTTGTAATTTTTTATAATCTTAATTTTTAGGAGCTAGATTCATAATATTTTCATGTCAAATTTAATTACAGATATTTGGTCCTTGAGAGCTCATAATCCTAATTCATTCTTTCAATGTGGAAGTTGTTTCAAGAAACTACTAGACTTAGTATGTTTTCATTGCTTTCATGTTGAATTAGAGCATAGATTTGGTTCCCCTAAGGTGTAGGAATTTAATGAGACTATATTTATTGACATGTGAGACATTACTACTTTCATTGATGCTTATTTAGCCTTGTTACATTTAACAAGTGTCCCTACAACAATTCTCTTCATATATAAATTTTCGTATATTTAGGTGAAAAAAGTACCAACTTAAAGAGAGTTCTCATTTTTTTAGAGGTCACATTTAATGCTAGTTTTTAGGCTAGTTTTTCACTTGTAGCTAGACTTGAAGCCATAAGAACATTTATTGCATTTTCAAGTTTTCATAACTTTAAATTATATCAAATGGACATTAAAATATGAATTCTTAAATCCGGATCTAGAAGAAGAGGTCTATATAGAACAACATGAAGGGTTCATTCTTAACAATGATAAAAATATTTTGTGAAAACTTAAAAAAGGCTTTGTAGGGATTGAAACAAGCTCCTTGTGCATGGTATTATGTTGTGTAACCAGCTCCAAAATAGAAGAAAAGAGATATCCACGCCTTAGAAATAAGCCACTTCGAGGGGGCAACCTCCAATACATTACATAAATGAACAATTCTTGGATGATACAATTTACAAAACCTCCTTTCTATATAGGAGTCCATGGGGCCACAATGTAATCCTAGCCGACCTAACAATAATAATTTAAGGGCACAATAATAACAATATGGGGGTTACAGGGGTACAATAATAACACTAATGGGGGCTACACTAACATAATAAGGGGCTACACTATTAATATAGGGACTTAACATGCCCCTCTCCTTCAAACAAGTGTTGTCCTCAACGCTTGATTATTTCTTGATGCTTCTGTATAAAATTCTCATCCTCCCATGTGAAATCTTCTACAGGAAAGTTCTTCCATTTTCTGAAATACTCTGAAATTGATCGTACTTTTCGAGTTCTTGTTTCTATGACTGCTTCATAACTTCTTTCGATTTCATGTTGATCTTCCTGTTGTTTCATTAGATTCTGCACCAAAGTTGGGTTATCCTTTGAGAGTTGGAGAACTTGTTGTTGATGCTCGATGTGATCTTCCACTAATTTATCATCCATATTTGCTATTATTTGATCCTTCAAACCATCCAACTTAGCCTCCATTTCTGCTTTTAAACAATCTATTTCATCTTCAATTGCTCTTCGTAAGATCGAAACTTGTTGCACTTGGTACCGTAATTTTGATATCTCATACTGCAACTCTTCCTCTTCATGCGTCATAGTATAGCTTTTTGAGTGATTAGTGGGTATGGAATTATTTTTAGGAGGCATTTCAGAACCCAATACTGAAATATATGCTCAATAGGCCCTTGGAATCACTTCAAACTGATTCTTCAAACAAGACTTATGCAATTCGGAAAAAAATACAGACCTTTCACTTGCTTTGAGGAGCTCGATATTGAAATTGAATTATATCTGTAATTGAAAATATTCAATATCTGAAATTCAGCCCTGTAGTAGCCCTCTCAAGCTTCTTTCCAATGCAACAGGTCTGACCTGATTTTGATTTTCCAAGACAAAGTTGTGTCAAATCTCCCACAATGACCTAATTCTGGACTGGTTCAGTAGAGCGAACTTGTACGACTTGCCATGTGTCACTGTTTTGTTATTTGTCTCTGAAATTGATATCCAAGAAACTACAGGCCGTGTAATTGTGACCATGCCGTACTCACGTCAAAATCTCCGGAGGGATTATTATCTGAACTTTTCCCGATCACCTCTAGGAAAATTAAATTCGGGAGCACAGAAAAGTGGCAGCTTCCTGAGATCATATCTCCACAAATATTGTGAACCAAGATCTGAAATTTTTTGACAAATTTCCTTAGGATTTCAGCTTCGCACAATATGAATTTCAGACTCTGAACCTTCGTACAAAAAAATTTATAGCGCAAATACCACGATGACCTGTTTAGGAGCCTGAAACAATACCTAACTTCCATAGATGATATCTCCTCAAATATTGCGAACCAAGCTCTGAAATTTTTAGACAAGCTTCCTAGGGATTTTGGCTTCGTACCCTAAAAATTTCAGCTTCTGAAACTTCGTAGAAAAAAAGTTATAGCGAAAATGCCACGATGACCTGTTTGGAGCAGCGAAACCCTAGAATCCAAAGCTCTGATACCAAATGTTGTGTAACCAGCTCCAAAATAGAAGAAAAGAGATATAAACACCTTAGAAATAAGCCACTTCAAGGGGGCAACCTCCAATACATTACATAAATGAACAATTCTTGGATGATACAATTTACAAAACCTCCTTTCTATATGTAGGAGTCCATGGGGCCATAATGTAATCCTAGTGGGCCACAATGTAATCCTAGCCGACCTAACAATAATAATTTAAGGGCACAATAATAACAAAATGGGGGTTATAGGGGTACAATAATAACAATAATGGGGGCTACACTAACATAATAAGGGGCTACACTATTAATATAGGGGCTTAACATATTATCATCTTGATAGGTACCTTCAGCAAAAAGGGTTCAAAAAGGGATTTGCAGATATAAACCTACATATTAAAATGGATAAATATGAATTTTTAATAGTTGTTTATGTAGATAACATCATATTTAGAAGCAATGTAGAATCTATGCAACAAGTAGGATTTACTTTAGTTATTCAACAAGAATTTGAAATGTCTCTACTTGGTGAACTAACATACTTCCCTGGTCTTCAAGCTCAACAAATTAAGAATGGTAATTTTATTTCTCAAACCAAGCACCTCAAACATATTTTAAAGAAATATGGAATGGAAGATTGCAAGTCTGTATGCAGACTGATGGTAACATGATGCAACCTTAGTCAAACTGACGATTCTCCTTCAATAAATCAACTAGAATATATATCTATGATTGGTAGCTTTCTCTACCTTATAGGTATAAGACCATACATTATGCATGTGGTTAGAATTGTGGGTGATTTCAACCCAATCCTAAGGAACATCTCCACGTTGTTAAAAGAATATTCAATTATCTAAAAGGAACTCAATATTTTGGCCTATAGTATCCCAAAAATGTAGAATTTTCACTTCATGCTTACACAGATGCAGATTGTCTAGGTAATATTGATGATTGCAAGAGTAATAGTGGAGGATCATTTTATTTGGAGCAGTAATAATAATTATTAATTGTTTGGATAGATGTAGGTTTGTAATTCCATTGGGATAATGGAGTCAATGTGTCAAGAAGTCAGATTAGGATCAAGTTCTAAAGGGAAATGTTTACCGGGAAAGATAGCTGAGTCACTTTAGATCTTCAAGGATGATGGTGAAAATGGTTTTTATCGAGATAAAAGAGCAATTAAGGGTTCTTAAATCTAGATTACGAGTGAAAAGGCAGAGGTCAATCGAAACTAGGGAGAAATTAAGGGTTCCCTAATCTAAATATCAGTGTAAAAAAAATTAAATGATAATCAGTCAAAACAGAGTGCTTTTAACATATTCTGAAATAAAAATTCCTGACTTATCATTTAGATTTAGAACACATTCAAGTATTGATGTAAAACATAATAAATTGACAAAGTGACAAGTGAAAATACTTCACTGTAGTGGCCCAACACATGAATAATGTAATATGATGCTTTATTTCTTTAATCCATTCTACTGACTTGAAATTGGGACAAAAAACCTTAGGTTCAAAATATTACAACTACAGAAATTTTCAACAATTCATCCATCCTCAACACTTCTAAATGAGAAGTATTTATACAAAAACTCATACAAAATATCCTAGAATAAACTTAGGAATTATTCATGGAAAAGAAATATCTTCATGCAAGAAGATAGTGACAACTTTCTAACTAATGCTAGTTGTCACCTTTTTATTGAAATAAGAATAAACATAGGAATTATTCATGGAAAATAAATATCTTCATGCAAGAAGATAGAGATAGCTTTCTAACTAATGCTAGCTGTCCCTTTTTTATTGAAATAAATGGTTTGCTGTCTTGATTTTGTCAATGCTTTATCTCTTTGTTGTTCAATGAAGCTGCAGCTAGACAATGAGGTGTCTTTCACGCTGGAAGATTCATTTCTTCTCTGTAATTTGTTGATTTACTTTAAAATTTGACCTGGAGCTGATACTCTTTCATCTGATTCTCTTTATCCAGATTCTCTTTCACTGATACTCTTTTACTGCAAAACTAAAAATGCTAATGTAAAAACAACAAGCTCTGTTTTTTAATTTCATTGCTCTGTGCTTACTGCAATTTGATTTCAAAGTAGATCAGTCCAATTTCCCCAAAATTTTGCCTCTTGCAATTTTATCTTCATCATCCTTCTGACGTTTTCATTAGCCTCAATATATTTTGAGAATGTTGGCTTGTTTAGAAATAAGTGTTTTACTTCATGCTGTAAGTAAAAAAAATTCTCAAAATTCTTGTAAAGCACCTTCCCTGTTGGGATTCCCTACAAGGCTGAATTGTTCACTTGCTCCTTGGTAAAATCTCTTATCTTTTTATCATAATCATCATGATTCATTAATCTATCATTAATAACTAGAGGATTGGGAAGGCCTTTTTTCCTTATAACATCAAACTTGACCATGAACCTTTTGATAGCAATCTCCATGTTCTGGAATTTATGTTCTAATTGTATCATCAGATTCTTCTTAGAGATTACCTTCCTAACTTATAGGATGGTCTTTTTTCTATCATTAATTCCAATCTCTTCCAGCTCTTGTCTATTTTTGGAATTAAGAAACTTGATGATTTCTAGAGCTTCTTCAGGTTCCTTGCCAAGCTCTTCTTTGATTTTCTGGATTGCTTCTCTTGTTGATTTCACTATGTCTTTCTGCTCATATATGACCTGTATGAATGGCAAGTATCATTGACTGATTCAATGATATTGGACCATAACTGCTACTTGACATGTGCCATTGGTTCCTCCAGTGTTAGTTCTTTTTCCAACTTTTTCAGTTGCTCATTAAATCTATTATATTTTTGTTCTTCATTCTTAGCATTTATTTCAGCAAGTTTCTTAGCATCTTCAAGATTTTTGAGTTGTTATTTTAGTCTGTTTATCTCATTAGTTTGAATAGACATATCTTGCATAGCCTTTACTAGTTTTCTTGCTTCATCTGAATGTTGTGCTGCTGTTGTTGAAGATTATGTGGCTGAAGTTGTAGATGAAGTAACTGGAAGTGCTGTGGCCATTAGGAAATTAGGAGACAATGATTCTTCCAAAATAGAGGGTACAAATGTTGTAACTACAGGAATGACAGTGGAAGGAACTTCCTCTACTTTGTTGGCTTGTTTCTCCTGGACCAATTTGTCCATTTCAATTTCCATTTCCTTTATCTGAGTTGTTAACTGTAAAATGAGATTCATCATCTCATCTTTATGATTGGTATCCTGTAAGACCTCCTTGGCTTGAGGATGTTCTGTAGGGGGTAGCTTCAATTGTTTCTTAAGTGAAAAAATATCTGCATTTTTCTTTTTTTATCAATTCCTCTGCAACTTTTATATTTTTAGGATCATATCATACTTCAATTACTAGTTCTTCTAAGGATTTGATTCTAGTGTCCTTTGCATGTGAAGATTATTTCTCCAATTTGAGCTGATATCTTATATTTATCAGAGTGTTTTGCAGTTTTTTTGCACTCATAGCCTTGGTGGTCATTGTATAATAAATCATCTCCCCTGTCTGCTTATGGAATTCAATTTGATCTAGAGGATGAATATCCTGGACTGGGACTTCAAACTCTATCTTTCTGTAATCTGAGGATGACTTAGGAGTCTGAACTGTAGGTTGAAGAAAGGACATCTGCATCTTTTTATTTTTATAGTCAAAGACTGAAAGTAGCCTATTATGGATGCTTGGAGTTTGTTTCAAATACTGAGAATATATTTCTGTCTTAATTTATTCATTTCTGACTTTGATTTCTTTGTATCTTTCTTTGATATCCATGTCCTTTTCTGCTGTTTTCTTAGATGAATAAACTTCAATACTGTGTTGTTTCTAAATTAAACGTGTCTTTGAAGTTGTGGGTTGTTGTTCCTCTTCAATCATTGTAGGAGGTGCATTATATTTTTCTGCAATTTTGTATCAACCACCTCTACTTTTCTTTTTATTTATTGGCAGGATTTAACTTTGGCTTTTTACTGTATCTCAATTTGAATTTAGTCTCTGTTGTATATGATCCTTCCTCTCTATTTCTCTTCACATTTATGTCTTCTTGGGCTGGAGTTTGCAAAGTTTGACTAGTATCACTTTTATTTTATGCCTCTACCAATGTGTTCTCTAACCATTCAGATTGGTTTGAAAATTTCTCAATCTCTGGCTTCTTTTCATGTACATATGGAGTTAATTTTCATTTAACCCTCATTTTACTAATAACACCAAGGGGATCATAATACCATAGGAAACTGTGATTGAACTTGAACTTCTGCAATTGTTTTTCAGCCTCTGGACCTGCCTCTCTATTATTATAGATAAAAGGGCCAACCTAGTTCTTCAACTTGAACTGTGTTTTCTTCTTTTCTATTAAGAAATTAACAACATCTAGATTAAGAATATTCCTTATGTATTCTAGGGCAAATAACCTCATAGGGAAGTATTTGGGCAGTTTATAAGGGATAAGGATTGATCCATAAAATATTATTTCTGTATGGTTTTGGTACAAGTACCAATCACCTATCCTGTTATGCTTAGACAATTGCAAAACCTTCCTGATTTCATTTGTAATTCTGGGCTGTATACTGTTGTTTAGCAAATTGATTATGGGATGAATGAAGGAATTTGTAAAATCTGTATAGGTGAACTCATTTGAATATTTCCTTATCAAGGAAGTCCAAAATATGACTGATTGTGGGTTTTCTTCCACATCAACCTTTTTAAGATTCATATTGAATTTATCAGACTGGAAATATATGAACATGTGAAATAGGAATGAAGAGTACCTAAAAACACCTCTAGAAGGCATTTTGACCAATTGTTCATGGATATTGTCAGCAAGGTATTGGGAAAATTTAAAAATGGTTGCAAGTGGTTGACCAGGTGTAAAAGTAGAAAAGAAACCAAGCACTGCAACAACAACATGTTCATTTGTAAAATAGCCAAGAATGAAAGACAACATGGAAATTGTATTTCTTGTCCTTTCAGAGAATTTAGCAAAAAAGTATGGAGGATTTAGCTTGGGGATTTCTACATAAGAAGGCATGAAGGTCTGAAAAATATGGAACCTCTTGAGGAAGTCCAAATCCAAGTATAACTGAGTGAGGGCTTCAATGGACAAAGGAACTTCATTTGGCCCAGGCTATATGTGTAGAATCTGGTTGATAGATTCAACTGTAATGGTAAACAAAATTTCTTTTTCAAAGTTCACTATGGCTCTTTGATCATGAGAGTAGCATGATTGGCAGAGTCTGATTATTTTTAGGCATTATTAAGTATGAGGAACAACATATTTTGGCAAGTTTGACTCCCATATAAACACTTCATCAGCCTGATTTAGGGATTTTTCTTGGCTCCAGTAGTGGAGCTCAAGAAGGTTTAATTCTGTCACTGTATCAGTAATATTGAAGTCTGTATCAGTCAGGAGAATATTCTCTACATCTACAACAGGGAGTTGTAGAGGATTGACTGCTAGAATGTTTTTGGAAGCCATTGATTTGTTTGATTTATCAATTCCAATACTTTTTTGACCTTAGAACAATGATTTAGGCCTGTAGGAGCACCTTTGGAAGTTTAAACATTTTACAGAAAGATTTGGATAAAACAAGGGTTATCTATTGTCTGCAAATAAGGTTTTAAACTCATTCAATTAACTAAAATGTAATCTCTATAATAAAAGAGCAACTGCATAATTTTAGAGTTTCTGCAACAGATATTCTAGGGCTTGTAGTGCATTCTCTGTGATAAAAAAATAATTTTAAGACATCAATTTTATGCAAAAAGGATGTCTGAGTACTGTAGGAAAGGATTTGAAGGTCAAAAAAGGAATTTTCATTTCTACAGAAGCTTAAAACTTCTTCAGTTTACTCAATATATGATTTTTAATAGTCCAGGGTTTCTGAATATGTGAAATAATTTCTCAAGGTTTACAGAATAATGGATTTAGGAAGAAAACAGGTTTTTCTTTAGGTTTAAAGGCTCCTAAATGATGCGGTTAACTGTATTACTCTTTTAGATTGATGAATGGGTATGTTCTTCTGAAGAATACCTGGGAAAATTGAAGTTTGGATGTGCAGGAGGGTTTCTGGGGTTGTAGAAGGTTTTTTGTGGTTCTGCTGGTCTTTATAAGTACTTGGATAACTTCTGCACTGTTTGTAGTAATCAAATTGGTGAATTCTGTTTCAATTAGGCTTTGAAATGGAGCCGACAATGTTTGTCTCGGTCTGCAATGCTTCTTCTACATGAAAACGGTAACAGAAGAGTAAAAAGAGGGTAAATGGGCTATTTATAAACATTTTTCATTCAATAGTGAATGCATTGAATGGCGGTCAATTCAAATGGATGAGTGGTTTGGGCATGGGAGAGGGAAAAAACACCAATTATTTTTCGTAGGCTTCAAAGGTAGTAAGTAGAATTAGTTAGATTGATGTGATCAAATATGATTAAGACACGTAGCGGGGAGAGAAAGCCCGAAAACCACACTTATCACAAGGTTCAGGGTGTTCTAACTATCATGCTAAGGATTGTGTGACAAGGGATAACCGTCGTCAGATTTGGTGGATGATGATCGAAAGGCTGAGATGGTGCGATAGATTCGCAAGGTTTGATGGTGTGGGGCCCGGTGTTTTAAACTACGTGGGAGGTTAAATATGTATTAAAACTAATGTTTAATACATAGTCGGGGTTCATTATGATAGGCGGAGGATAATTTATTAACAAATGGGATGCGGATAAGTGTAACATTAGAGCTAGAGGGGATTATATATAATGGGACCAGAATAATTAACATGATTTCATAATTTAACCTATGGTATGGTGGGATTTATATAACATGTGGGGAAAATAAAATATAAGTTAAACTAGGAATATGGGTTGAGATATATTATAAATGAATTATATTAATACGGGCTAAAAGGTATATATAGGGAGTTAATACATAAATTAATGTTAATAAAGAAATGTATTTGCAGGATGTGTGTTTAAACTAAGTATAATGTAAAAACTTTATGTCGGGAGTGAATTCCTTCACTATGGAACCCGAAAAAGATTAAATCATTTAACTTAGGATAAAAACTATTTTTTTGGGTTTTTTTGGGTATTTTTTAAATAAAAGGGAATTAGTTAAAGGGATTTTATTTTCCTTAAGTAAAATATGTTTTAAACTTACGAAAAGGGGATTTTCGCAAAGGAAAAGGGATGATAATGGGAAAAAGGGAAACATGAAGGGGATGAAGTATTTCTACAAGGGGATGATTTTTGAATGAAGTTAGTAAATGAAACGACCAATTTTCTACTTATCCATGATTGTAAAAATATGCTTGTACCTACCCATCTGCTACCCTAACATTTTTACTTCATTTTCATGGGTGCATTTTAGCTTGCAAACCCTTTTTCCTTTTTCCTTTAAAACAAACTAACTAATTCTATCCTTATTTCTTCCAAGGGCTCAGATTAAGCTGTTGAGCTCCTTATTATTCTCCACCTAACAACCTATCTGCCAAGATTAAACTGTTTGACTAGATCTTTATTCTCTATCTAACAACATGAAATTTAAAGCATGAAAGGTTAAGATTAAGCTACTTAATCTTCATGGATTGTGGCATTAAGACTGAATTTTAGATATTGAAGATCTGAAATCACAAAGATAATTCAGTTTCAATATCGAGCTCCTCAAAAGCAAGAAAATGTGTGTATTTTTTTCGAATTATATAAGTCTTGTTTGAAAAATCAGTTTGAATTGATTCCAAGGGCATATTGAAGAACATATATTCATATTCTCTTCTAAAGTTCCCCTAAAAAGAATTCAACACCCATTAATCCTTCATAAGGCTCTACTATGAGTCATGAAGAGGAAGAAGTGCAACATGACATATAAAAATTACAAGAGCAAGTACACCAATTTTTTCTCTCGCAAAGAGCAATAAAAAATGAAATGGAATTTTTGAAGAAAGGCATGGAAGCTAAGATGGATGGTTTGAAGAAAGGCGTGGAAGCTAAGATGGATGGTTTGAAGAATGGCATGGAAGCTAAGATGGATGGCATGGAAGCTGGCATGGAAGCTAGGATGGATGACATGGAAGCTAAGATCAATGAAAAAAATGAAAGACAACATGAAAAACATTAACAACGATCTAAAATAAGACATGGAAGGTTTAAAGGAAGGTTTGACAAAGTTGATACAAGAAATGATTCCTAATGGCAAAAAGATAGTAGAGGAAAATTATGATGAGAACAAAATAAATGTTAATCGTGATTTCATAAACTCTAATGTTGGATGGAAGAACCACCATATTCCAAAGATGGATATGAGGAAGTTTGATGGCAAGGACCCCGTAACTTGGATACTACAGATGGAACGATATTTTGATCTCAATAATGTGCAAAACACACAAAAGGTACGCATTGCAACTTTACTTAGAAAAAAATACATTTGTATGGTATCGATGGATTTTCTCTCGTAAAAAAATTGTCACTTGGTCAATTTTTACGAATGAAATGATAGCACATTATGAGGATACAAAGAAAAACACCTTCTTTATCCAATTGATAAATTTGAAACAAAAGGGTTCAATGTTCGAGCACATTGAGGACTTCCAAAAATTGAATATAAGGGTAATTGATATTCTAGAGGAACATGGGATTGATGTCTTCATAGGGAATTTATATGATAACATCCAACATGAGGTTAGCATTTGGGAACCTGATTCATTGGAGAAGACATTCAGGTTGGCAATAAAATTTAAATGTAAAATTATGGCGACAATGAAGCATACCACTCACAAATATAAATTTGGAAGTGTTGCTACTCCTAGACTTCCATAACCTACAAGGTTGACACCACAACAATTGGAAGAAAAAAGAGAAAAATGGCTTTGCTACAGTTATGATAGAAAATACACTAAAGGTCATAAGTGTTCTGAGAAGAAATTATTTTACATAGATTGTGAAGAGGAGGAAGAAAATGAACAAGAAACCTCAAAAGAAGAATATATACACTAGGAACCAACCCTAGAAGAAGAAGAAATGTGTCTGGCCATATCGTGTAATAAATTGGCAAGAATTACCATTCCTCAAGCTGTCAAGATAGAAGAACATATGAAGAAGAAAAAGGTAATAGTGTTGATTTATTCGGGTAGTACCCATAATTTTATTCATTGTAAGGTAGCCAAGGAATTAAATTGCTTCCTATACCGAGCACCAAAATGTCAAGTGATGGTTGCAAATGGAGGAACTATAAAATTCTCTGGAAAATTCCATGATATCAAGCTAAACATGGGGGAATATGTATTGAATATTACAATGCTTTCGATTCCAATGGTAGGTACTAATGTTGTACTATGAGTACAATGGTTACAATCTTTGGGGATGATAGTTTTTAATTGTCAAGAATGTTTCTTGAATTTTTTTTTTGGAAGGAAAGGAACTTGAATTACGGGGTATAGCAGGGAATCTGAAAAAGATAGTAAGCTCTAATGTCATGACAAAGCTTCTGAAGAAAGAACAACGAGGCATAATTGCACAATTATGCTCACTATAAGTTCCAACATCAAAATCATCTATTTCTCCAGATCTCCAAAAAGTCTTGGACAATCATTCAAAGGTTTTTGAAACTCCCAAATGACTCCCACATATTCATGATCTTGATCATGCTATTCATTTTATTCTAGGAAGTGTTCCTCCAAACATCAAGCCTTACAGACATCCTTATGTCCAAAATAGCGAAATTGAACATATGATGGCAGAACTGTTAGAGGCTGGTATAATTCAGCCTAGTATTATTTCTTTCTCTTCTCTGATAGTATTGGTGCACAAGAAGGATGGATCATGGCGCATGTGTCTGGATTATAGGGAGCTCAACAAGCTCACTATTAAAGATAAATTTCCCATTTTTGTGATTGATGAATTACTGGATGAATTACATGGAGAAATTTATTTTACCAAGTTGGATCTTCATTCAAGATATCAAAAGATTAGAATGAAGACTGAATATATTCTGAAAACAACATTTTGAACTCATGAGGGTCATTATGAATTTTTGGTCATTTCTTTTGGCCTTAGCAATCCACCTTCTACATTTCAAGGGTTGATGAATTCCATTTTCAAACCCTTAGAAATTTTTTTTAGTATTTTTTGATTATATACTAATCTACTGTAGGTCTTGGAAGGATCATGTTCAACATGTTGACAGGGTGCTCAAACTATTGGAGAAGAAACAATTATATGCAAAAACCTCAAAATGTTTTTTTTGAGTACAAGAGTTGGAATATTTGGGTCATATGGTATATCGCAAGGGTGTTAAGGTAGACCCTAGCAAAATTTAAGCCATTAAGGAATGGGAAATCCCCACAACCATAAAGTAGTTGCGAGGATTTTTCTGGTTAACAGGGTATTATCACAAATTTGTTAAGAATTATGGGAGAATAGCATCACCTCTAACAACATTATTGAATAAAGATGCATTTTCATGGACTCCTAAAGCAACTAAGGCCTTTGAACATCTTAAATAGGCAATGTTCTTAGCACCGGTCTTAGCTATGCCAGACTTCACAAAAATCTTTATTGTGGAATGTGATGCCTCGGGAAATGGAATTGGTGTTGTTTTAATGCAAGAAGGAAGACCCATTGCTTTTGAAAGTCGTCCAATCAAAGGAAATTATTTACATAAAGCTATTTATGAGAAGGAAATGTTGTAAATACTACATGCCCTAAAGAAATGGCGACCTTAGCTAATGGGAAGACACTTCAAGGTAATAATTGATCATGATAGTCTTAAATACTTTTTGGAACAAAGACTATCTTCAGAAGAGCAACAAAAATGGGTCACAAAGATGTTGGGTTATGAATTTCAAATCATCTACAAAAAAGGGAAGCTAAATGTTGTTTTAGATGCACTGTCAAGAAAGGATGAATAGGTGGAAGCATTGATTTGTGCCATTTCTATTATCCAACCAGATTGGATAACCGAAGCAAGGGATGAATGGAAGAAGGATGAAGAAGTGTGGACACTCATTCAAATGTTGAAGCAAGATCCTAGTACATCTGATACATTTAGTTGGAAACATGATTCCTTATGGTACAAAGATCACTTATATATTTGTAAGAATTCCCAACTAAAACAAAATATTCTTTTGGAATTTCACACTTATCCCGTAAGAGGACACTCAGGATTTTTAAAAGTTTACCACAAGGTGAGGAATGATTTTTTTTGGGATGGCCTTAAATCTGATATTCAAAATTTTCTAGTGGAATGCTTGGTTTGCGAGGAAAATAAGGTTGAGACAATTAAGACCTCGGGAAAGAGTCTGAAGGAAAGAGTGTCATCATGGTGGTAGTTAATAGACTTACCAAGTAAGTACGCTTTTGTGCATTATCTCATCTGTTTAAAGAAAGTACAATTGCTACTGCATTTATGGAAACAATTAAAAAGCTACATGGAAACCCAAAGATTATTTTAAGCAACAAAGATCCCATTTTTACTTGAAATTTTTGGACCAAATTATTTTCTTGTTTGGGTACTCAAATAGCTCATAGCTCACCTTATCATCCTCAATTCGATGCGAAAACTGAGATAGTGAACAAATTTTTGGAAGGATATCTTCGTTGTTTTTATTTGATAAAAAAACACAATGGGTCAAGTGGTTACCTCTGACTGAATGGTGGTATAACGCTTCCTTCCATACTGCAGTAAAAATGACCCTATTTATGGCACTTTATGGATATCTTCCACCATCCATCACATCATATTTAAGAGGAAATTATAAGGTTCAAGTAGTGGAACATCACATCAAGCATCAACAACAAGTTTTCCCACTCTTCAAGGATAACCTAAATTTGGCACAAAATTGAATGAAACAACATGCATATTAACATCGGAGTGAGAGAAGTTTTGATGTAGGAGACTAGGTATTTTTACGACTACAACCATACAAACAAATGTCCCTCAAGCAAGCTAAGAAGGATAATAAAATATTTCCAAATTACTATGGTCATTACAAGGTATTGCAAAAGATTGGTACCATGGCATACAAATTGGAGCTTCCTGCGTCTTCTCGAGTGCATCCAAATTTTCCATGTTTCATGCTTGAAGAAGGTTATAGGTGAAAAACTTCCAGTTCAAAAAATATTGACAGAACTTAATGAGGAAGGAAAAATCATATTGGAACCTGAAGCAGTCATGGAAACAAGAACTCGACAACTACAAAATCGATCAATTTTAGAGTATCTCATCAAGTGGAAGAACTTACCCACTGAAGATTCTACATGGGAGGATGAGAATTTAGACAGAAGCATCCAGATCTACTCAAGCGTGGACGAATTTTTTTTTTTTGACTGAGAGGGGCATGTTAGGTCACTATATTACTAGTGTAGTCCCTTATTGTTGTTAGTGTAGCCCCCCTTATTGTTACTGTTGTACCCCTGTAACCCCCATATTATTATTATGGTGCCCTTACATTATTATTGTTAGGTCGGCTAGGATTATATTGTGACCCCATGGAATCCTATATATAAAAAGGAGGTTTTTTCATTTGTAAAATCCAATAATTATTTATTTATGTATGTAAAGGAGGTTTTCCCCTCGAAGTGGCACATTTCTAAGGCGTCGATCTCTCTTTTCTTCTATTTTTGGAGCTAGTTTCATAACATTATTGATTTATTAAAATTTAAATTTTTATTGTCATTTAAAGCTTGAGATATTTTAAGAACCTTAAAAACATAGAAAATTTACACATTGTATAAACTAGAATTATATATGTTTTAAATTGAAAATTTTAATGAATTAGGATAGTTTGAGCAATAAAACTTAAAAACATGACACACATTACATAGCATTTCTATGTTTATAAAAAAATAACAAACATTATAAACATTTCAATGTTGGTCATGTTTATAAACATGACAAACATTAACATATTATATATATATATATATATATATATATATATATATATATATATATATATATATCATTGTTTATATTTATTAATAATAAAAAAATAAATTAATATTGTCCATTTTTATTGAATAAAAAGATAAATCTATAAAAATCCATAATTCTATTCACTCCATTGAATCCATCCATACAAAAACTATCCATTTTTTCTTTATTATATAGATTCGATTCTAGCTATAGATGGGAAATCCTTACTTTTTGTTAGTTGTTTTAGTTTTTGATGCCATTCTATTGGTTGGTTGATGTAGTTTGTGCCTTAAATACAAATGTTAAGAATCCATGTAAAAATAGAGTTAATAATAAAGCGTTTCAAAAATTCTTTTTAATAATATGTTGAATGTATTAAATTGTATAACTTGAATAGATTGAATAAAATATATTGAACTTATTCAATAGAAAATATTCCATTTTAGTCAATTGATTTTATATATTTTTATCTGGTAGATTTATAAATTATATATAAAATGTCCTTTTGATAGATATATATTGAATTGAATTTACTGATTGAGTAGAATCTACTAATAAATTTATATAATATCTGTTGATGGTGGAGGAAATGATGACATTGTATGTGATGATTTGGATGATAGTTTACTTGGTCATTTGTTCGATAATTTGGAGCCAGTTGATCAAAACATTGGATCTTTGAATCCCCCTTCTCAAAGTAATGTTCTCCCGACAATAGAATCAATCATCCCTAATAGAATTTCACGTGGAATAATGGAGGTATCCCAATGATATTGTGATTTTTGCTGCAATACTAATTGTTTTGTTATATTCCTCTATTTGCAATTTAGTTTTTACTTAACTTATAAGGTATTTTCTTCTCTTGAAATAGGATACATCTTGTTTTAATAGAGGTGTAGAAATTAACTCCCAAAATGTTCCATCTACTAATCTCAGAAGTGAATATGAACCTTTATGAATTTATCCAAAAGCATTTAATCTGATCTTGTAATGTACTAAATTTTTTTTTGAATCCTTCTGCAAATTGTGGAAACCAATTTCGATTGCACAATAACATAACAATTAAGAGAAAGAAATAATCAAACACAGAACACAAGATCTATCTAGGAAGAGTCACTTATCAAAACCCCGATATCTTTATATTGCATAAAGTCAATATCATGAAACAATACAATGTTATTTCCCTTACTGAGAAACCTCTGCACTCTGCTGGTTGTCTCACTCTGATCTAAGAAAAATCAGTCCAATACTTAACCAATTCTCAGTCTTTGTCTGACCAGCCCTTCTTATGCATTCCTGAGGGAATTGAACCCCTATTAAATATGAAATTACCAAGAATTGATTGCGCAATTCCTACAGGGCATCCTCGTGACCTCATGCATGACCTATACAATTTTCTAGTGATACAACTAATAGTTATCTTCCCTTTAACCTCAATCTCAACTAGGCCTTCCTCATAACTAAAATGCAAAAGATATTTATAGAAAATTATCAGTTAACTGATTGAACTATACATGTGAATTAAATCATATTTAATTCACTGGACCTATCACTAGCTCATCTCTCACTTAGAGCTAGTTAATTTGATTTTAACTCAATTAATTGAGTTAACTAATTAAAACTCACAAATAAATATAACTTGACCCCCTAAAATCTAGGAAGAACTCTACATGCCTCCTATTTGACCTCCAACTCAAATTGTCTGAGCTAACTAATTCTTAATGACTCAGCTAACACTTACAAGCTGTTATGGGCTAAAATTACAATTTCTCTTCCAATTTAATTAAGGGAAAATTAAATCAGAAGCCCATTTTGGGGTGCCATTTCTTTTTTCCATTTCAACACTCCCTGTCAATAAGAAATGGATTATCTACTACCCCAATCTTTTCATTGTGGAGTTCGAATTTTCTTCTTTTGATTTCCTTTGTCAATATTTCTGCATCTTGCTCCTCCATGGGAATGTACTCTAATGACATAATTTTCCTTTGCACACAATATCTGAGATGGTGATGCTGGATATCAATATTCTTGGACCTGTCATAAGAAACGAGATTAACAGAGAGTTTGATGCAACTCTAGTTATCACAATGTATCACCATCAGACCAATCTGTCAACCAAATAAACCAACAAGTATCTTCCTCATCTAGATAACCTCACATGATTCCTGAATGGCCAACCATGTACTTTTCCTCTGCTAAAATAAGTGCAAGTGATCTTTGTTCCTTGCTGTAACATAAAATTGATGTTTATCCTATGTTGAAGATGCCTCGTGATGTGCTCTTCCTTTCGGATGCACTCCTTGGCCAATCTGCATCGATGAAGCCTTGAAGATTCACTCCCTCTGTTCGTCTATACCATAGCCCATACTTTTTAGTGCCTCTGGGGTATCTCAAAACATGCTTGCATGCCTTCAAAAAACTATTGGTAGGCTTAACCATAGATTGACTAAGTTTGTTAAGTGCATAGCATATGTCTGGTCATGTGTTCAACAAATACATGAGTGAACCCACAAGCTTCATGTAAATAGTAGCATCCACTACTTCGCATGAAGTAGCATCCTACTTCCTCGAGTTTCCTACTAGAGGAGTCTCCATGGGTTTACTTCCCTCGACGTGGAACTTCCTAAGGATCTCGTTGGCATACTTTCCCAGAGACACAAATAGCTCCATGTCTCTTTGCTATATTTCTAATCCCAGGAAATAGTGCAAGATCCCCATGTATTTCATCTCAAATTCTCTTGCAATATCCTCTTTGCAAGACTTGATGAGTTGCTCATCACCTGTCAGCATCAGATCATTAACATAAATTACAATAATAAAAATATTACCATATACCACAATATGATAAAGGTTCACATCTGCGTCACTCATGGTGAAGCCTTACCCAGTGAAATCAATGTCGATCCTAGTGTACCAAGCACGAGGTTCTTTCTTCAACTAATACAATGATCTCTTGAATCTGCACACATGTAACTCCCTGTCTAAGGTATAAAAACCTTCTGGTTGCTCAATGTACACCTCTTCCTCAATAAATCCATTAAAAAAGGTTGTCTTTACATGCATATGATGTATCTGCCATCCCATCTATGATGAGAGTGCAAGGATGGATCTAATTGATGAGTTCCTCGTGACTAGTGCAAAAGTATCATCATAGTCAATCCCCTCCACCTGAGAGAATGATTTGGCCATAAATCTAGACTTGTGCTTATCCAAACTCCCATATGCTGCCTATTTCACCTTGTAGACCCACTTAGATCCTATAACTAACTTCCCCTCTTATCTTCGGACAAGTTCCCATGCAATGTTTCTGATAATGGAGTCATACTCATCAACCATGGCATCAACCCAAATTTCCTTCTACACTGCTTCCTTGAAATAGGATGGTTATATATCAATACCATCACTCATAAGATTCATGTATCTAGTGTACTGCTATGGGGACCTTCTCTGGCTCAGTTGTGATGTGGGTGCTCCCACATTCTCTCACATCTAGCTACAACCTTTTAACCTATCTGGCATGCTTCCTTCCATATCTGGTGTATGGTCCTCCATGAGTGGGTTCTTCCGCTCTCTATTCCTATGCTTATGGCTGATCCACATCTTGAGGTTCTTATTTTAGAGCCAAGAGATCCTCAACTACATGCAATTGATGCTTCCTCTCAAGGGACAATCACATGGATTTCTCTTCATAAAATTTCACATCTCTTTTGACCACTATGATCCTGTGTGCTGGAAAGTACACTTGATAGTTGTGAGGTGTACCAATGTACCCCACAAATATCCCAAAATTTGTTTTTGGCTCTATATTATTCTTGAAATCTTTGGTTACATGGTAATAAACAAATGAACACATATTTTTTGAATACGACACTTATTGTCTCTTACCTGAAAAATCCTCCTCTGGTGTACTCATCCCAAGCATTCGATGATGACTTTTGTTCTGCACAATTATTTTTGTATTGCATGCTTCCACCCACAGATGTAACAATAGGTCCTGATCATGCAACATAGCTCATGCGGCTCCCACAATAGTTATTTTATTTCTTTATACAACCCCATTTTTTTGTGGGTTATAATGTGCTATTAATTCTCTTTGAATTCCTTCTGAGGCACATAAGTTCTTGATTTCATTATATATATATATAATGAAATCAAGAACTTATGTGCCTCAGAAGGAATTCGAAGAGAATTAATAGCACATGTATATATATTCTCCACTACTGTCTCTCCTTAGAGCCTTCACCTTCTTCCCTGTATCTTTCTCAGTAAGTGCCTTGAAATCAAAAAACTTGGAGAACATATGATCTTTCTTCTGTATGAATAAAATCCATCACTTTCTTGAAAAATCATAAAAAAATCACATAATACCTTTGTTTTTCCATGGAATTTGTCGAGAATGGTCCACACACATCTGAGTGAACTCTTTCAAGGGTCTCCTTTTCTCATATTTCATTATCGTGAAAGTTTCCCTTGGTATACTTCACCAATGTACACCCTTTACATGTATCTCTCTGTGAGAGTGCACCCTTTGGAAGTTGTTAGGTCCCTATATCACTAGTATAGTCCCTTATTATTGTTAGTGTAACCCCCTTATTGTTATTATTGAACCCTTGTAACCCCCATTTTGTTATTATTGTGCCCTTAAATTAGTATTGTTAGGTCGGCTAGGATGACATTGTGGCCCACTAGGATTACATTATGGCCCGATGGACTCCTATATATAGAAAGGAGGTTTTGTAAATTGTATCATCCAAGAATTGTTAATTTATGTAATGTATTGGAGGTTGCCCCCTCAAAGTGGCTCATTTATAAGGTGTTTATATCTCTTTTCTTCTATTTTTGGAGCTGGTTACACAACATTTGGTATCAGAGCTTTGGGTTCTAGGGTTTCGCTGCTCCAAACAGGTCATCGTGGCATTTGAGCTATAACTTTTTTTCTACGAAGCATCAGAAGCTGAAATTTTTAGGGTGTGAAGTTGAAATCTTGAGGAAGTTTTTCTAAAAATTTCAGAGCTTGGTTCACAATATTTTCGGAGATATGATCTGTGGAAGTTAGGTATTGTTTCAGGCTCCTAAACAGGTCATCGTGGAATTTGCGCTATAAAAAATTTTATAAGAAGGTTCAGAATCTGAAATTCATATGGTACGAAGCTGAAATCCTGAGGAAATTCGTCCAAAAATTTCAGAGCTTGGTTCGCAATAGTTTTGGAGATATGATCTGTGGAAGGTAGTGCGTTTTCAGGCTCCTGAATTTCATCTCAAAGAGGTGATTGTGGGAAAAGTTCAATAAATCTCTCTCTGGGCATCGGATTGGAGTGCCGTAAAAAGTGGTTGCAAGTACACGGAATGCAGTTTCTTGGCTATCAATTTCAGAGATGGAGGACGAAACAGTGACACGTGGCAAGTTGTAAAAGTTCGCTCTACTGAACCAGTGCAAAATTGGGTCATTGTGGGAGATTGGAAATAAATTTTCCTTGAAGAATCCAAATCAGAATATACCTGTGGCATTTGAAAAACAGTTCAGAAGGCTACTATAGCAGTGAATTACAGATATTGAAGATTCTCAATTACAAAGATAATTCAATTTCAATACAGAGCTCCTAAAAAGCAAGTAAAAGGTGTGTATTTTTTTTCCGAATTGCATAAGTCTTGTTTGAAGAATCAAGTTGAATTGATTCCAAGGGAATATTGTAGAATAGATATCAGTATTGGATTCTAAAATGGCCCCTATAAATAATTCAACACCCATTAAGCTTTCAGAAATCTCTACTGTGACTCATGAAGACGAAGAATGGCAACATGACATATCAAAATTACAAGAGCAAGTGCAACAAATTTCGCTCTCGCAAAGAGCAACAAAAAATGACATGGAAGTTTTGAAGAAAGGCGTGGAAACTAAGATGGATGGTTTAAAGAAAGGCGTGGAATCTAAGATAGATGGCATGGAATCTAAGATAGATGGCATGGAGGCTGGCATGGAATCTAAGATGGATGACATGGAAGCTAAGATCGATGAGAAAATGGAAAACATGAAGAATGTTCTAAAAGCAGACATGGAAGGTTTGACAAAGTTGATACAAGAAACGTTTCCTAATGGTGAGAAGATAGTAGAAGAACCCCATGATGAGAACAAAATAAATGTTAATCGTGATTTCATAAACTCTAATGTTGGCAGGAAGAACCACCATATTCCAAAAATGGATATGAGGAAGTTTGATGGAAAGGATCCTCTAACATGGATACTACAGATGGAGCAATATTTTGATCTCCATAATGTGAAAAACACACAAAAGGTACGCATTGCAACTTTACATTTAGAACAAAATACATTTGTATGGTATCGATGGCTTTGCTCCCGTAAAAAAATTGTCACTTGGTCAATTTTTTACGGAGGAAATGATAGCACATTATGAGGATACAAAGAGCAACACCTTCTTTAGCCAATTGATAAATCTCAAACAAAAGGGTTTAGTGGGGCAGCACATTGAGGACTTCCAAAAAATTGAATATAAGGGTAGCTGATATTCCAGAGGAACATAGGATTGATCTCTTCATAGGCACTTTAAAGGATAACATCCAACATGAAGTTCGCGTTCTGGAACCTGATTCATTGGAGAAGGCATTCAGGTTGGCAAGAAAAGTTGAATGTAAAATTATGGCCACAAGGAAGCCTACCACTCAATTCTATAAAGAAGGAAGTGTTGCTACGCCTAGATTTCCACAACCTACAAGGTTGACACCACAACAATTGGAAGAAAAAAGAGCAAAAGGGCTTTGCTACAGTTGTGATAGCAAATACACTAAAGGTCATAAGTGTGCTGAGAAGAAATTATTTTACATAGATTGTGAAGAGGAAGAAGAAAATGAACAAGAATAGGATATACACCAGGAGCCAACCCTAGAAGAGGAAGAAATGAATCCGACCATATCGTGTAATGCACTAGCAGGAATTACCACTCCTCAAACTCTCAAGATACAAGGACAAATCAAGAAGAAAAAGGTAATAGTGTTGATTGATTCAGGTAGCACACATAATTTTATTCACTGTAAGGTAGCCAAGGAATTAAATTGTTTCCTATACCCAGCACCAGAATGTCAAGTGATGGTTGCAAATGGAGGAACTATAAATTGTTCTGGAAAATGCCATAATATCAAGCTAACCATGGGGGAATATGTATTGACTAGTCCAATGCTTTCCATTCCTATGGGAGGTGCTGATGTTGTACCAGGAGTACAATGGTTACAATCTTTGGGGACGGTAGCTTTTAATTTTCAAGAACTTTTCTTGAAATTTTTTTCAGAAGGAAAGGAAGTCGAATTACGGGGTATTGAAGGGAAGCCGGGAAGGATAATAAGCTCTAATGTCATGACAAAGCTTCTAAAGAAAGAACAACGAGGCTTAATTGCACAATTATGCTCACTAGAAGTTCCGACATCAAAATCATCTATTTCTGCAGATCTCCAACAAGTCTTGGACAATCATTCCAAGGTGTTTGAAACTCCCAAAGGACTCCCACCTATTCGTGATCAAGATCATGCTATTCATTTGATTCCAGAAGTGTTCCTCCAAACATAAGGCCTTATATATATCCTTACCTCCAAAAGAGCGAAATTGAACGTATGATTGCAGAAATGTTAGAGGCAGGTATAATTCAACCTAGTCAAAGTTCTTTCTCTGCTCCTGTAGTATTGGTACACAAGAAGGATGGACCATGGCGAATGTGTCCGAATTATAGGGAGCTCAATAAGCTCACCATTAAAGATAAATTTCCCATTCCTGTGATTGATGAATTATTGGATGAATTACATGGAGCAATTTATTTTACCAAGTTGGATCTTCGTTCAGGATATCATCAAATTAGAATGAAGACCGAATATATTCCAAAAACAACATTTCGAACTCATGAGGGTCATTATGAATTTTTGGTCATGCCTTTTGGCCTTACCAATGCACCTTCTACATTTCAAGGGTTGATGAATTCCATTTTCAAACCCTTCCTTAGAAAATTTGTGCTAATTTTTTGATGATATACTAATCTACAACAAGTCTTGGAAGGATCATGTTGAACATGTTGACAGGGTGCTCAAACTATTGCAGGAGAAACAATTATATGCAAAAAAATCCAAATGTTTCTTTGGAGTACAAGAGGTGGAATATTTGGGTCATATTGTATCTCACGAGGGTGTGAAATTAGACCCTAACAAAATTAAAGCCATTAAGGAATGGAAAGTCCCCACAACCATAAAGAAGTTGCGAGGATTTCTCGGGTTAACAGGGTATTATCGCAAGTTTGTTAAGAATTACGGGAGAATAGAAGCACCTCTAACAACATTATTGAAGAAAGATGCATTTTCATGGACTCCTGAAGCAACTAAGGCCTTTGAACATCTTAAAGAGGCAATGTGCCTAGCACCGGTCTTAGCTACGCCAGACTTCACAAAAACCTTTATTGTGGAATGTGATGCCTCTGGAAATGGAATTGGTGCAGTTTTAATGCAGGAAGGAAGACCCATTGCTTTTGAAAGTCGTCCAATCAAAGGAAAGTATTTACAGAAACCTATTTATGAGAAGGAAATGTTAGCAATACTACATGCACCAAAGAAATGGCGAACTTACCTAATGGGAAGACACTTCAAGGTAAAAACTGATCATGATAGTCTTAAACACTTTTTGGAACAAAGACTATCGTCAGAAGAGCAGCAAAAATGGGTCACAAAGATGTTGGGTTATGATTTTGAAATAATCTACAAAAAAGGAAAGCTTAATGTTGTTGCAGATGCACTCTCAAGAAAGAATGAAGAGGTGGAAGCATTGCTTTGTGCCATTTCTATTATCCAACCAGATTGGATAACCGAAGCAACAGATGAATGGAAGAAGGACAAAGATGTATGGACACTCATTCAAAAGTTGCAGCAAGATCCTAGTACATCTGATACATTTAGTTGGAAAAATGATTCCTTATGGTACAAAGATCGTTTATATCTTTGTAAGAATTCCCAACTAAAACAAAAGATTCTTCTGGAATTGCACACTTCTCCTTTAGGAGGACACTCAGGATTTTTAAAAACTTACCACAGGGTGAAGAAAGGATTTTTTTGGGATGGCCTTAAATCTGATATTCGAAAGTTTGTGGCGGAATGTTTGGTTTGCCAGCAGAATAAAGTGGAAACAATTAAGACCCCAGGACTTCTACAACCTTTATCGATTCCAAGTCAACGTTGGGAGGAGATTTCAATGGATTTTATCACAGGTTTACCTAAGTCCGAAGGAAAGAGTGTCATCATGGTGGTAGTTGATAGACTTACCAAGTATGCACACTTTTGCGCATTATCTCATCCATTTAAAGCAAGTACAGTTGCTACTACATTTATGGACATAATTCAAAAGCTACATGGAAGCCCAAGGGTTATTGTGAGTGACAGAGATCCCATTTTTACTGGAAATTTTTGGACGGAGTTATTTTCTTGTTTGGGTACTCAATTAGTTCATAGCTCATCTTATCATCCTCAATCTGATGGTCAAATTGAGATAGTAAATAAATTTTTGGAAGGATATCTTCGTTGTTTTGTATATGATAAACAAACACAATGGGTCAAGTGGTTACCTCTCGCTGAATGGTGGTATAACACTTCCTTCCATACCGCAGCAAAAATGACCCCATTTATGGCACTTTATGGATATCATCCACCATCGATCACATCATCTTTAAGGGAAAATTCGAAGGTTCAAGCAGTGGAAGATCACATCGAGCATCAGCAAGAAGTTCTCCAACTCTTAAAGGATAACCCGAATTTGGCACAAAATCGAATGAAACAACAGGCAGATCAACATCGCAGCGAGAGAAGTTTTGATGTAGGAGATTGGGTATTTTTACGGCTACAACCATATAAACAAATGTCCCCCAAGCAAGCTAAGAAGGATAATAAATTATCGCCAAAGTACTATGGTCCTTACAAGGTGTTGCAAAAGATTGGTACTATGGCATACAAATTGGAGCTTCCTGCTTCTTCGCGAGTGCATCCGGTTTTCCATGTTTCATGCTTAAAGAAGGTTATAGGTGAAAATCTTCCAGTTCAAACAATATTTTCAGAACTTGATGAGGAAGGAAAAATCATATTGGAACCTGAAGTGGTCATGGAAACAAGAACTCGACAACTACGGAATCGATCAATTTCAGAGTATCTCATCAAGTGGAAGAACTTACCCACTGAAGATTCTACATGGGAGGATGAGAATTTTATACGAAAGCACCCAGAGCTACTCAAGCGTTGAGGACAACACTTTTTTTGAAGGAGAGGGGCATGTTAGGTCCCTATATTACTAGTATAGTCCCTTATTGTTGTTAGTGTAACCCCTTATTGTTATTATTGTACCCTTGTAACCCCCATTTTGTTATTATTGTGCCCTTAAATTATTATTTTTAGGTCGGCTAGGATTACATTGTGGCCCACTAGGCTTACATTATGGCCCCATGGACTCCTATATATAGAAAGGAGGTTTTGTAAATTGTATCATCCAAGAATTTTTCATTTATGTAATGTATTGGAGGTTGCCCCCTTGAAGTGGCTCATTTCTAAGGCGTTTATATCTCTTTTCTTCTATTTTTCGAGTTGGTTACACAACAGAAGTCCTGTAGAAATCTGCTACATGATCTTCAATGGGCCATGGTGTAGATGACCTAATCTCTTGTGCCATAACTCAGTGACGTCAAGACTTTCCACCTTTTATGCTTACGTGCTCAATGCAAAATAGTTTTCTACATCCAATTTGTAGAGGTTCTTTACTCAAACCCCAATATTTTTCTCTTGGCCTATGGCTTTGTGATGAAGGAACTCCTTTCCTTCATTGAATATCACATCATAGCCACGATCTTCCAACCTAGCAACAAAAACCAAATTCTTCTTTAAACCAAGAACGTGCATGACATATTTTAATGTAAGTGGTTTACCTAACTCTCTGTGAAAGGTAAATATACCTACAATAGTACTGTTATACCTCCCATCATCACCCATATCGATTTGCATCTGGAGATCCTTCTCCTCCAAGCTATCGATGAAGTATTTCTTGTTAGTCATATGGAACGAAGCTCTAGTATCCAAGTATCAGAGATAACACATCACTGATGACACCATGCATGCGATGAGAGTGAAATAAATCTTGAACTGTGAAGCAAGTGCTTCACCTAATTCTCCTCTCGATGCCTTCTTGTTGGTATTCTTTTGTGGGCAATTTGTGGCATAGTGTCCATGCTCATGACTGTGAAAACATTTCACCTTTGACAAGTCTCACTTATTTTCAGCCTTGCCGAAATCTAATTTGCGATAGGATGCCTTCCCTTTTCCTTTCTTCACCTTTCCATCCAAGTAAAAATTCTCCTCATCATCAGTATTTAATGAGGATCCATCTATGGTGCTCTGCCAAAATTCTTCTTGTAACAAGTCGGACCACAATCACTCCCACTTTGGTAGATTCTCCCTCCCATTCACAGAGTCTTGGTAGCTATTTCAATTCTTAGAAAGGCCTAAAAGTGCTAGCCTCACTAAATCATCATCAAAAACCATCACACCAACACTTCCAAGGTCATCTCAACATTGAGTGAACTTCATCAAGTATTTTTGCATCGTGTCACCCTTCTCCATCTATATCTTTCTGAGCTTGTCTTTCAGCACCAACTTCCTGTGGTCACTGTTATTCTGAAGCAACTTTGTTAATGCCTTCCACATAGCATATGGAGTTTCCTTCCCATGGAGATTCGAGACAATATGATCTTGAACTCCCTCTAACAAGATCATTCTCGCCTTTGCTACATTCTTCTTCTATGCATCAAAAATTTGAGAATCCTGTTGTTGCGGGCTGAGGAATATCACTATCTATGAATGCCTTCAGTCTGTTTTCCTCGAGCACTTCCTCCATCCTTCCCTTCGATGATATGTAATTATAATTTCTGTCGAGTACATATTCGAGTCTCAAGGCATTGAAATACATCTTGGTCTGTTGCTCATCCTAAAGAATTAATATGCAAATTCGATATAATTTAAAAAAAAAAAACTCTGGTTCTTCTCTTATATTTTGATTCCTTCTCTGATACCATGTAGAAATTTATCGAAAGGGATTTAATCTGATATTGTAATGTACTAAAGAAAAATATTGAATCTTTCTACAAATTGCAGAAACTAATTTCAATCACATAATCAAATAACAAGAGAAAGAAATAATAAATCACACAACACAAGATGTATGTAGGGAAAGAAACTTCTCAAAACCCAACTATATTTATATTGCATAAAGTAAATATCTTGACAAAATACAATGTTATTTCCTTGAGGGAGAAACCTTTGCACTCTTTTTAATGTCTCACTCTGATCTAGGAAAAATCCGTCCAATACTTAACGAATTCTCAACCTTTATCTGACCAGCCCTACTTACACATTCCTGAGTGAATTGATTCCCTATTAGATAGGAAATTCCCAAGAATTTACTGTGCAATTCTTTCAAGGAATCCTGATGACCTCATGCATGACCTGTACAAATTTATAATTATACAACTGATATTTGTCTTCCCTTTAACCTCAATCTCAACTGGGCCTTCCTTAGAATTGACATGCAACTTATCAGTTAATTGATTTATCGCTACTTATGAACTAAATCATATTTAATTCACCGGACCTATCACTAGCTCATCTCTCAGTTAGAACTAGTTAAACTGATTTTAACTCAATTAATCAAGTTAACTAATTACAACTCACAATAACTGTAACTGAACCCCCTAAAATATAGGAATAACTCTAAATGCCTCCTCTTTGACCTCCAACTCGAATTACCTGAGCTAAATAAGTCTTCCTCACTTAGTTAACACTTACAAGTTGTTATGAGATGAAATTACAATGTGTCTTCCAATTTAATTACGGGACAAATAAATTAGAAGCCCCCTTTGGGGTGCCATTTCTTGGTTCCATTTCATCAAAAGCATGTCATAAATTTCCTATGTATTCTCCTCTACGATCCAATTTCCAAACTAATGTATATGTTCAGTGTATTTGATTTTTTTTTCATTTTTTGAATTTTTAGTTCATTGGACATTGAATTTTATTACGTATTTTATTTTCTTCAAACAAGACACAACTCATTTCAATATAGGCATATAAATTAACTTCGTAGATGTTCCATCTACTGATGTTAGAAGTGGAGAGGAACCATCTCACAGTTTTCATCCACATCACCAAACAAATGTAAATGTTGAATGCATTTGATTGTTTTCTCATTTTTTTCATTTATAGTTAGTTTCACATTGAATTTTATAACATTTTACAAAAAAACATGATTTCATCCGATTAGGTTAGAGAAATGTAATCCAAAACATTAAATTTTCAAACTAATTTCAATGTTCAATGTATTTGATTTGTTTTCCATTTTTGAATATTTATTTGGTTGGACATTTAATTTTATAATGTATTTTATTTTTTAGGAACATGAAACAACTCATTTGAATAGAGGCACCGAAACTAACTCCCAAATGTTCCATCCAATGATATTAGAATAAAAGTGAACCATCTCATATCCTTCATCCACATCACCAAACAAATGTAAATTTTGAATGATTTTGATTCTTTTTTAGTTTTTTCATCTATAGCTAGCTGGACATTATTTTTTTAAATGTTTGATGATAAAGGAACCATTTCATCCCCTCAGGTTTGAGAAATGAATACCATAAATTTAGAGAGGCCCTGTCATAGATCCATTTGACATGTTCAAGTTTGCGAAAGGAATATCATGTTGTTGACGATGAATTACACTTTAGAAGAAATTTTAGTCTTCCAAATAGTTCTCAACATGTTCTAATTGATAAAGATCATATTCATTTTGATCAAAGCATGATTCAAGTGCATAGAATATTTTGAGCAAAGATCGATATCTTGTTAGTTGTTCAAATGTGCCACATTTTCTAGTAATCATATCCCAAAATACAGGTTTTGAGAAATTTTTAAGGACCTGTGTGTAGACGATGTAATAATGAAAGAGGTTCCCATCGTTTTTGTCGATATAATAACATGCATATTGGTGAGGAACCTCATATTTTAAGAGATGTTATTCAAGTTAAATAAATGGTAATAGAACATGTGAATCCTATTTTGAACATGAGACATGCTCGAGGTGGGAAATATAAGTATAGTAGCAACACAATTAGATTTCATTTAGATATTTCTATAATTGTGCAAAGTCTTCCCCGAAATGTTGAATATCTTGAAATCTTAATTGTGAGGAGACATGTTATTGAGTCTAAATATTACGAATTTTATGTCAAAAAATCTCGAGTGATGATTGCATTACTTTTGAAAATCTAACATGATCCATATTATGAAGATGTTGTAATTGACTATGATTCAGTGAATGCTCTACTTGGAAGATAAACATATGTCTCCTCAAGGCTTAAATTTGTTGATTTTGATATTGAATAATCTAAGATAAATGCAACTAATTGTGAATGGTTACCTATTGAACATTTTCCCTCTCATCCTTATTATTTTTTTCTCGCCTACTAAATGAATAGAGAGAAGTGGAAGAAATAACATTTATTGATAATTTTCATTCTTTGCATCTTCAAGAAATGGATTGACCCAATATTGGAACCTCTCCAATAAATGAATATAATAAAGAGGGGTTATTATATATGGAATTCCCCACATTGTTCCCCATTTATGATGTTTATTGGCTGCAGCCACCGCTTTAGGTATTACCTATTAAACAGATAATGCAGAATCAGAGCAAGCAACTGTTGCAGTTTTTGTAAAGAAAAATTTACATGATAACTCAAATACAACAATTGAAGATTTTTGTCACCAACTTTCTAATTTACGAGATAATAAGTTGGTTGAGCATCTTATGTGGTTTGGTTCTTCTCTTAGAGGTACAAGGGCATACTAGAGTAAGTGTTGGGCTGAATTGATTGACATGATTACCTAATGGGATGTCCATATTTTTTTTTTTACTTTGAGTGCAACTGACACAAAGTGGCTAGAGTTTCATAACCTCATGCCCATACATTCCCATTCTCGTTCTTTGAATGAGAATTGTATGAAAATTGAGAATGTTATCAAGTACTCTCATATTGTTGCCACATTTATGCACCATAGATTTAATATATTTAGAGAGGAATTTATGCAAAAATATCTTAAATCTAAATACTTCTCGTACAATTTTTTTTTTGTTCAATTTATTTTATATACTTTTTAAATTTTCTTATTATGATTCTATTTATATAATTTTTAGTAACCATATCTTCATTTTCTTTATATGTGAGTGGAAGAATAGAGGTTCAACACATACCCATCAATTCATATGGTTGCAAGGTGCTCCTGACATGGAAATAATTGATTGGTCAAATTCTTCTGATGTACATATTGCAAAGATATTCTTTGACAAGTATGTAGCTGCATGGAATCCACATGACATACATCATCCCAACATAATGGTTCCACGAAGCCTCAATGATGACCCTTGCCTACTGAATAATGACCATATTTTTTCTTGCAACCCTGATGATGATTATGAATAATTATTAAACTGTGTCCAAAGGAATACAAAGTGTACTATTGATTCTCGTTTACGTAAAAATGGCACTATTCTCACATGTTGTTACAGTGCTCCATGGGACCTTTTTAATGAATCAATATTATTCATAGATAATCAAGAAAGAAATATTAGCCAACAAGAAATGATGATAGGCTCAATGTACACAACATTGACCTTCTAAAAATGTGGCCTGAAAATTTTGATTGCCAACCAATGCTTTCTCGGTATGTTTTCTTGAAATATATTGCTAAGTATGCATCAAAATAAGAAAAAAGGTCTAAAATTTATCATCATATGTTAACTATAATTTCAAATTACATTGCCCCTAAGAATCATGATTTGTGTGTATATAGAAGGTTCCTTGCATAAATGATTATTGACCATGACACTGGAGCACAAGAAACATGCCCTATGTTGCTTAACCTACCTCTTGTTTTTCGTAGTTAGAAATTTGTTTCCTTAAATGTTGGAAGAAAGGTTTTTAGGAAAATCTCAAGAGATGGCATGCAAGGTTCATTTGAGAATACTTTCGTTCAACATTATCATAAGAGACATTTCTTCCTTGAAAATTTATCTTAGATAGAAACAAAAAAAAATTGGATATTTGATAGAAAGCGTAAACAAGATCCATGGAAGCATAGAGATGTTCATGCTATTGTTTGAGTTTGGCCATGATTTTATTCTATTCCTAGTGAGGATTCAGAAGAATTTGAAACCTTTTGCCAGACACAATTTCTCTTGTACAAGCCATTTCGTAACATTCCTACAGAAATTGGCCTTCTAACTAAAATTATTATTGACAACTGGAGGAATTTCGAATATCGAGCATGGCATGTTGATAGAAATCCACCAATTATAGACAACATTGAATATGAACAAGATGGTAATTTCACTAATCAGGAAATGAACCTTGAATATGATTTTCAAGAATGGTAAATTTTCTCTAGCTTGGTTTCACCAAATGATGTGAATGTTTATGATCCTCACAACCTTGATAAAAGGAACTTAGATATATCCTTTGACTGGCAAAGTAGAACTATTTTTGATGATGTTACAAAATAAGCTATTAATTTTATAAGGAATGGACAATAAATGAGTGTTATTATTTACCTTTCAAATATAACATTCACATCTCCAAATTCATTGGTAGAAAAACAACGAATTTCTTTTAAAATCGTTTTAGGGCAGTTTTCTGAATATGAGATTCGTGAATCTCTTATTATGATTTTTTAGAGTACTATAGGAACTGGGAAGTCTTTCCTTATCCATTTTGTTTTTGAATATCTTTCTAATTTGTCAAGTAATGGAAGAAGTCTTTTTCGTCTTCTTGCCACAATAGGATTAGTTGCTTTTAATATATATGTAAAAACAATACACTCATCTCTAAAAATTCCAATTAATGATATGGAACCACTATAGGGGGGAATCACTAGTAGTATTATAAGAAAAAATGAGGCATATTAGATATATATTGATTTATCAAATGAGATTTCTAGGATCAATGTTATTCATGTAAATAGATGCTTGATTAAGAGAAGCATTTCAAGAGAAAAATAATTTTCCTTTTGGTGGTATGTCCTTCATTCTTTTGGGTGAACTTGGCCAACTATCTCTGGTGAGAGATAAGAATTTGTATTCAGGTAATACAATAGGGAAAGTCTCATGGAAAAAATTCAACACTGTTGTCACTCTTGACACAATCTTTCACCAACAAGGGAATAATTACAAACAATATTGTTTTCGTAGATTCCTCAATAACATAAGAAATGCATAACTTATTCTTAAATATTGGGAGTTTCTTATGTCACGGGCCAATATGAGGTTGCATAAAAAAAAATGATTTATTTAATCCTGCAGTTCACATGTTTCTAATGAATAATTTTTTCTCCTTCCATAACAAGCATATGTTAAAATCATTAAATTCTCCAATTTCATGATGTATTGCTAAGAATTCAAGGTATTCATAAATCATTGGTGCTGATGGTGATCAGTTGGACAATGAATTTTTATTGTATCATGGTGAGCATGTTATGTTGACATGTAATTTCTGGGTTGAATCTCACTTGGTGAATGGTGCACTTGGTTATGTGAAAGATATATTTTATACTCCTACCTCTAAGCCACCTTAGCTTCCGATGTTCATGATTGTTCATTTTCATAATTATGTTGGTGTTCCATTTGATGAAAGAAATCCAAACATTGTACCTATCACACTAGTGATAAGAGGTAAATATATATATATATATATATTTGAATATGCCATGGGCTCTTATAATCCACAAGTCATAGGGTCGACTTTAGAATGGGCATCAATTGATATCGGGAATAAAGAGAAACAAGGCCTAACCTTCACAACCATATCAAGAGTGAAAACAATAAATGGTTTACTCATTTCACCACATTTCTATTTTCAATTTTATTCCAAGATTAAATATAGTGCATATGTTACAATTAGGAAGAAAGAAGAGGAGTGATTGATGTCCATATCACTGTAACATGCAACTAATAATATTCTGACCTATTTATAGAATGTTTTTCGAATTACTTTAATGTCCTTTTTAATCACTTTTAATATTACAATGATTTTCAAATATTCATGAGATCATATTCATATTAATATTTGACAAAAAATTTCACATTTTTTTTCATTTTAATTCTTCTTTTTAAGTGGCTATTGTTATTTTCTTTAGAATGAACCATTCAAACATAAAAAAACAGTTATATGAACAAATCATCAAAAATTAATTTAATGATTGGTTCATATTGAAATTAACATTTCCAATTCATATTATCATGAATTACAAAATTATTGGCTAAATATTATTAATATTAATATTAACAATGATATCCAATATTAATGAAAATTTGGGCCACCATGCCAAAAATTACCAATATTAATACTCATAATTCATGTCTCTGTTAATATGTCTATTTGTTAATATTGATATTGATATTAATATTAATATTAATATTAATATAATATTGAAATAAATATTAATATTAATATAATATTGGGGTAAAACCGTGAAGGTGGGTTATAGTTTTGTGAGAATCGGGGTGGAAAAGTCATTTTCCCAACAGTTCAGCCGATTTTTTATAAAAGTTTGGCTGAACTATTCTAGAGTTCGACTGGACTTTCAAAATTAGTTCGGCCAAACTAATTCTGACGGCTACATTGATAGTGTATTGACGATGTGGGCAAACATATTTTTGGCTGGAGATGGGAAAACCGGCAACCAAAGTTCAGCTGAAATTTTAAAATAATTCGGCTAGACTTTTGTTTATTAATATACCGGCCCGCAAACCTGAAGAGGTTTCAGGAATATTACCGTTGTCATGTCTGTGTCATATGTTTGATGTGTTCACTGCTTTCCATGTTTGATGTTTGATGTTTCCCGTGTTTGTTGTATTTTGTTGCAGGGGCTTGGTGTTATGCAGGGGTGAGGAGGTGAGAAAGTTCTTGTTGTTCTGATGTTTATTTTTTTTTTGGTTTTAATTTTATTGCTATTTTTTTTTGTTTGCAGGTAATTTGTAATCCACGTCCTCTGCGACGTCTTCGACGATCTCTTGTCTTGTCTTCTCGTTGCAGCCTCGACATCTTCAGTGATCTCTTGCCTCGTCTTCTCGTTGTGGCCTCGTCTTCGAATTTCTAGGTAGACGAAAATCCTCCTATGCGTTGACTGTTTTGACTTCTGTTTTGCTCTATTTTTAGCAAGGAAAAAATAAACAGGTACACTAAAATCCTCCTATTGTCTTGACCTCTGTTTTGCTCTGTTTTTAGCAAGGAAAAAAAACAGTTAGACGAAAATCCTCCTATTGTCTTGACCTCTGTTTTTCTCTGTTTTAACAAGGAAGAAAAATAGTTGTGATACAAATGTAGCCTATTTATGTACAAAAAATTGTCATGTTCATTCCTTTCACATTACAATTTACTTTTCTATCTTTTTTTTCAATTATAATATTTTTGAGTTTCAGATAACTTTATAACATCTCTCTTATGGAAGTAGAGTATGAATTTGACAGGTACACTGATATATCAAATAAAATTTGGTTTTGAAAAGGTTTTTCTGTTTAATGGTTTTTTAAAGAAAATAAAATAACTTTCCTTTAGAAATTATTTAAATTATTTAGATGAAAATCCTCATATGCGTCGTGTGTCTTAACCTCGATTTTTCTCAGTTTTTAGCAAGGAAAAAAAAATATTTGTTTTGTGTTACAAGTACCTAGTTCAAATACTAATAGAAGTTGCTTATGCTTACAAATTTACTATAAATACCATGCTTAATCTTTGGAATTGTGATGAATATCATCTCTAAATATTCATCAATTTCTGACAACATCTATTTTAGTCATTCTAGCTATCTACGATCATTATGGAATTTTCCTTCTGTTTGGAGATTAATGTGCTAAAAGAAAACAAGAAGAAAAATTAATAGGTATGTTGTCAGGCAGTCCTTTCTATAATTGCAAATCATGTATAAAAGACTGATAGTACCCTAGAAAATATCAGATTTCAAAATGCTTTAATAATGCAACGCCAAGAGCTTCTAATACCTTCTAAGTGCAAGATTTTGAAAGAAATGCATTCCTCTAAAAGTGAGGTTTCTTTACATTGAAATATTCTAGAGATTCCAAGGTTATTTTTCTCTAGATATATCTTCTCTTCAAGTTTTCTCCAAGCAACATACAGTAGCTTTTTCATCCTCCGTAGAATAAGCCACATGGTACATTCACTGTTAGTTCTATCCTTCCAACATCTGACATGCCTGTAAATTACCCATCATGTCCAAGGATATTAATAAATATAAAAAATAAAAAGCTTTTTATCAAATCATATAGGAACTTAGGAATACCTGCAACATTATCCTATAGATCTCTAGCTTCAACATAATCAAGAATATGCTATCTTATTTATGGAACATTCAGTACTTGAACATAAGTCCTCTAAATCCTATATCCAAATGGCATGATTCTCAATATCCTATTTTCTTTCATTAGAAGCCCATGGAATTGGTCCAAGCTATATGATTATCAATTTGCTTTGATAATCATCACATTCCTTGGTAGTTATAAGATTTTGGGTTTTGTTAATACTTTTTAAAGTCACTTCATCATTGGAAACAAGTTCAAATCTTTTTGCAAGGATCAAGAAATACACAGTAGTAATATTCTGCAAGAAGCACTTCCCCCGCCATCATTTCATTCTCCTCTAAACAAATTAGTTACATTCCAATTTTAGACCAATGGTTCCACAATCATTGTATTTCAACTATTAAACAAAACACATCAGTATTGTTAACAATTTAAGGGATTTTTTTTTTCATCTAGGAATTAATTTTTTATTTTCTAGATTGCCAAGTACCATAATTCATGGGATTTTCTCAACTTCTTGTTCTCAATGTTTCTATTTATTTAACTAGTTTTGTGTTACAAGTACCTGGTTCAAATACTAATAGCAATTTCTTATGCTTACAAATTTACTATAAATATCACAAATGAATGTGGAGATACATCAAACTTTATGTATTGAATCTGTATGTTATATGAAACAAAACTAAAATGCAATGAGAAACAAAAACCAACATTAATATATAAACAATAGCTGGTATGCTCAAATGCCAATACTAGGAAACAAAAGAAGCATTAGGCATTTCTCAATCTTCCCAAAAAAATTTATTGCATTTCAAGCTGATTTTTTGGGCTGGTAGAGCTTATTATACATACAAGGAGATTAATCAACTCGCGATGGATTAAGAAGATCAGAAATTCCAATAATTCATCATGCATGTCATGCATTTCTTATAAATTTTCCTTTACAATATTGGTCCAAGCTATAGATCTAGCTCTAGTATCTTTTCTATACAATTGGGTTTTTAGAAATGTATTAGCGCAACAAACTTACGTACCCAAAAATGCTATTTGATTTTTGTTAGCTGTATGCAATATCCTCAAATGTTTGCATAGATTAGACCTTCAAAATATACCGCAAATTCTGAAATAGTCCACCCTCCAATTGTTGCCAAGGAAATGTTTCTTAGCATTGTCTTTTGCGTTAAGAATAAAGGAAATAAATTGTGACTTTATATCTAATGTTGTACTTTGAGTACCATATTTATTAATTGTAGATTTATCACTGGTCTCTGCTTCCTATTGCAATATTTAAAATTTTCTTGTAATATTTAAATCAACCCAATGTATTTTATTAATGTACCTAAATTTATACCTTCCATGATGCTTCTAATCTTGTAAAACGTTAAAATTGAAGTGTTTTATGATGTAATTTATATTAATAATCTAGATTATGTACAGTGATACGATGATAACGTAGGTTGATGTTCAAGTTGTAAAATTCTTGTACATATCAAGGATGAATGATAGTACAAGCCAAAAATGGCATTATTATAAATTATTAAACAATCTGTTAGGTGCTAAATCAAACTTCTTATTAAGAACATAACTAATGCAAGTTTAAAATTATTTTTTAATGTTCTTAGCCTATTTATAAATGTCAAAGTAAAAGTTTCTATATGTGATTTCTCCCATAAAATTCAAGACATACTAAACTTTAAGGAAAACCATGTACATGTCATTTCTCCCACAAACTCATCAAGGTGTGACTTTTGACATAACTTCATCAACCACTACCACTGGTTGTTTTAGTAAGTGCATAAAATAATTTTGCAAACCATGTACATGTCATTTCTCCCACAAACTCATAAAGGTGTGACTTTTTACATAACTTAATCAACCAGTACCACTAGTTGTTTAAGTAAGTGCAAACCACTACCACTTTAAGACAAACCATGTACATGTGTCATTTCTATGATACATGTGTCATTTCTCCCATAAAATATAAGGCAATGTCATTTCTCCCATTAATTCAAGGCAAACTTTAAGGCCTGAAAACTGAACCTAAAGTGGTTGAACTTCCATAGGATTTCATTTTTCCTGTTGAGTGTTAACTTCTACAAGTTCTAAAGGAAGAGTCTATAAAGGGCTAGGTAGCCTCTGCAACAAATATAAATATAAGTTCTTCATTGTAATATCCATTTATGTACATGCCATATCTCCCATTAACTTTAAGTCATTTTCTAGTGGTTTTCAAACCATGTACATGTCATTTCTATGTCATTTCTCTCATAAAATTTAAGGCAAACTTTAAGAAAAATTATGTACATACATGTCATTTCTCCCATTTCTCCCATAAATTTTAAAGTGCATAGAATAATTTTGCAAACCATGTACATGTCATTTCTCCCACACTTTTTAAGGAAAAATTTAAGGCAAACCATGTACATGTGTCATTTCTCCCATACATGTGTCATTTCTCCCATAAACGTTTAGGAAAAATTTAAGGCGTGCCATAGTATGTAACAGATCTAAATAGAAGTTCTTCATTGTAATATCCATTTTTGTACATGCCATTTCTCCCATAAAATTTAAGGTGACATTTGCTAGTGTTTTTGGAGCCATGTACATGTCATTTCTCCCATAAAATTTAAGAAAAACTTTAAGGCAAACCATGTACCTACATGTCATTTCTCCGACACACTTTAAGGCAAACTTTAAGGAAAATCATTTGCATGTGTCATTTATCCCATACATGTGTCATTTCTCCCATAAAATTTTAGGCAAACTTTAAGGCAAACCATGTACATGTCATTTCTCCTTTAAAATATAGGCAAGACAAACTTTAAGGCATCTTATTTATAGATGTGAATTCTCCCATAAATTTTAAGGAAAAATTTAAGGCAAACCATGAACATGTCATTTCTCCCACAAACTCAAGGCTTTCTCCCATTAATTCAAGGCAAAATTTAAGACCTAAAAACCAAACCTAAAGTGGTTGAACTTCCATAGAATTTTAGTCTGTCTGTTGATTTTTAACTTCTACAAGTTCTAAAGGTAGAGTTTGTAAAGGGCCAGGTAACCTCTAGATCTCATCTTTTGTCAAAGGTGACATATCTAGTAAATGCCCCTACAGTCAATCTCTGGAATAGATCTAAATAGAAGTTCTCCATTTTAATATTCATTTATGTACATACCATTTCTCCCATAAAATTTAAGGCATTTTCTAGTGTTTTTGGAACCATGTACATGTCATTTCTATGTCATTTCTCCCATAAAATTTATGGCATAATTTAAGGCAAACCATGTAGTACATACATGTCATTTCTCCCATTTCTCCCATATTTTTTAGCAAGTGCATAAAATAATTTTGCAAACCATGTACATGTCATTTCTCCCACAAAATTTAAGGAAAACTTTAAGGAAAACCATGTACATGTGTCATTTCTCCCATACATGTGTCATTTCTCCAATAAACGTTTAGGAAAACTTTAAGGCATGCCATTTCTATGTCATTTCTCTGTCATTTCTCTGTTATTTATACCATAAACTACAAGGAAATTTCATTTCTCCCATAAACTATAAAGCAAACTTTAACGCAAACCATGTAGATTTCATTTCTCTCTTAAACTCTAGGCAAGACAAAATTTAAGGCATGTCATTTCTAGATGTGATTTATCCCATTAACTTTAGGGAAAACTTTAAGGCAAACCATGCACATGTCATTTCTGCCACAAACTCAAGGATTTCTCCCATTAATTCAAGGCAAACTTTAAGGCCTAAAAACCAAACCTAACGTGGCTGAACTTCCATAGGAGTTTAGTTTGTCTATTGAGTGTTAAATTATATGAGTTCTAAAGGAAGAGTCTGTAAAGGGCCAGGTAGCCTCTATATCTCATCCTTTCTCAAAGGTGACATATCTAGTAAATGCCCCTACAGTCAATATTTGGAATAGATCTAAATAGAAGTTCTTCATTGTAATATCCATTTTTGTACATGCCATTTCTCGCATAAACTTTAAGACATTTTCTAGTTTTTTTTCGAACCATGTACATGTCATTTCTATGTCATTTCTCCCATAAAATTTATGGCAAACTTTAAGGAAAACTGTGTAGTACATATATGTCATTTCTCCCATAATTTTTAGTAAGTGCATAAAATAATTTTGTAAACCATGTACATGTCATATCTCCCATAATTTTTAGTAAGTGCATAAAATAATTTTGTAAACCATGTACATGTCATTTCTCCCACACACTTTATAGCAAACCATGTACATGTGTCATTTCTCCTATACATTTCATTCCTCCCATAAAATTTTAGGCAAACTTTAAGGAATGCCATTTCTCTATCATTTCTATGCCATTTCTCCCATAAAATATAAGGCAATGTCATTTCTCCCATAAACTATAAAGAAAAATTTAAGGCAAACCATGTACATGTCATTTCTCCCTTAAACTCTAGGCAAGACAAACTTTAAGGCATGCCCTTTCTAGATGTGATTTCTCCCCTAAACTTTAAGGCAAACTTTAAGGCAAACCATGTACATGTTATTTCTCCCATAATTTTGCAATAAATGTTAATTTAATATATTTTATTGAATTTTTTTTTTCAGGGATAAAAAAAAACCACTAAATATGGTTGAAAAATGGACATTATGTATAGATGTTTCTTGCTATTGCAATCCAGCGAAAGTAGTGATTACATATATTCTTTGCAATATTGCGACTAACAAGGTCCTCCAAAGGAAAATGAATATACTGGGATGAACAACAAACAACGAGGCATATTATATTGCATTCATAGAAGGCTTGGGAACAACTAGGGAGTATGGATCAAATGGAATTGTATTTTTCACCAATTCTGAACTTGTATGCAACCAGATGAAGGGCATGTAGCAAGTTAAGAAGGAGAGGCTAAAACAACTGCATGGAAAAGAAAACAATATTGTTAGCCAATTTCAATTTTTAAGTATAATACATTGTGAAAACGGTTAATAAGATGTTTGGTAATCTATTGTGTGGGGCAATGCCAATTCAATATTCATCTATCAAAGATGAAATAATAGATGAATTAGTATTATATGGGGCAATGCCAATTTAAGATTCATCTCTCAAAGATGAATTAGTGTTGAGACACTCTCCTTCAAAAATTCAAGATTCATCTCTCAACGATTAATTTCTTAAACATGAATTAGTGTTGAGATTCTCTCCTTCAAAAATTCAAGATTTGTCTCTCAAATATGAAGTAGTGTTGAGACACTCTCCTTCAAAATTTATTGATGGAAATTGTAACATATCTTTGATATGTGTGTGTTTTTTACTTATAAATGTGTCATTTTTAATGACCATGTGTTTTTTTCAATTATATACCAAGTGTGCTCCCAACATGTAAAGTGAAACTTGGTGAACTTCACATTTTTATAAAATTAAAATGTCATGACTTCAACAAATGTTTGTTTAAATTGAGTTTCACATGTATCAATTTTAGTGCTTTTAAAGTTGTATTTTACATAATTTGTGTACTAGATTACATTAATTTTTTAAAATATTTTGATTTTATTTTAAATAGTAATTTAAAAATAATTGTAAATGTCCATTGTAGATATATCCATATATACCATGGAGGATGAAAGGAGAAGATCAATAGAATCCCATGCCTCTATGAGATAGGGGGATCATGGATCAAGGGATTTTCATGGTATTTAAATATAATATTATTTCAATACATACATGTGTGTACATATCGAATTGATTTTTTATCTATTTTGTGAGTTAAATTAGTTTTTAATAAGTTTCATTTTTTATTTTTGAGGAGTTAGGAGGATAAGGGTGTTTACTCCATCAATGGAACATGGCCATGGTTCACGCAATCGTGGTATGTTTCACGCAATTTAATCAATCATACATGTACATGTGTATTTATATGTATGAATGTATTTTTTAATTGATTATAAATTCATATTTTTTTATGAAGCTTCCCTCTCGTCGCATGAGGTTGGTGGTGGTACACATTCCCTTGGAGGCCCATCAATAGGTGGTGGCCAATTCTGTGAGGGTGGTGATATGCATTCCTCCAGATGCTAATCAATGGATGGTCATGTTGGTTCTCAACCAATCTGTGGTCATTCATATGGTTCTCAACAGTCTCAGGGTGGAAAGATGCTAGCCAACCATATCAAGGTGACCATCAATCTGAATATTATTTTCATTCAATTTGTAAAAAAATGTTTAAATGTTTTCTTAATAAACAAAATTTTATATATTGATGCCGAGGGTGAAAATGTTGCTCGAAAAAGATGTAGGAGATAAATAGTTATTCAAGAAAAATGTTTTACACCAACCACGAATTATCCGTCTTACATTTTTGATATACCTTGGGAATAAAGCAATAAAAAATGCACCTTACAAAGGTGTCAACATGTTCATTAAAAATTTAAGAGAGATCTCGTGTCTTTGAAACTCCCTGCTGAGAGTCAAGAAAGCTTGGAAATAATTACTCACTCTTTAAGCGAACTAGCAGATGTGTACCTAAGGCTTGGGCCAACCACTGATGCTTTTGTAGAAGTGATGAGAAAAGGAAGGAAATAGTGATGGGTTCCGATACATGGGAGGTTGTTAAACAAAGAGTTACAATAGAAATGGCCAAGTTTATGTTTAATTTCAAAGAAGGGCTGAAAAGAAAAATGTTAAAGGGGTAATATTTCAAGCACCCTGATATAGCTAGCGATTTGTATGATAAACACCTTGCCGCCTATGGAAGAATCCCATGGAACGATTAGGTTCTGCTTTATTTTGCAAAATTATTTTATGCATAATTCTTTTTGGTAATGAAACCCAATTATAATAGCCTTCCCTATGAATTTTTTGGTCCTGGGAAAGGTCGATTGTGTGACCATTGGGGTGCTAAGCGTGATGCTGAGTTGTGCCACCATTAGTTATTTGACCTCTTCGTGTCGAAGCTTTGCGGTCAAATATGGATGCAAATTCTCAAATTAGTCGAGAAGCAAAGGATGCCATCATCGACAATGTTCAGAGTGGACTCAGTGGAGTTGATGTTTGTATGAATTGACAAAGAGCACGAGATAATGGTTGTGCGAATTTTTTGTTTCATACAGATGATGAGATAGACAACATGAGGGTTGAATTTCTCAAAACATATGTAAATAATTGTCGCAATGGTTGGCAGGACCTAATTATTCATGAGCAAGAGGGCATGAGATCGGTATGTGTTAGTGGTTAGGGTGATTATTTTAACACATGTACAGTTTGTAATAAATACATATATACATACATTTATTTGTATACAATAATCTAACAAAAATGTATGATTATATATTAACACCATTTGTATTTCTCACTCTTGATGAATAAAGAATATGTTAATATCACATTCAGAGCCTCCAGTTCACACAATCAAGATGGGTCTCACCATCAATCACACAATCAAGATGGTTCTCACCATCAAGATGATATGTTGGCACATGTTAGTGTTTTTTAAGTGAACATAATGATGTACAATTATTTTTTATGTATTATTATATATATCAAAACATGATGACATATTTTTAAAATAAATAATTGTGCACACATGTACATGTATATATAATTAAATGTTAACAGATTTTGATTTTGTCCAATGTTTTTGGGATGGCGGTACCTTCTTATTCCTTGGGAGATGTGCCAAATACACCATCATAAGTATGAAAATTTTTCCACTTTTAAATATTTTTAAGTTATATATTGCAACTCAAAAGTTCCATTAAAAAATGAGATCTAGATCTTGAGTTATTTTAAATTTTTTAAATTTTAGTTATTTAAATTTTTTTGAATTTTTGGTTTCTGGAGATTTTCTTTTGGAGCCACCCTTAGGAGATATTCCAGCTCCACCATCATAAGTATCCAATTTTTCACTTAAATATGTTTAAGTTATAAGTTATAAATTGAAGTTCAAAAATTTTACTATAAATTGAGATCTAGATCTTAAGTTATTTTATACTTTTAAATTTTTTGAATTTTAGGTTCCTGGAGATGATTTCCCTTCTCCACGGACTCTAGCGATGGAGTGTATGATGGAGATAGCAACATCCACACCACTTGAACCATTTGAACAAGTTTTCTAGCTTTTTTTTTAATATGATGAAAATTAGTTTATATATGCATTTTCATTTGAAAATTTTTAATCTATCTATCTATCTATATATATATTGTACAATTTACTGTTGAATATATTCCTGTGGAGGAATTTTTAATGGACGAGCAACAAAACACAATGGAGAGGGAACCACATGAGGTATTGCATGATTTTTTATTTTTATTTTGTTTTTTTACATGAAGTTCTATATTCTCATTCAATTTTAAAACGTTAAATTTTAATGTTTGTACACATTGTGTACAGGTTCCCCATGCTTCATAGGATAGCACGAGGATCATGAATATGTTGGCAGAGACGCTAGATCCATTTGTATTTGATGGATGATGCACATGTGTGCAACATTATATTTCATAGATCTAGTCTTAAATTTACCTTTTTATATATAGTCTTATCAATGCAGTCATCTTTACTTTTCTATATAACTTTATACTGGTAACACTATATATTGAGCTAGATATATATATTCATTTTTATTTTTCATGTGAGATACAAATTTTGGACATATTTTACTGTTTGGATATATAGTTTAAACTACATTTACTTTTATCAAGAATGATTTTAAATTTGGGATAGTTACATTTGGCATGTGATCAAATGTTGTGATATATAATGTTTTGTTTTTAAAACTCAAGTTCTCATTTTATCTTTTAAATATAAAATGAATCTAGATGGAGATTTAAAATTAAAAAACACATGTACATGTGTGTATATTTTGGATAGTTGAACTACATTGGCATGTGATCACATGTTGTGATATCATGTTTTGTTTTTGAAACTAAATTTGTCATTTTATTTGTTAAATATAAAATTTAAATCTAGATGGAAATTTCAAATTTTACAAAACACATGTATATTTTGGATAGTTCAATTACAATTGGCATGTGTTCTCATGTTGTGATATAATGTTTTCTTTTTAAATTGGATATTTCAACTACATTTGGCATGTGATCTGATGTTGTGATATAATGTTTTGTTTTTAAATTGGATAGTTGAACTACATTTGGCATGTGATCTCATGTTGTGATATAATGTTTTTTCTTTTAAATTGGATAGTTCAACTACATTTGACATGTGATCTCATGTTGTGATATAATGTTTTGTTTTAAAAACTCAAATTGTCATTTTATTTGTTAAATATAAAATGAATCTCTAGATGGAAATTTCGAATTACAAACCATGTACATACATGTGTATATTTTGGATCTAGTTGAACTACATTTGGCATGTAATCACATGTTGTGATATAATGTTTTGTTTTTAAAATTCAAGTTGTCATTTTATTTTTTAAATATAAAATGAATCTCTAGATGGAAATTTCAAATTACATTTTCAAAATGTCTATATTTTGGATGGTTGAACTACATTTGGCATGTGATTGTGATATAATGCTTTGTTTTTAAAATTCAATTTGTCATTTTATAAACTTGTTAAAAATATAAAATGAATCTCTCTAGATGGAAATACTGAATTAAAAACCATATTTTGGATAGTTGAAATACATTTGGCATGTGATCACATGTTGTGATATAATGTTTTGTTTATTAAACTCAAGTTTTGGATGGTTGAACTACATTTGTCATGTGATTGTGATATAATGTTTTGTTTTTAAAATTCAAGTTGTCATTTTATAAAATTGTTAAAAATATAAAATGAATTTCTCTAGATGGAAATTTCAATTACAAACCATGGAAATTTCCAATTACAAACCATGTATACATATGTATATTTTGGATAGTTAAACTACATTTGGCATGTAATGTTGTGATATAAAGTTTTGTTTTTAAAACACAGGTTTCGTATGGTTGAACTACATTTGGCATGTGATTGTGATATAATGTTTTTTTTTATTGGATAGTTGAACTACATCTGGCACGTGATCGTGATACAATGTTTTTTTTTATTGGATAGTTGAACTACATTTGGCATGTGACGTAATGTTGTGATATAATGTTTTTTTTTTTAAACTCAAGTTTTGGATGGTTGAAATACATTTGGCATGTGATTGTGATATAACGTTTTGTTTTTATTGGATATTTGAACTACATTTAGCATGTGAAGTAATGTTGTGATATAATGTTTTGTTTTTAAAACTCATGTTTTGGATGGTTGAACTACATTTGGCATACGATTGTGATATAATGTTTTGTTTTTATTGGATATTTTAACTACATTTGGCATGTGAAGTAATGTTGTGATATAATGTTTTGTTTTTAAAACTCAAGTTTTGGATAGTTAAACTACTTTTGGCATGTGATTGTGATATAATTTTTTGTTTTTAAAATTCAAGTTGTCATTTTACAAACAAAAATAAGTTCACATGAATATGTGTACATAAAAATGATTGAAGTACATGTTTGAATATATGTTAAAATGATTGAAGTACAATACATATCGATGTATATATCTAAAAACAATCATAATATTCTAGCTGTTCTTAGATGTGTCAAACAATCATAAAATTTTAAAACTGAATTCTAGAACATATATATCTAGCACGTGCAACATTTTTCATCAATGCACATAGAAAGCTACTTTCAATTGATAGTAAACAGGAAATTAAAAAATACGTACCACACATTTTGCATTCAAGAATGAATATTATAGTTTACTTCTAATAGACACACACGTCTAAAACAAAATCGTCCAACTTCAAATTTGCATTATATCAACTATGCTAGATACACAGATATGTACATTTTGCAATAATGACATTATGACAAATTGCACTAGACAATGTATGAAATCGTTTAGACTAGATAATATAGAAATTTGTATGTGTACACGTGTATAAATTACTCGTGTGCATGTACCAAAACAATGTACATGTGCAAGCACTTGTACATATAACATAAAAGGGAAGTTCTATTTTTAGTTGAGTTCTAGAAGTTCTAAAAGATGAATCCAAAGAGAAGAAATTCTTGGGTAGTTCAATCAAAAAAATTCCAATGGAATGCCATCTTCAATGATTTGTTCATGATCGAATTTTGACATTTTCCATTTCTTAATTTTCATTTTTTTCTTTGATTCAACTTCTATCAACTTTATGCATGATGCACACACCAAGTGACTATATTGAAACTTATGACATCAGGTTCATAGTCTTGAAAGTAAAAAAAATCCCCACTTTGATTAGTTTGTCTGAAAAAATAATGTTTCAGTATAATAGACACTTTGTTATATGTAAACCCGTGATCATCATAGTTTTATAATAATTTCATCTTTCATTCAGTGGAACGCATCAAATAATACTTCACATTTTCTTCGTTCATAGTAGGTGCCATTACAACAACAAAAATCTCGTGGAAAATAAAACAAACTTATATATTTAAATTTAGATCATAATTAACATGAAAAATTAACTTTAAAATTAACATGTGTACTTGATTTTATTATCTATTTCTAGATCTCTATCATTTGAAAGAAATTGAAATGTTACCTTCTTTAACAAGATCAGAAACTTGATCACCATCAGGTGATATTATAGTCTCCTTTGATTACATTTCTTCGAACCATGCAACGGATATTTTCCCCTTTTTATTTAGCTTTGTCTATTGCCAATATTTTACATACATTCTATTTTCACAAACATCATTGGATACGATGTCGTCTATGCAAACATGAGAAAAACAAGAATATTTTCTTTTATCCAATGTAAACACATTTGTGGACAACTTTGTTTTAATTGAATGAAATTTTTGAGTCCCTTTTATTGTTTCAATTCCATTTCCAATCGATCTATCTACATCTTCGACCCCAATATGCCAAAAAAAAACTATATGGAAAACTCAAATAAAATAGAAATATGATATCAAAATACCATCAAAGATAATCATTGTGATAAATGTACACTGTTTAAAATTAGAAATCAAATAAAAATTAAATTGAGTGTACCTTCGCACTTCCCTTGATTGGTTAGTCTCATGGCTTAGTGCAGTGATGCACCATTGAACAAATTCTTTAGCTGAGACAAGTTAGTTTGCAGAGGGGTCCATTTGATATCTTTGAAGTGATTTTTTTATGCATGCCCCTGTACCGTCATGTTCTCTTTTTCCATGATCAGTCTCAAAGAAATTCCAACAATGTTTAATGCAAGTTTTCATATGAAGATGACACAACCAAAAGAATGATCGTGAAGATTTGAATTGACATGCGCATCCATCTGACCATATCCAATGTTCATTGAATTTTATTCAATGAATTTTCAAGGAGTCATAAATATTTCCAAAATAATGTTGTACAAAATATGTATCATGTGTACGATCGTCACTGATATAAAAGTGATTATTTTCTTCAAAAATTCTCTTCATGATACAACTAGATTTTGTAATCCATATTTTACATGACATTCAATGAAGGAAAAATATATTTTATTTAAGGAAAATTATTTTGTAATTTATAAAGGCTCCACAAGTGTAAGTCAACCTTTCTAGACAGTTAAATTATCCTGCTCTCTTTGACACTCATTTGCATCAGCTTGATGACTATATAAAGTGGCTACTCGTTCTCCTTGTCATGCACTCAGCTCTCAAGAATATATATTTGTTGTACTCAAGTGAAGGTGTGTCAAGGATCAATCTACAGTCTACTCAATCAAAAAAGTCTTATTCTCTCACACACTAAGGTTTAATTATTTGTGTGACACCTGTAGCTAGCAACTAAGTCTTCTCTCACACACTAAGGTCTAATTAGTTGTGTGACACTTGTAGCACTAATCTGAGAGATTAATCTAAATATTTTGTGGCATATATTTGACTTATGGTTGCTTGATCTGAAGGTGTTTCGCATAGATCTAACTTCTAGTGGCTTGGTCTAAAAGTCTGTCTCATAGATTTGACTTCTGGTGACAAATATGAGCTCTCTGGTGTATGAATCCAAGTTATGTGACATAGATTCGTAATCTATGGTGGAAAATATGGGCTCTATAATGGAATATATGATCTCTATGGTAGATCTAAGTTATTTAGTGGAAGATCCGAGATATGTGATGGGAGATATGAGTTTTGTAGCGGTATATCTGAGTTTTGTAGTGGTATATTCGAGCTATGTGGTCGAAAATATGACTTTTTTTTCTCTTATTAATCTAAGTTCTATGGTTGGTTGAAGCCTGGGAACAAGGAAGGGTACATTCTAGTCTTGTGAGAAGGTCAACTTCTCCTTTGTTATCTTTTTTTAACATTCAGTTGCAGGAACCTTGCACTTCTGTAATTTTTATTTGGTTAGTAGAGTCTTTGTACTGATGTATTTTGAAGGATATATCTAAGAAAGATTCAGTTTGGTTCTCCCCTTGTGGGATTTTATCCTAGTCTTGGACATAATTTCCTGTGTCTCTTATTGTGCATTGTTATCTCTGCTTACTCAGTACAATGGTTAATTTATGAAGTATAATTATTTGTTGATGGAAGAATAACTTTAAAAGAAGCACTGCTACCCTCAAAAAATTATCTCACTGTACATTGGTTTCGAACATGGAATAAAAGTTAGGGTAAGGAATCAGGTCATTGGTCACAAGTCTGATTGGTTCTCTCTCTTGGAATAAAACAAACTTTTACCTTCTCATGGGATGAATTCAAATTCATGGAGAAAGATGCAAAGGTCAAAGTATTAGCCCTCAACATATGGAAGCTCGAGGACAATTTCTTAGTAAATTTGATCTTGGTGTAAGAAATAATACGATTAAGGTATGATCCGAGTTTATGCTCTACCTTTCGAATAATGAATCTCAGTGACCAATGAACATTGTAAAAATTGAGGATTTCAACCATACATGGAATCCGAGTTTCAAATAATGTTAAGGTATGACATCAAGTCTTGATAAATGTGATTGAACCAGATAGAAATTTGTGTTACAATCTAGTAGCTCGAGAAGGATGATCATGATTTTTCTAATAGTATATGCTCTGTGAAGACATAATTTTAATTTTAGATGTTTCAAATCTTTGTAATAAAACAAGTTAGATTCTAAGGTACTTTGTCTGTGGTCCAAGTACCCTATGAAGGAAAGAGGTAATATGCCCTAAAGAATATTGTCTTGTGGCTCAAAGTTTGACTGACATTCAAGATAGCTATGGCTGGAATCAAAATTATTTTAAAGTCATCTCCCAGTTTATTGGTAAGCCCTAAGTATAATAATGTGTTCAATTCTATGGCAAATCAGAAATATTATGAAGCAATGATCAGGTATTTGTATCTCTTGCTTTCATTTCTACTTGATGACGACCTTTCTCTAGGATTCATGTATGAAAGGTATCACTATTAGTCTTTATATATCACAATGAAATGACCCCATTCAATTGATCTTCCATCATATTGAGCTGACTTAAAAGTGACCCTTGAAGTATGAAGGGTGATAGAACCATGTACCATGGAATTTCATGGCTAACAAAGGTATCATTGATAGTTTGTATACCATTATGGATTCATGATGTAAATATTGAATTTTTACAACATAACTCAAAGTCCTTACCTCATAAAATAAAGGATGATAAGTTATTTCATGGTGATAAGGACTCTATCATCTAACCAATAAGTTATATGAATAATTCTTGGTTGTACTACTCCAATGTGTTATGTCTACAATTTTTATTTGATAATATATGTGTAGAGATCTAGGGTTTGGAAGCATGTCCTAAGATTTCAAGGGTTGTGAATGAGTAGGGTTTGTAAACTATAGTAAGGGCTTGAGCTTGTAAGACGAAAGGTTTGTACCTTACAAGTTATGATGAGGATTCAAGGATAAATGGCTTGGACTTGGAATTATATAAGGCCATAGGGTTTGTAGACAAAAACCTGGTACTATAATTAATCTAGGGTTTGGACTTAAAACCCTAGCTAATCATTAAAAAAAAATTGAATTTTGTCTAGGGCTTGTGATCTGATGACATAGGATGAGTTTCTCTTCCAAAAAAAGAAACTTTAGCTTCCTAATGTGGACATGGTCAAGAATGATTTTTTGTTTAAGAGGGAGTGAGTACACTCTCAAGAGATAAGTAATCTCTTGGTTAATATTTTTGTTGATTTTGTTTTATGTTTCTTGTCTCTATATAACTTTCTTGGTTACATTTTTTCTTCCTTGATCTCCTAATGTGAATTGAAGGAACATAATATTGTCAAGGTAATAAAAATCAATGGAAGGACAAGATTTATGAGCAATGTATTCGAAGGGAGAATAAAAAATTAGCTCGATTGAAATCCCTTATGAACAAACATTTTTTGTTGATCCACATGAGCTTTTTATGAGATCACGAGATAATTTGTACAAGAGTTGGATAAAGAATATTGGTTTTACCTCATGGACTGTATGTCCACGAACATCTACATGATGACGAACGTGAAGAATATTTGTTGTTGAATTGATGAAATCCACTAACTATTTCATAAAATTATTCAATGTTTATCTAACAAGGCTCGATGAAGGTCTCTCCAACTTTGATGTCAAATGTGTTAAGAATGAGCCTGTGATTTTTCTTCCTTATATGGATGGCCTTCTTTTGATAGGTTCTGAAGCCTTGTTTCCTCAATGAAAGAAAGAGTCAATTACTGAATTGGATATGAAGGATATTGATTTGTTACATTATTTCCTCGAATAGGTAATATGGAAGAGACTTGATGAAGCTTCCCTTGGTACTGTTGACTATTTCTTGAAGTAGTTGTTGATGGTAAGATATGGTTACTAGGATTCTCTAACTATGCTTGGAGTACTCATGATGAGAAATGTACAACTAGAGGTTGTTTGGTATTTAATATAATGAGCATAAATCAATATTCTATGGAACAAAGTTTTATTGAGGCAATATGTATGGTAACATGTGTAGTGACTTGATGCAATCATATGGCCGCAAATCCCCAAATGTGCAGACCCAAGACTTTGTCTACCTAGATCCCAGGATTTAATCTAACATATAGTGTGCTTTAAATTTTAAACACACCACACATACTTTCATTAGATCTCTTACCAACATTTTAAAATCTATTTTAAATTATCGAAGCCAAATTTGTGGAATTTCGGATTAAAACCCAAATACCTTACCTATATGCTCATTAACACTTTAGCACTTCATACTTATCTCATTTCCCTTTTTCACATGTGCACATGACCGATACGTGTTTAGCAAAGCTTTCTCCACATTTTCTTATCACAATTTATTTGCGCAAATACTTATTATAGATACTCATTATTACTATACTCATCGCATCGAAAACTCAAGCTTATCGCAATATTGCATATCACAAACTTTAGCTCATCGCAAATCAAAATACTCAGGTCATCGCAATATCACAACACAAGAAATATCACATATCACAAACTTTGGCTCATCACAAATCACAATACAAGTCCACACATAACTCCTCATCACACTCTCAATGCTCCTTCCACCGAATGTGATGTGCGCTAAAAATATTATGGCCAAATTCGATATAATCTGGATCTTCCATTCTCCTGCTTCATTTCTGTGATCTAATCTCGACCCTCCATTCCACCTTCACTCTTCCCTTTAGAAATATCTGGAATTTAGCAAAAATCACAGTTTGCTGCCTTCGAAAATGTAGCCGGTTTTCAACTACGATTACCTTCAGTCTGGACTATCTGCTTCCATACAAGTCTCAATATTTTTTATGTACTCCTTCCTCTGTAACAATAGATCTTTAACAAAAGATCTCACATATCTTTCCATGCATTCTAAAAAAAAAATTCAAAAAGATTGTTGAGCTCGAAATTACAGCATGTTCACAATCTTTTATAGTTGAAAGATAAATCCCACTCCTATTTTCAGATAATTTATGAAATTGACAATGTTCAACAAGTTACGATTCAAACAGGGATAATTTCACAAATACAAATTGATGTTCTCTATAAATCACATTCAAAACTAAATTACTCAATATACAATCTATGGATAGATCGAATCCTAGTCTATTTCTTACTCTTGCACTCATTGACTTGTTCTTCTTCATTTCTATTGGCCTCCTATATATATCAACATGTTCTCATACACTTACCTCTATTCTTACTCTATCTGTCTCCTATCTAATCCAACCTTGAATCCCTTCAAGGCATATCATATTTACAATAAAAGGATTCAGAACTAATTTTAGTTCAAATCCTATAAAATCTCCTCACCAAATGCCTAAAATCCCTAATTCAATCTCCAAGAGATGTTTAAGCTCCATAAAATATGCATGAAACCTATAACACTTAAGATCTCAAATTTTCTCACACATTCGAGAACAATCACAAATTAATCATCATTTTAATAATTAAAACATTAGGGAATCTCTCCCTTCATAAAATAAACATTCCCCTTAGATTTCTTCAAAAATGAATTTATGGAGTAGCATGCTCCTACATCACACTCCCAAGGAAAAAAATGTTCCATGATCTCTTAATCATGAATTGTTGTTGTTGAATTCATCCCGATTTTCGAACTTTATGTTGATGCTCACCACTGGCTTTGCCATCTTGATGTTGCCTTGTAGATGTAAGCATTCCTCCTAGATCCCAATTCTTAAATTGTCTTTGTGTAGTCATCTTGCTCTTACTTGCATTAACAATCACCTGCTTGTTGTTTCTTTTGTTCCCTATTATCCACTTGAAAGCTTTTGTTTCCAATGTTTTCCTATTTATCTCTGCCTACTGCTGATTTCTGCCTCTTCGGACTGAATAATTTACTCCTTCACAATATATTTTACACTCAAATAATTGCTCTCTCAAAGTTTCAAAATATTTAAAACTTTTCTCAATGCACCTTTTATCATTTTTTTTATCTTGTGCTTCCACTATCAACATCATGGGTTGCCTCTAAGAGGTTATTTTCTGATCATGGTGTATATCAGTCCACAATTCATTGGAAAAAGTTATAATATACCATTCCTCTGCTTCTCCCATTGTCCACACATCCAATTCTTTATGTGTAAGTCCTTCATCTTAAAACACGCTTGACTGCTTGCTTGGTATGAAAACATAAAACAAATATCTTGTATGTTGATTTTCAATTGTGAAAATTTTCCATTGAATTTCTTCATCTTACTAACTGATCTTTGCATTCACATAATATTTATCTGCACTATCAGATTCTACACTATCAAATATTTGGTCTTCAACTCCTTTTCGACTTGTGAACAAATTTTGTTTAAATTTTTCCATTTATCTTTCTCTAAAGTCCTCTTTGGCTTCAATAGTACCCTTCATAATACTCAAGAGTTGTTAAAATTCTACTTTCTTCATCCCAAATTCCATCATGTTGGAAACACTGCTCTCATGGGAATCATGAACTAAATTTTGCTCTAAATCCTGAACAAAATTAAAAATCAAATATTTCATGATCATCATGGTCATCTGGTAATGATCATACACAATTACATCTTCAAAATTCTGATATTCCTTCTACAACCAATTTAGAAATTTAAAATCTGAATTGTCTTCAAGCCTATCCCTTTGACCTCTCTCAATCAGGAAAATATGTATTCCTTCCTCAAACCTAAATTTACAATTATTGTCACCCTAAAGCAATATTTTCCATTCAGCTATCAATGTTCCAACCTTATTCTATGTGAGAATTTCAAGAGTTTTCTCCCACCTTCCTTCATAAAATTTTAAAGAATATGTTTTCTTTGCCATTCTCCTTTCAGCTGCTCCATGGAAGGCTAATTTCTTCCATTTTCTATACCTTGACATATAACATTTTTTAGAAATAAAATTCTTCCTGAAATTCCTTGGGCTCATGTTCAATTTCCAACATCCATTTATTTTCTTTTTGGCTGCAATTTTCTGTTAAACGATCTTCTTCTTGTACTTGTTGTCCATCTTCTACAGTTCTCTAATTACAATCAAAAATCTGATTTTTTCCCAATTAATTCTTGGTTCTGCATAAACCCCTTCATGACCTTTGAAATCATACCTCTGTGTTGTGCAGGAAAATATCCTTTGCGGAGAGAGGCGATCCCTCTAGCCCTAGGGCGGGTCTAGCAACAAGGGAACATGCTGGTTTCTAAATTCCTAGTTCATAAACGAAATTTGGATTAGAATAGATGTCCTACCTCAATCCAATGCTCTTGATGTAGTATGTTGCAGTAGTCCCTCGATCCTTTTACTCCAAGCCTTGCACTCGGTTGGTTGCGATATTCATACACCTGCACAAAGATCAAGAAAACAGTAAAAGCATACGAGCATACATATTCATTTAACACTATCCAACTAGTCAAGTGATCTGATGATGGGTGGATAACTTGTTATGTTTTTCAAGCACATCCCACTCAGTTAAACAAATTAAGATATAGCTTATACTTGACTGTGCGGAATTGAATTCTTGATTCATGTGTATGTGTTTTAAACTATTTTAAACCTTTATGTGTGAGGAATTAAACTTTTGGTTTTTCTGATATTAAGCATGTGAAACAACCATAAATTGTAGAAAATAAGCATCAACACATAACAAAAAATTTAATAAAGGATTTCACCCGAATATCGTGGGCTACGTCTCCTTGAGCCCTTGTCAAATTGACTTGGCTCTTTGGGATTATGTTGGAAAATATATTTTACAAGTAAAATACTCAACTCCAATTGTTATTTGGACTGCAGCATTGGGTTTATAATACCATCATACCCCTGGAATGGTTGTAATCTCTCTGAAGATGGACCTAGGTTCCCTTATACTTGACCTCTTCTATCGGTGCCCTTAAGCTTCCTTGAGCTTCTCTGTGGCACTAAATCCTTAAGAAATCATTTTATATCCCTGAAACCTCACCTACTACCTCCAGCATATATCATACATCCAAAATAAACTAATCATTTGCTCCATATGAGCTCTGGATCCCTAATCTAGGCCTCCATCCACTATTGGCCCTAGTCTGCCCGAAATTTCCCTATGGCTTCTTGGCCTTCAGAAATATCCAAATGGCTCTGAAAATTAATTATATGGACTCATAATGTCCAAAATAGTTAGAATATACTATTCAATTACTGAAATTGGCCTCCGGTTGTGCCGGTTACGCCTCCAACACCTGGTGGCACCCCCTGGCTCTAGGTTCACTGAAAACTTATCTGAAGCATATCTACCTTCAGAAGTCTTAAAAAGCTTCTGAAAATTAATCTATAGGATTCATAAGGATCAAAATAGTTAGAATAGACTATTGCTTTGCTGATAATGGATATTGGCTACTTTGGATAGGCCTCATTCTCCTGCTGGCACCTGCTATCCCTGGTGGCTCTTAGAACTTCTCTGAAGCATCTCGACCTTAAAAAGTCCTCTAATAGCTATAAAAACCTCAACATTAGTTCTATAATTTCTAAAACATCCAAAAAATGACCATTTTTTTCCTAAGTAAGGCATGTAGTTTCCCTGGCTATGCCTCATTCTGCTGTTGGCCCCTGCTAGCCCTGTTTGGCACTAGAAATTCTCTGAAGAAAAATCATGCTCAAAATTCCTATGATGGCTCCGCAACTATAACCAATGATTCTGGAATGTCTAACATAGTCAAAATTTACTATTCACAATCGAAGAATGGTCGAATAATTCTCAAGATAGAGCATAAACAATTTTGTCCAGTAACCCTAAAACATCTCCACCAAAAATGGAGCACTTAAGTTAACTGGAGATAAACGTCGAAAAAATCTTCACATAAAGTGCGCCTCCAAAAAATATGCTATTGGCTTAACCGTTTTAGTTTAATGTTGTGGTTGGGTGGCCACATGCCAACCCTAACCACACATTTTACCCACAATCGCAATCGGAATCCACACCATAGACCACGATAGAGTTGAATAATTGGAGTTAAAACCGTGTTTAACAAAACCATTGGAGGATCTAACCATAACATTGCATGTGACAAGGTTTTGGAGTTGAATTCTGGTGGGTAACTATCAGTAGAGTTTGTGCTAGTTTAGCCCATGGACATGGGCGTTGGCCATATTGGGGGGGGGGGGGGTGGTGGGGGGTGTGGTGGGTGGCCCCTCCGCTTCCCCGCTTACGAAAGCATTAAACTTTAAATAAGACCGAAGTCCTATACATGGCAAGAATCAATGTAGAGCGAGTGGTAAAGGTGCAGCATGTGGGCGAGGAGATCCAGGGTTCGATCCCTAGCCGCTCCAACAAAAATTTTATTCCACCATACTGGGCCACGTGGCAGCCTTTGGGCTTGCCACATGGCAGTGTGTTATTGGCCCTCAGGCCAAACTTACAACAATTGACCAATACTACATTGACACTTGTCAGCCTGCAATTCACCCAAAAGGAATATTCTAGGGAATATTTTGAGGAATATTCCAAGAATATTCTTTTTTTTTAACTTTTCAAAAACCCAGTCAACCTTGGTCAAATGTCAAAAATTGTCGTTTACCGGACTTTCAAATCGCGATAACTTCTTCATACGGTGTCAGTTTTTCAAACCATTTGCAGCACTGGAATCAAGAAGACGAGATCTATCTGGTCACTCAGGTTTGGCACACTTTGGAACACTTTGAAATTTGAGCTATCACTTAGGCCTTGATCCAAATCCAATCACTCCTCTCCATTAGGAATCTTTTGGACCCCAAAAGACTGATTACCTATTCAGTAAATGAGAGTAAAACACCCTCATATTTCTAGCTTACATTCACTTTGACTTTCATTGCTTAGTGCCTGTGAGCCCAACTCGAAAGTAGCCAACACTTCCCTTCTTGGATGCTCTTGTCATTATGTCAAGAATTGTCTTCCTTGAGTTCACCTAGAAATTTCTGGTGAGAAGTTTTCAATTGAAGGTAGCTGAACATCATTTCCTTGATCATCGATCAAAGGTGGCTCAAAAAAATGTAAGTTTCCAACAGAAATACATACATGACTGAAATTTTCATATGTACAAATGAATGTATGTCTTACTGAGTTAAGAAGTCAAACCACTTCTTACCAAGCCACTTCCATGGTGATTTTTGCTGCCGAAAATCTTCTTCTTATGAAACATCTGTCCTCACATCAATGATGGAATCTTTGGTTCCATTTTCGCTAGTATTTTTATCCTTGCTTCAAATGCTTATGATGAGTAGTTGGATGCAATGTCCAACATTGGGCAATGACATGTCCCCTCTTCTGGTAATGTGTGCAAGTCTTTTGCACCTTCTGTTCAGGATGCCTTCACTTCAACTGTTTCCTATATTCCTTCAATCTCTTCCAGCATCTTGAAACATCATGGTTATGCATACCACAATAGGAACAACAACTCTTTCTTCCTTTCATGCATGCAGAATTGCCATGCTTAACATAAACATAATCAACTTGAATATGGGAAGAATTATACCTCAAATGTTGCTTTGCATGTCCATATATTTTACCTTCTTGGAGAGATGAACTTGTAGAGGTTCCAGCTTTCTTTTGAAGACCAACATCAGTGTTCATGTCATGATAGCTATCAGAACTCTCTTGCTCGCCATAAGCTGCATGTCTACACACATCTTGCTGCAACATAGGCTTCAAACAATGGAAATCAACTTGAAAAAAAAATTGACATGTTTGTGGTTTATAACATGCAACAAAAGTTATTTTTGGATTTGTCTCAAATGCCTTAATGGCTGTAGAGTTTACACCATAAGATTGAACATAGCCTAGACAAAAATTCTTAGGTATTTCCTCAACCAAAATAGTATCAATCATGCCTTGTGCATGTTTTCCTAAACCCTTGCCTTCATAGCCCATTTTTAACATCAACTTGGACCCTATACCTCTAGTGTGCTTTTCAAATGAACCTACACATCTATATGAAGAGGAATTTGAAGACAAATTTTACTGATTTACCTCTGCTTCAAGCATGTGTTTGGTTAAGGCCTCTTGGGCATGATGGAGTTGCATCTCCATCTCATGCATTCTTTGAAGAAGTCATTCTTTATCTTGCTTCATAGAAACCAATTTCTCATGAAGTCTAGTGCTTTCCCTTGCATCTTCATACATAATTTACACCATATCCTTCAGGATGCAGAAGTCCCACTTCATCTCTTTATCAAATATTTTTGTGAAGGAGGAGGATTTTGAAACCTCACTTGATGAAGTTTTCATCATTATGTAAATGAATTAAATAAATTCAACAAAAAATCACAAAGCTTCAAAAAAATTTGACAAATATTCTTAACAATATGAATGTAGATTCAAGCTCTTTTCTGCAGCTTGCATCTCTTCTTCAAGCAGCCTCTTTTGCACAAAATCCCTCTTGTGCTTCAAGGGTTGCCTTGAGGTCCTTTGGGGTAAGGAAAATGATTTCCACCTTCTTCCTTCTTGTCCTCTTCTAGACTTAGCTAACAGTAGATCCCCTTCACCTCTAGCAAACTCAAACTTGTAAGCATCAGTCAATTTGAAAACAATTAAATTATTTGCACTATCAAACACCTTCCAAGTCAAACAAGCAACCTAGTCATCTATCAAGCAAGAAACCTAGTGTTCTGTCAAGCAAGAAACCTAGTGCTCTGATACCATATGATCTGATGATGGTTGGATAACTTGTTATGCTTTTCAATCACTTCACACTCAGTTAAACAAATTAAGATCTAGCTTATACTTGGTTGTGCCGAATTGAATTCTTGATTAAGGTGTATGTGTTTTAAAATGTTTTAAACCTTTATGTGTGAGGAATTAAAATTTTGTTTTTTCTGATATTAAGCATGTATAGCAACCATAAAGTGCAGCAAATAAGCATCAACACATAACATCAAATTTAATAAAGGAGTTCACCCGAATATCGTGGGCTACGTCTCCTCGAGCCCTTCTCAAATTAACTTGGCTCTTTGGGATTATGATGGAAAATACCTTTACAAGTAAAATAATCAACTCCAATGATTATTTTGACTGTAACATTTGGTTTATAATACCTTCATACCCATATAATGACTGCAATCTCTCTGAATACGGAACTAGGATCCCTTAGACTTGACCTCTTCTGTCGGTGCCCTTAAGCTTCCCTGAGATTCTCTGTGGCACTAAATCCTTAAGAAATCATTTTATATCCCTAAAACCTCACCTATTGTCTCCAACATATATCATACATCCAAAATAGACTGATCATATTCTCCAAATGAGCTCTGGCTCCCCATTCTAGGCCTTCATCCATTGTTGGCCCTAGGCTGCCCGAAACTTCCCTATGGCTTATCAACCTTCAAAAGTCTCCAAATGGCTCTTAAAATCCCTTCAATGGATTCGAAATGTCCAAAATAGTTAGAATATACTATTCACTTACTGAAATTGGCCTCCAACTGCTCCTGTTACGCCTCCAACACCTGGTGCCACCCCCTAGCTCTAGGTTCACTGAAAACTTCTCTGAAGCATCTAGACGTTAAGAATTCTTCAAAAGCTTCTAAAAATCATTCCATTAGATTCCTAAGGCTCAAAATACTTAGAATATAGTATTGGTTTGGTGATAATGGATATTGGCTGCTTTGGATAGACATCATTCTCCTGATGGCACCTAGTGGCCCTAGTGGTCCTTGGAACTTATCTGAAGCATCTTGGCCTTCAAAATTCCTCTAATGGCTTTGAAAACCTCACCATTAGTTCCATAATTTTTGAAACATCCAAAAATGTCTATTGGTTTCCTATGTAAGGCCTCTATCTACCCTAGCTAGGCCTCATTCTGCTGTTGGCCCCTAGTTGCCCTAATGGCCCCTAGAACTTATCCGAAGCAAAATCATCGTCCAAAGTCCTCTGATGGCTATGAAACCCTGACCAATGAGTTTTAAATGTCCAATATAGTTCAAATTTACTATTCAGACTCAAATAATTATCGAATAATGCTCAATATAGAGCATAAACAATTTTGTCCAGTAATCCCTAAAACAACTCCACCAAAAATGGAGCACTTAAGTTAACTGGAGATAAAATTGGAAAAAATCCGCACATAAAGCATGCCTCCAAAAAATCTGCTAGTGGCTTAACCATTTAATTTTAATTTTATGGTTGGGTGGCCACATTCCAACCCAAACCACACAGTTTACCCGCAATCGTAGGCGAAACCCACGACATAGACCACGATAGAGTTGAATAACTGGAGTTAAAACTGCATTTAACAAAACCGTTGGTGGATCTAACCATAACACCAAATGTGACAAGGTTTTGAAGTTGAATGCTGGCGGGTAACTGTTGGTGGAGTTTATGGCATTTTAGCCCTTGGACATGGGCGTTCGCCATATGGGGAGGGGCTAGCCCCTCCGCTCCCCTGCTTATGAATGCATTAAAGTTTAAATAAGACTGAAGTCCTATACATGGTAAGAACCAACGTAGAGTGAGTAGTAAAGGCATGATGTGAGGGCGAGGAGTTCCACGGTTCGATCCTTGGATGCTCCAACAAAAATTTTATTCCACCATACTGGGCCACGAGGTGGCATGTGATTGGCCCTCATGCCAAATGTACAACCATTGACCAGTGATACATTGAAACTTGCCAGCCTACAATTCACCCGAAAAAAATATTCCAAGGAATATTCTAGGAATATTCCCTGGAATATTCTCTTTATTTTTAAACTTTTCAAAAAAACAGTCAACCTTGGTCAAATGTCAAAAATTGTCGCTTATGGACTTTTCAAATCGCGATAACTTCTTCATACGGTGTCAGTTTTTTGAACCGTTCACGGTGATGGAATTAGGAAGACGAGATCTATCTGGTCACTTAGGTTCAACATAGTTTCAAACACTTTGAAATTTGAGCTATCATTTAGGTCCTTGATCCAAATATGATCATCAAGGAGCGTCAGAAACTTTGAATATTAACAGAGACAAAGATGGAACCAGAAATCAATCATGTCATATTAATATATAAAAGGTAGTTTACAACCTATGCCTTGACGTTGTAGACCTCGTTTGATGAGTTGATTTGGGCACGTCTCAAAGTGTTCGTTCGTCGATTTAGCTCAAAGAGGCAAAAGGCTCAAACTCTCTCTCACAACTATGGGCTATTCTTTGATATCAACTCTTGTTCTATTATACCTATGTCTGGCTAGAAAAATCAATGGGATGAAGAGGACTGTATAGGATTGGAGGAAGAGCTTTGGGATCCACTTATGGTGGAGGAAAGGTCTATCCCTTTGGGAAATTGCATTTTTGTAGGAACTAGAAGGCCAAAGGGAGGAACTCGACCACATTGAGTCGAACAAACATCCATGATTCCGCTCACGAAGCTGTTATATATTAGAACCTTAATTTACATATTAAAAACATTCCAAAAGTATCTCGGCATGAGGGCTAGTGCAAATCTCGCCATCGGCACGAGGCCATAACTACACAAAAACACTGACCCAAAAGTACATGTTTTTAAAGGCCTACATCAGGAATGGTACACAGGGATTTTGTTCCTGGCATGTTAAGGGATGCAATGAAATTCATCATAATGTGTCATAGTACACAAGGGTCACTATGATGGTCCTCCAATATTTGGAATAGGGAATGCAGGGACGGTGACAAAATACTTTGTAACACTTTGTTTTTTTAGTATCACTACTTTCATGACATGGTAGATAAAGGAGTAGTGAAAGTCCAATATATCTCCAATAATGAGAAAACAATTGAAAACCTATCTCCATAGGAATGTGTGTGCATTTCAAATATGATATGAGAATCCAATGTATCATGGAAATTCAAAGCACAATGACACTTAGTATCACTACTTTTATGACATGGTAGATAAAGGAGTAGTGAAGCTCCAACATAAATCCAATGATGAGAAAAATATTGAAAACATATCTCCATAGGAATGTGTGTGTATTTCAAAGATGATATGTGACTTATGGAGATTTCCTATTGATTTATACTTATGCAGGAATTCAACAAAGTACAAATATAAGCATAGACACAGAGATGTTGCAGAAATAAATTTTTATTTCATTAATATCAATGAAATGAAAGATGCTTACAAGGAAAATGGAAATAAACAAGCACAGGCAATGATAGCTTATCTCTGATAAGAGATGTGGTAGATACTTGCCTCTAAACTATGTTACAATGAGCCTCAATGACCTTTTTATCATTAAGAAACAATGGGAAACCATAAAATTCCAAAAACATAACCCTAGGAGATGATGCTCCAAAAGCTTGTTGGCCCCATTGGGGTTAGTCAGAATTTCAACTTCTCGAGGTTGTAACTTTGGAATACATCTCTGTTTCACTGCCATAATGCCTCTATAATATTCCCAAATTTCCACACCATATTTGGAATATTAGAGTCCTTGATTTTCTTAATAAATTAAGTAAATAAAATGGTGGAGGGACCCACAAAGCTCAAAGATGAATAAAATCCACTTTTATGGGTGAATGTAGATATTCTAGATCTAGATCTAAAACATGAGGTAGTTGAGGAACTACTAATGTGAATGGAATTGGAGATTTCATCTCATTAATTGAGATAGCTCATGGAGGTTGATACCGTCAACTAAGATCTCTAAGATGTCAAACATAAGATCATGGAACATTCATGATAAAGTGATGGAGGATGTTGTGCAATTAAAGCACACATGATGGAGAGGGTGTACATTGTACCTAGACATGATTGTTGATTTGGTCAAACAATGTAGTCAAACTTGGAGGATCTTGTCCACATGCACAGCGCAGTAAAGATGAGGGCCAAGGCATGGGAAGGCTCAAACATTATATAAAGAAGATTACAGCAAGGATGGAGGTATGCTGATTATTCTTGATTTAAAGATCTTTTTAGATCTATAATTTTCATGTGGCATTCCATTACTTTCTCGAGCTGTTTAGCAGAGATTGCAATTGTTGTTTAGCATAGGGTGTTCCTAGTCGGGAATCCCACCTCTTTCTTAGAGAAGATCTAGAAAGAGTTTTGTACTACATTATACATCAAGCATTGGTGCCACATCTCTTTTCCTGCTTTCTGCAGAACATCCATATTCAAAAATTGCAGATTTCTGAAGATCAGTTTGGAAGGAGGAAGTTGTCTTCAGTACTTCAGCTGGAGAACTGGTGAGGGTTTATTCCTATCACCTTGGGCTTACAGATAAGCTTCCCAGAGCTTCATTTCATATTTGGCATCAAGCAAAAAATTATTGACCTCCTAGCAGCAATATTTCCTTCAGGAATTACGCAGTCCATTTTGCAGATCCAAAAGGAGGAAGGAAGTTACTAGCATTTCAACTAGTGATCCTGTGAGGGATCATCCCCTCACATTGCCATCAGTCTTACCATCAGCCTGGAGTTTATTGTAGAATTTTTCAGTAAGCAGAAGGCCTCTCTTTCCCTCATAGCTCATTTTCTATTGGCAGTTGTGTTGCAGTAGCTTTAATCATCATTGGAGGATTGACAAGCTAGATCTAGAGCTTCTAGCTTGTAGATTTGAAGAAGGGATCAGCCCTTCAATCTTAGATCTGACCTTGCATCATATTTCAGCCATATATCTGTTAGATCTAGCTTCATATCTATATTTCCCAGCAGATCAAGGATAATATCCTAGGAGGGTGATTTTCCAAAGTTGTAGATCTGGAAAATCCTTTCTAGGTTATCTTGGGAATTCATCGCATTGGCCAGATATTGAATCTTGGAATCATTTGAGCTCCAGATTTTAGTAGATATGCATTTTTCTTTTCAGCCTACAGCTATATGTTCATATTTTTCTAAAGGTACAACGCAATATTTTCTTCAATGCCTCTCCAGTTACGCTGTACCTATTGTAGCATGTTTTCTGGGTGATTCTAGACCAGCTTTTTGGCTAGATCTACTCATATTTTGTACATTGTGTAACTGATTCTTCTCCAATATAATAAGATGGCTCAGCTTCTCTGTAAATTCTGATGTTGTCTTAAGATTTACTGTTTATCTTGCTGTAGTTATTACATTGTGTTTAAGTATTACTGCATTCTCCCTTTTGGGATATTACAATGGTATCAGAGCATGATCTTTGGCTCAGCTTGTGGACATTTCATATTTTACATCAAAAGAAGAAGCAAATAGATGATATCTATCATGGAGGATGATAATTCTTCCACTCCTTTCTTTAGATCCATGCAAGATCTTTCCAAGGAGGTCAATCCAATGAAGAAGGAAGGACAAAAAAAATATCCAAGAAGAAGATGTGATGATCCAAGCACTTCCTATCAGCAAAGAAGAAAACCGGAGAATCCTATATCTCGTCATAGATCCACTATGACCACTTTCTTTGGAGAAGGTGAAAGGTGTAGAAATGAAGAAAGGATTGAACCTGAGACTCATGAGACTCTCAGTCTATATCTTGAAGAGTACAAAACATAGTCTAGAGCATTCAAGGAGAAGCTGACTCTCTAACAATTCATCAAAATCAAATAAGAAAGAGGATCCTATAGTAGTAATAGAAGAAAGAGGCATAATAGATTTTATTTTCCTACATTTGATGGATATTCCTCAAGCACTATTAAGGCCTGGAGGAGGGATTTAGATGCATTTTTCAGGCTACATCTTGTAGCTAAAGGAGAGACTCTTCAAATTGCAACACTTCATCTTTTAGGTGAAGCCAATGATTGGTGGTTTGGTCACATAGAGCATGCAAAGGTGACTAACTATTTAGATTTCTTTCACAAGTTGAGGAAGGAATTTGATGGGAGAAAACTAGAGATTTGTCGCAAAGTGACATTTCCTAAGGAGAAGGATGTCAATCTTGTCACTCTAGACAAGAAGTCACTACATTCACTACCAGCTGCAAAAGTACTTGCATCCGGAGAAAAGACACTTGCAACTTTACAAGATAGTCTTAAGCTCTTGACACATAAGTCCCATGCATGATTCAGGAGATGCATGAGGAGGAGGAGGAGGATTCCAGCATTGGTACACTTGGAGAAAAGTAGCCATCACTCTTACCAGTAGTTGGAGACACCATTGTCCTGGTTGGAGGAACTCTTGTGTTCTGGCAAGAGGTTCCCACACATCAGTTGAGCCAAGGTATGCATGAAATTTCATCACATATTTTTTCAGTATATCTTATTGAAACTTATGAGGACATGCCGTCAGGGTCAATGCATAACCAAGGGTTAGAACATAGTGAATTTGAAGCAGCAACATATCACAACGTAGAGGACCCTTGATCTAATCAAGGAGGAGGCTAAGAACTATCCCAGTTCATCATTGTTGAGCTACAATCAACCCTTTGAGTTGAAGTGTAGAGTTTCGAAAAATGGGATGAGCATAATCCTGTGTACAATAATTGGTTAGGAGATCAGTGTTGTGCCTTGATTTGAGACAACACATATATTATCATGCAGATCTATAATGCTATCACTTAGTGGCTGTGAAGATGAGGAGGTCCCATCATTCTTGGAACATTCTAAAGGTAGCTTCACTCATGAAGAAATGGAGGTAAAGATGAAAAATTGTAGACATCTTGAGATAAGAAACCTTTTCTCTTTTCTAGATGACCCTTTCTCAATGAACATCTCACAACTCAAAGAGAAACTTCTACCTGCAGCAGATCCAAAACCTCATTGGTTTTGGAGGGCCTTTGGTGAAAAGAGAATCCCATTAAGAGATCTCATTGGAGGTGCACTTAACATTTCGTGAAGTGAAAATTTCTTCATTAGTTTGGGGAAGATGGTATTCTACAAAGGGAGGATACCATGATTATGTAGCACATCACTCATCATCGATATTGGGGTAAGTCGGTGAGGATGATAAGCAAGGGGTTGCATGACCACTTGCAGATTTATGACATGGGATAGCAAGCTTGGTTACGTTGGTTTCCCTTGGGAGAATTTTGTCACTACCCAAAGGCTCCTATTTCTTTGATCCATGCCTTTAAGAACACTTATGAAATGAAGAAGGAGGCATGGCTGTGCTGGCTGCTCTTGGGTGAGTATGGTTACCACCCAATAGCTCATATTTTTCTGATTCATGCCTTGTATATCAATGATAGAATGTAGCAAAAGAAGGCATGTTCATTTTGGTTTCCCTTGAGAGAGATTGGCCACCACATGACATCTCCTATGTCTATGTGTTTTGTATTGGGTAAAGCTTGGCATGATGCTCTCATGATGTGCATTGGTGATGTTTCTTTTTATTGGGCTAATGTGACATTCCATATGTCCATTAGTATGTTTTTGCTCCATGATGCACATGAGGAGAAGAGAAAGCAGCAAGATCTCTTGTTTCTTTGGTTGCTTTTGGGGGAGTTTGGCTTGTCCATCTTACATGGAGGAGGTGGAGGATGGTAGCAAAGTGCCTTACTCCGGTGGTTACTATTAGGAGAATATGGTTTTACATATTTGTCTACCCATATATCTCATATTTTTTCTTTTGCATGATGTTGGAAATATTCTTGGATCCAACAAGGCCAACAGGGCTAAGTATGAGAGCATATCAATGCTCAATCAAATTCATGAAGCATGGGATGGAGAGATGTATTTTGATATGCGGCTTTTCCTTTGTGGAAAGAGCCACTTTATTTTATGTATCTCATGTATTAATGATGAAGTTGGAACTCATATGGTTGTGACTTGGTACTTCATGATAGAAGGAGGACATCTAACCATACAGTTGGAGGTCATTCTATATGTTTTTGAAAGACAACTTTGGAACCAAACATGCATAGCACACTGCAGAAAATGGAGGAAGCCTTCCTTATGTGGATGCCATTGGGAGGGGAATAGATGGCTTTGCATCTACTTTTGGAGTTGCTTGAGGAAAAGCAACATTTTGCCGGGGGGGGACTGTAAGATTCCCAAATTTCCACACCATATTTGGAATATTAGAGACATTGATTTTCTTAATAAATTAAGTTAATAAAATGATGGAGGGACCCACAATTCTCAAAGATGAATAAAATCCACTTTTATGTGTGAATGTGGATATTATAGATCAAGATCTAAAACATGAGGTAGTTGAGAAACTACTAATGTGAATGGAATTGGAGATTGTGTCTCATTAATTGAGATAGATCATGGAGGTTGATACAGTAAAATAAGATCTTGAAGATGTCAAAAATAAGATCATGGAACATTCATGATAAAGTGATGGAGGATGTTGTGCAATTAAAGCACACATGACGGAGAGGGTGTACATTCCACCTAGAAATGATGGTTGATTTGGTCAAACAACGAAGTCAAACTTGGAGGATCTTGTCCACATGCACAACGCAGTCTAGATAAGTTCCAAGGCATGGGAAGGCTCAAACATTATATAAAGAAGATGAAGGCAAGGATGAAGGTATGCTGATTATTCTTGATGCAAAGATATGTTCATATCTGTAATTTTCATGTGACATTCCATTGCTTTATCGGGCTGTTTAGCAAAGATTGCAAGTGTTGTTTAGCATAGGGTGTTCTTGGTTGAGAATCCCACCTCTTTTTTAGAGCAGCTCTAGAAATAATTTTGTACTTCATTATACATCAGGCATTGGTGCCACATCTCTTTTCCTACTTTCTGCAGAACATCCATATTCAGAAATTACAGATTTCTGAAGATCAGTTTGGAAGGAGGAAGTTGTCTTCAGTACTTCAGCTAGAGAACTGATGAGGGTTTATTCCTATCACCTTGGGCTTGTGGATTAGATTCCCAGAGCTTCATTTCAGATCTAGCATCAAGCCAAAAGTTATTGACCTCCTAGCAGCAATATTTACTTCAGGAATTACATTGTCCATTTTGTAGATCCAAAAGGAGGAAGGAAGTTACTAGCATTTCAACTAGTAATCCTATGAGGGATCATCCCCTCACATTGCTGTCAGTCTAACCATCAGCCTGGAGTTTATTGCAGCATTTTTCAGTAGGTAGAAGGCCTCTCTTTCCCTTACAGCGAAGTTTCTATTGGAAGTTGTGTTGTAGCAGTTGTAATCATCATTGAAGGATTGAGAAGCTAGATCTAGAGTTTCTAGCTTGTAGATCTGAAGAAGGGATCAACCCTTCAAGCTTGGATCTGATATTTCATCATATTTCAGCCATCTATCTATCACATCTAGCTTCAGATCTGTATATCCCAACAAATCAAGGATCAAATCCTAGGAGGGTGATTTTCCAAAGTTGTAGATCTGGAAAACCCTTTCTGGGTTATCTTGGGAACCCATCACATTGGCCAGATCTAGAATCTTGGCATCATCTGAGCTCCAGATTTGAGTAGATATTAATTTTACTTTTCAACCTGTAGCTATATGTTCATATTCTGCTGAAGGGACAGTGCAGTATTTTCTTCGTGCCTCTCTAGTTACGTTGTACCTATTGCAGCATGTTTTCTGGGTAATTCTAGACCAACTTTTTGGCTAGTTCTACTCATATTTTTTACATTTTGTAACTGATTCTTCTCCAATATAATAAGATGGCTCAGCTTCTCTGTAAATTTTGATGTTTTCTTAAGATTTACTGTTTATATTTTTGCATTTCTTAAATTGTGTTTAAGTATTAATGCATTCTCCCTTTTGGGATATTACAGCCTTGTTTCAAAGATATCCAAGAGGAGGTTGAAAGTAAATAAGAAAACCAATTTGTCACTTTTTTATTCTCTTTGTTCTCCCAAAAATCATATTTTAGGTCCTCTAAACAACTCTCGAAGTTTAGGACCTAAAAAACTGCTAAGAATAGTAAGTTATAATACAATCAAGGAAACTAAAAAGAAACAATGGGGGTCCAAGTGGAATAGGTGGGTGGCCACCAATATCCACCTCGATAAATCCTCCCCCCTTAAAAAGAAATATTCCTCATTGCTTTGATTTCCACCCTCAGATGGAGAAACTTTTATTGAACTTGGTCCTTGGTGAGCCACTTTCCTTGGTGAAGGAGTTGGCCTGCTTTAGCAACTCGATATAGCGAGATCCTCTACTAGAGAGTGTACTTGACTTTAATTTCCATGATCCTTTCAGTTGTGGCCTACTCGATGTAGCTTGGGTTGAGCTATGTTGCTGTTAGCTACTCAACAATGTTGGATGTGTGCAACAATGGGGAAAAGTATGGTCTCAACCGGTCCACATTGAATACTAGGTGTAGGCCAAGGAATGGTGGAATAATGAGCTCGAAGGCATTTTCCCCTATAACCTTGGTGATATTTTACAGCCAATGTCAGAGAAAATGAATCTTGTGGTGGGGCCCAACAAGGTACTCATGCAAATGTAACCAAACATTTTCGTTGTTGTGCAGGTAAATCCCATCTGCAAATAGAGGCAATCCCTCTAGCTCTGGAGTGGGTCTAGAAACAAGGGAACAAGATGGACTTTCGGAATCCTAGCTTATAAATGAAAACAAGTTAGGATAGATTACCTACCTTGGTCTAATGCTTTTTTTGTCATTTGCAGCAGCGATTTGCTGATATTTGTCTCCACACGTCATGGTATTTTAGTGGTAATGTATATGTACCTGCATAAGGATCAAGTGAACGGTTAAAGAATACGAAAGAATATTTTCATTCAAAACTATTTTATTGATCAAGGAGAATCAAACATCTTACATATTATGGAACACAAAATTGGAACCAAAAAGCGAGTCTTGCATTAATAATAGAGAAAATAATTTTACAACCTTAAAGCCTTGACATTGCAGCATCCTTCGACGGGTTCAATCAAATGTGTCTCAAGCATTTTTCGGGAATTGGAATTGCTGAGGCAATGGGCCTAAACTCTCTCTCGACAATGGATTCCTCTCTCCCTTATTCTTCACACCAACTATAGTAAGGATTGTTTAGCTAGCTGAAACTATGTGAGAAGGATGTATTTATAGGAGAGGAGGAGGTGGTTTGGGATCCCTCGTAAGGTGGAAGGGAGGCCTTATCCTTTGGGGAGTCACTCAACTATAGGAAACAAGAGGCCAAAGGAATTACTTTGACATTATTCAGTCGAAAAAACTGTGATGACTCTGCTCACAAAGTGGTTGGACATGGAAACTTCATTTATATTTTTAAAAAACTTTCCAAAAACAGCTCGGCGTGGGAAGTCCATTGAGACAGAGTGCCAATGGGCATGAGGCCCAGTGTTAATTTATCTATGGGTGTGTGGCCATAACTTCCTACCAGCACCGACCCAAATTCATGTGTTTTTGAGAGCCTGCTTCAGGAATGATCAACAGAGGAAATGTTCTCCACATGCCAAGGGGTGCAATGACACTTTTTACACGGTATGAAAATACACAGAAGTCACTAAAATGGTCCTGCAATGTGCGGGATGGGGATTGCGGGGGCAGTGTCAAAATACAGTGTAATAGATGCCCCCTAAAGCATGAGTTCTAAGAGAGAGGGAGGAGGGAAATGCTTTACGAGAACGTGAGCAAACCTAACACCATCGTCAAAAGACCTAAAATTACAAGTATAAATAACATCTATAATACATGAATATGTGGCATGGACACATCCATCCATAATAGAGTACCTATGAAAACAAGATTCAAGGTATGGACACAACCATCCAGCAAGAAGTATCAATAAATATAATCAGGTATGGTTTCAACCATCCAATCAGAAGAGTCATGCATATAGTTATGATAAACCAAATCATTTCGTAGCCTGGATTTATAAAAAAAAACCTAGGATCTTGCGCTCCACCTCAACCTGGAAAAGTACAAATCTAAGCATGCGAATAAGTGAGCTAAAGTTGAACATGCAAGAAAGTCACCTGATTACCAGCCAATGATGAAAGTTGTTAACATGTGCGAGAGAAACCACCAATAATGACAATGGACCTCAAGGTACAACTAGTACAATTCGCGGAATGTGAACAGTGAGATGGTGTCGAACACCCGTGGAATCACTCGATCGAAGGCCATTGATGAGGACCTGTCATCGAATGCGAAGAACTTACCATTGAGGCATGCAAGCTCCAAGGTACCGGAAGGGTGTCTCTAGGTCAGATTCCTGGATAATGAACTTAAGTTGACTGGAAGTGACCTAGTAAAAGGAGGGCCATAATGTTTCCCACATCATCGACACGAGACAGAGAAATAATATGATAGTGAATCAGGACCAAACAAAGGATCTGAGCTTCAAAACTGCAGAAGGAAACTTCTCTTGAACATAGTGGCGACACAACTCTGGAATTCAGAAGTATTTGACATCAAGGGATCTGAGGTCATGATGATGTGTCAAAGATCATATGAGAGGTCAAAACATATTACCCAAAACCATGGAGGCAAGAAATGACGAAATGGGATGTCCCCAACCTGACACGAAATTGCAGATGAGTGTCATGTTCAAGAGAGACATACTTCCGACAAGACTAAGAACTGGTTCCATTTTCCCCCACCATTGTGGGCAAGTACCTCTATTATTTTTTAAAAAAATCTTGAAGGGGATAGCATATGCTTGTCATATAAGTTTTTCCTTTGGAAAAATCCATCTTATTACATTTTACTATCCCTAGGAAGGAGGAAATCGATTACGTCATGGTGACGATTTTCGATATCATGTAAGTTTTAACAAGTCTAAAAAAGGAATAACTCATCATATTTTCATGTTTAGAGCGTTTGAAAAGAAGCGTAAAATAAAAATCCAATAGGTCCCTTTTCGTAGGTAGTCTCACAGATCCGAAAAGGTAGAAAACGATATCTGAGAGAACCTCTTAGTCGTGATAGGCTAAGGTATTCCTTTTTCGTAAATAATCTATCCTAGCCCGAAAAAGGGGTAAATTTATACTGGGTAGATATCATTTCACAACCTTTAATGAGTTCAAAACAACAAGAGTCTCAAAAATCTTTTAAATTTTAGAGAGTCAGAAAAGAGCTAAAAGATGACTCTAGGGGGTTACTTTTTCGTGTTTTTACTAATTCCAAAAAAGTAATAAAATACAACTTGTCACTTCATTGCCATCATGTTAAGGACTTGTTGTTACACAAGAAATGCATGTAAAACCCATTTTTCGAAATAAAATTCTAAAATAATCAAAAAATATGCACAAAAACCTAATTAGGGTTCTGAAAATTTTATAAAATGCCAAAAATAGTAAAAATAAATTACTTTTCACTTTTACCTCTTGTAAGAAATTTTACCCTTCTTCACTATGATTTTGTGGAGCTGATGGCGGACAATCCAAGAGGCCAATCATGAATCTATCTTTTCCAGTTAAGAGCTCGTGTCCTTGCCTACATTTTGATGTAATTTTCATTACCTGAAATCTATTTTTTCACATTTGTAGGGGATTTTTGTTCAAATTAAGGCGCAGCGGTCGGCATGGGTTCCAGGCATGGACTCACACCAACCCAACTTGAATCCAAACGGGGGAACTCTAGTCAACGTCGTTGTTTCTAAAACAGTCGTGCCAACCTGCAACCACAGATTTGCATAAAATTTCAACTATTTAGCCCATTTTAAACACTTCAATAACAAATAGTGTGACTAATGATGACCCCATTCATGTTTTTGCAGGTGTGTGAAATAAAAATAGTGATCAAATGGAAGGAAAGAGAACACGGAGATGAATATGAGGAAGCCATGGGCAAAGTAGGAAGCATCGAGACTCTATGAAATTGTGGGCTTCTAAAAATTTTCATGGCACCATGTCTCCAAGCTCAACCGGAGCTACTACAGTACTTGATCAGTGTATGGGACATTGATCGGGAAAGATTCATAGTTCACGATCATGAGTTAGAGATCGATGTCTCTGACATATACTTTATCACTGGTTTATCCAGGAGGGGAACAACACCAATCCTGACAGGCACTCGGCCTATGATGGAAAACATGGGCATGGTCATAGATAGGGTGTGTCGAGAGGAAAAGAAAGGATCAAAGAGTGGGAAGGTAGATATCCAAACCATTCCCGATTTGGCACTAAAATTAGTGCTGCACACCATCGCTCGAGTTGCCGGATCATAGGCTCCACATGAAGCCACAAAAAAAAAGTTACTTCTTGTCATAGATTGTATGGCACCAGCTCTCTAAAATTGAGCAGAGGCAGTAATGGTCAATATTAAATTCCAATTGACAAAATTCAAGAACAGTAAGCTAAAATAGTTCATCTATGGGTCCATCTTGGTACCATTCATCCTGGAACGGTTACCAATATTTCAACATCAGGAAGTGATAGTTCCTATACCACCAGCCTAGGAGCCACGGATGGTCCGTTGGGCAGCTTTAATGCCTAGATCAAGGGGTAGTCAACAGATGTCCTGGAGACTAGAATTCTTTGACTGGCTTTGACGACAAATCATTCTCATGGAGGACTGGCTGTATTCTGGCACGAGCTTTAGAGGTGATGTGGATATACCACTCCCAGTAGGAGAGGATTGGGATGAATCGTTGGGTAAGACTTGTTTTTGATTTTTATGAGTACTATGATTTTTTTATTATTATGTATGTTGTGATGTTAATCCATGTATTTACAGATGTTAGCCTAGAAAGACCTGTAGGAATGTCACCAATAGCATGGATGGTTCCTCATGATTTTGATGTGGCCCCTCATGGTGAGGGCAGTGAGGAGGAGGAAATAATATGCAACTTGGACGGACTGACCAGTAGAATCCCAGACTATGCGTGATTTGATGATGTTCCTCATGCATACCAGAGGCACAGTATGGGGGTGTCCAACAACATTCATCACTTATTGAGGTGGCTCATGGCGCTTATCGCAATCAGAATCATCGGCGGGGGGGCAAAACCCTTTGTAATATCAAAAGTCCCGGTGCATTTTGTTTTAACACGTAAATGTCTCGTGATGGTTCCGCACCGTCGATCTATCACCATATCTGACGACTATCCGCTAATCGCAACCCATTCCCCCATCACACCCAACATGCTGTTCGCCCCGATTGAGGCCTTCCGATTGATCACGCCGCCGTCCAATCTCCTCCCACCGATCCGACGGCCCGCTGCTCATCGTATCGCCCTCCGATGGTCTTCCCCACCATCGATCTAGTCCCGAGATCGACCCGCGCCGCTTGATCGCAAGTCCCTCTGCTCCTCCTTCCGAAAGCATGCCCTCTCGACAATCCCCACCGTCCGCTTTTCCTGCATCGACGGGCCCGCGCTTAATCGCATCCTATCCCCCGATCACCGCATCGCAACTTATTTCAGATCGTCTCGATTGCGATTGAGCGATTCAATCGCAGCTGTCCATCCTCGTGCAAATCCGACGGCCATCGCAAGCCCTTTTTCCCCCTCCGATTACATCTCCACCGTTGATCTGTTCCGGATCGGACGGCCTGCATTCAATCGCTTAGTCCTCCCGATCGCGATCGCATTTCTGTTGGTCTCCCTTCCGATTTAATCCTGGCCGTTGATCCATTCAGATCCAATGGCCCAGATCTCGTCGCTTCCCGCCTGCTCTCCCCCTCCGATTAAATCCTAGCCGTCCATCCTTCCCGCGATCCTACGGCTATCTCTCAATCGCAATTTCCCCTCCGATCGCAATCGCAAGCCCGTCTGTCTGCCTCCCGATTGCATCTCCGCCGTCCATTCTCCCAGATCTGACGGTCCTACGCCAATCGCAAGTCCTCCCGATCGCTGATCGCTCTGTCCCTCCGATTACATCTGAACCGTCGATCTGATCCCCGATCGGACGGCCAGCGCTCAATCGCAATGCCCTCCCCGATCGCAATCGCAAACCATTTCGACTGTCCCCCGATTGCGATTGGGCGATTACATCGTGGCCGTCCGTTCCCTCCATGATCTGACGGTCCTCGCTTGTTCGCCCTCCGCCACGCTGGGTCCCACTCTTACATTCGTTTCCGTTGAATTTCATGTGTTTTGCATGTTACGCCCATCCTATGTATTGTCCCGTTATTCAATCTCCACCGTTGATCTTTGTTCCCAGACCAAGATCTAACGGTCTGCGCTACATATTATCCCCGAACCCTATTAATCATAATATCTCACCGTTTCATTGCATTTTGTTAGCATTATAGTAAAGCCACCATTTCTCCACCACGTGGCATCCTTTCCATTGTTTCTCCGCTGTTCCACCACCATTCCTCCACCTCCATAGCATTTCTCCACCACTGCCCGGGCTTTAAACAGGTATATTATAAAGTGTGCAGATAGTGCAGAGAGGCCGATTCAGCGACCATGCAAAGCAGCAGAGACTGGATTTAAAAGATATTTACGCTTGTAATTAAAGATTAACAATGTGAGCTCACAGGTCAAAGGATTCAAACACAGTTGAATACTTAAACACGCAAAGAGTCTTATCTATGTTTAATATCGGCAGAGTACATTTTCTTCCAGACAGGCCACCTCCTACGGAAATCTCCATGCTCCCTCGAGCCCATAAGCAGTTAATTTCCCTGACAGAGCTTCCTAAGACTGTCAAGCAGCATTAAAGAAGCATGGAGAGCCTTGCAGATCATTCCATCCAATCCATTTATTTCAGCATGGCTAGCACAGAGCTCCAGACACCCGAAGGATTTCACGGAACACCAGAGGTCAAAATCTGACCTGACAGAGCCTCCAAACAGTCTACAGGGTACATATAGTGCTGCATTCTGCCATTAAGCAGTATGGGCGTGAGCACTTCCGCCTCACTGTCTTAATGTGCTTCATTTATTGTATATCCTACCTCTGTCGCTTCCTTTTCTCCTATAAAAGATCCCCGAGAACATAATGTAAAGGTTGTTGTTGCCTTGCTGGGCATATTGCTGTTAGAAGGTTTCATTCTGACTGTTAGGACAGTCTTGGGAGAGAGTTGCAGAGTAGTTTGTATGTAATAGGCTGGGAGGAGAAGTCTGGACTGTAACAGCCATTGAGCTTATTGTACATGACTGGTTTTGCATTTGTTAATCAGAGCACATTTCACAGGATCCTGGTCTATTGCTATTAGTGATGTTTTCTTACTCTGTTCATTACATTTTCATACTGTTTCATGTTCTGCTGGTAGGCATCAGAATAATGGTATAGGATTCACCCTTGTTAGGTGCCCTATGCTTTCTGCTCTCCCTACCTTTATGTTTTCTGCTTTATGTGTATCTAAGAGTAAATTCGTGGGGTTTAACCAGTGCAGCGGATGTTATTGCCTGCTGGCTGATGTATGAACTTGGGGGTTTGCCTCTTAGATGTTTCTTTGTAATCTTATCTCTGTTTTTCCTTGGAGTTGTTAAAGCAGACCTGGAGTTAAATGACCTCTGGTCTGATCTATAAGCTGCCCCTTTGTCCACCTTTGAGAGCTGCCTTTGAGTATGTTCAAGCAGGTCTGGAGTTAAATGACCTCTGACCTGATCTATAGACAGAAAATTGGCTATCTTTCCTTCTCCCACTTCTCTCCTTAATGTTCCACCCCATCATCTATCTAAAAATATCCTTTAGTATATATGACTTGCCCTTTGGAAGCCTTGGCTAGTGGATGCAAGTAATTTCCTCTCATGACTCCATAACCCAATGGATGGCACTGTCTTGGCCTATCATCTCTGCTGAAACATCCTGATGCTTTGTTTCTTTTCTCTCATCACTTTCCCAGTCTATGATCTCCTAACCAACCCAGCAACCCTTCAACCAAATCATTTTGAAACCCCCTTTGTGCTTCATAACTAGCCTAACATTTGATTTTTGAGCTTTAAAGATATATCATTCTTTGCTTTATTTGGAGAGATCCCTCTCCGGGTCCAGGAGGGCTAGATCCTAGGGCCCCAAAGTGGTTTGATGTTGTCTCATATTTTGGTATTGCCAAATCTTCCAAAACATGGGAACCCCAACATAATGGTGACTCCGCTGGGGAACAGATCAGTCAGCTTCAATTTGGAAAACCACTGTGGTGGACAGTAAGTTGTGAATCATCCACCTGGCGACTCCACAATTCTTGAATGATAAAAAGACTCCACAGGTGATCAGCTGGCCACTGATTATCTTGGTTTCACCTAAGACTCCACTGGGAGATCAGTCGTAGTGCAACATCACCTCTATCAGATGGAAGACTCTGAGTCGAGCCCCCTTGAAGAGTTTCGTTGTGGAATATCAGAAATATTGGCTCAACTCAGAGGTAAAGACCTTCTTTCAGTTCTGCATTTCAGCTCAAGATTCAATGACCAGCCTGAGCTGAAGAAGGTTGTCCTAGAAGTACTGGTGGCGAGATATGAGGCTGAGATCGACCTCTTGAACTCACTAGAGATATCATACGAGTTCAGAGTCCCGAGGGCCTTTTGGGAAAGTCTCCCACCCCCCAAAAGAGCAGAGATTCCGCTGCTGTTCGATGTGAAAGAAGAAGATGATCCGGCTCCCAAGAGCCACACTGAGGATGCAGTGGATAATACAAGAATCAAAGCTGCCTAGGAAGTAGACAGCCTACCAAGCTTGGGAGGCCTAAAAGAGGAAAATGCATATCACCTATTCATTGATCCTGTGGCAGAATACATGGAGGCCCTGATCTACTCAAATACTCCAGCGTTGATCCTTAGCAGGGGCCAGATTCATCAGGAATGGTCACTACTGATGGTGACCACCGTTTTGAAGAACCACAAGCAGAGCACCCTGTGGTTATCTCTGACAGGCAGTCAGTGCTCATATCCTTTTTCACTGTTATTAGACTGGCTGCATTGGCTTTATCACATCACCTAGAACATCAGAGATTTCCAGTTAGAGTAGGGTAGGTAGGAAAGCTCAATAAAGCTCAGCCTATGAGCAGGTAGATTAGTTGTTTAAATTTCTGTCTTAGAATATAAGGAAGAAACCTGCTAGACAGTCTAATCCTAGCAGGTAGTAGTGTAGGTAGAGAAGCATATGAGGCCAACAGTTTAATCTGGTCTCATGGAGTAATAAGGGTAGAAGTAGAGTAGGTTTATTTTTTCCTGTTTGAAAGATTAATGATGTAAAGGGTCTGTAAGTCCAAATGCACCCAAGAAGAGAAAATGTTAGGACTATAGTGTGGGTAGGTAGTTGTTTGGAAGAATTGTGCTGCTGATATGTTGTCTTCACAGTTTGTGGCAGCTGATCGGGGAAAGAAATGGATGGTTCAAGCAGTAGGTGTCTGGCCTACACCAAGAGATCATCTTCTGGTTTCTTGGCTCCTTCAAGAAGAAGCCATCCCCATGTGGAGCCACTGTTAGCCCCCCTATGAAATTTTTGACCAGCAAGTAGGGGGCTAAATTGTTTTTGAGCCTTCAAGGAATGCATTTCCTCCGAAAATACAGTCTCCTTGAAGCCTCTCTATGTCTTTTATCCTTTGATTAAATCCCCTCTGCTGGTTCCCCTTTTCAAGCCTCTCTGTTGACTAAGAAATGCCCAAAGACCTCCTTCCCCCTTTACTTTTCCCTCATTTAACCTCTTTTTATCCCCCCTTTTCTCCCCTTCTATTTCCCCATTTACTCCTCAAATTCCCCCAAAATCCCCTTTAAAGTCCCCCCTAGCCTTTGTTGGCCTTGTCTCCCCTTTATCCCTCTATCGTTCCCCTTTAAACCCCTTAAATCCATTAAATGGGCTAAAAAACCCACTTTCCGACCATATAAAAGGCCCAGCCCCTCTACCGCAGGCCTCCTTTCCAACCACTTCCCCACATGACCCTGCGCCGGGACCGAGTGCTTAAGTCCCCGGCGCTTATCGCAATCGGAATCATCGGCGGGGGGGCAAAACCCTTTGTAATATCAAAAGTCCCGGTGCATTTTGTTTTAACACGTAAATGTCTCGCGATGGTTCCGCACCGTCGATCTATCACCAGATCTGACGGCCATCCGCTAATCGCAACCCATTCCCAATCGCAATCAGAACATGTTAAGTTTGCCCCCCGATTGAGGCCTTCCGATTGGATCACGGCCGTCCATTCTCCCACCGATCCGACGGTCCCGCGTTAATCGCATTGCCCCTCCGATGGTCTTCCCCACCGTCGATCTGGACCCGAGATCGACGGCCAGCGCTTGATCGCAAGTCCCTCTGCTCCTCCTCCGATTGCATGCCCTCCGATTAAATCCCCACCGTCTGTTTCTTCCCAAATCGACGGTCTGCGCTTAATCGCATGACCCTCCCCGATCGCAATCGCAAACCATTTCGACTGTCCCCCGATTGCGATTGAGCGATTCAATCGCAGTCGTCCATCCTCGTGCAAATCCGACGGCCATCGCAAGCCCTTTTTCCCCCTCCGATTACATCTCCACCGTTGATCTGTTTCGGATCGGACGGCCTGCATTCAATCGCTTAGTCCTCCCGATCGCGATCGCATTTCTGTTGGTCTCCCTTCCGATTTAATCCTGGCCGTTGATCCATTCAGATCCAATGGCCCAGATCTCGTCGCTCCCCGCCTGCTCTCCCCCTCCGATTAAATCCCAGCCGTCCATCCTTCCCGCGATCCTACGGCTATCGCTCAATCGCAATCTCCCCTCCGATCGCAATCGTAAGCCCATCTGTCTGCCTCCCGATTGCATCTCCGCCATCCATTCTCCCAGATCTGACGGTCCTACGCCAATCGCAAGTCCTCCCGATCGCTGATCGCTCTGTCCCTCCGATTACATCTGAACCGTCGATCTGATCCCCGATCGGACGGTCAGCACTCAATCGCAATGCCCTCCCCGATCGCAATCGCAAACCATTTCGACTGTCCCCCGATTGCGATTGGGCGATTACATCGTGGCCGTCCGTTCCCTCCATGATCTGACGGTCCTCGCTTGTTCGCCCTCCGCCACGCTGGGTCCCACTCTTACATTCGTTTCCGTTGCATTTCATGTGTTTTGCGTGCTACGCCCATCTTATGTATTGTCCCGTTATTCAATCTCCACCGTTGATCTTTGTTCTCAGACCAAGATCTAACAGTCTGCGCTGCATATTATCCCCGAACCCTATTAATCATAAGATCTCACCGTTTCATTGCATTTTGTTTGCATTATAGTAAAGCCACCATTTCTCCACCACGTGGCATCCTTTCCATTGTTTCTCCGCTGTTCCACCACCATTCCTCCACCTCCATAGCATTTATCCACCACTGCCCGGGCTTTAAACAGGTATATTATAAAGTGTGCAGATAGTGCAGAGAGGCCGATTCAGCGACCATGCAAAGCAGCAGAGACCGGATTTAAAAGGGATTTACGCTTGTAATTAAAGATTAACAATGTGAGCTCACAGGTCAAAGGATTCAAACACAGTTGAATACTTAAACACGCAAAGAGTCTTATCTATGTTTAATATCGGCAGAGTACATTTTCTTCCAGACAGGCCACCTCCTACGGAAATCTCCATGCTCCCTCGAGCCCATAAGCAGTTAATTTCCCTGACAGAGCTTCCTAAGACTGTCAAGCAGCATTAAAGAAGCATGGAGAGCCTTGCAGATCATTCCATCCAATCCATTTATTTCAGCATGGCTAGCACAGAGCTCCAGACACCCGAAGGATTTCACGGAACACCAGAGGTCAAAATCTGACCTGACAGAGCCTCCAAACAGTCTACAGGGTACATATAGTGCTGCATTCTGCCATTAAGCAGTATGGGCGTGAGCACTTCCGCCTCACTGTCTTAATGTGCTTCATTTATTGTATATCCTACCTCTGTCGCTTCCTTTTCTCCTATAAAAGATCCCCGAGAACATAATGTAAAGGTTGTTGTTCAATTGTCGGTAGTTTGTCGTTAGGAGGATTGTATTCTGACCGTGAATACTGGGAGGAAGTTGCGCATTGCTTGTATGTGTAATAGGCTTGTAGGAGAAAGTTCCCATGTGAAGGGGTCATTGAGCTTATTGTACATGACTGGTTTTGCATCAATTAATCAAAGCACATTTCACAGGATCCTGGTCTATTGCTATTGGTGATGTTCTTCTTTACTCTGTTTATTACATTTCCATATTGTTTCATGTTCTTCTGGTAGGCATCAGAATAATGGCATAGGATTCACCCTTGTTAGGTGCCCTATGCTGTCTGCTCTCCCTACCTTTATGTTTTCTGCTCTATGTGCTATCTAAGAGCTGGTTTCTGAAGGATTTAATCCACATGATGTTATCGTCGTTGAATCGACAGAATTAGCCAGTTATCTTAGTGCTGTCAAGAGTGAGTTCACTATTTAACCACAGTGATGTTATTGTCACAGATGACAAGAATTTGTGGTCAGTCTCTCAGATGTTTCCTTTTTGTAATGTTGTCTCTGCTTCTGGAGTTTCTAAAGGCATTCTGAGTTAAATGCCTAGACCTCTGGTCTGATCTATAAGCTACCCCTTTGTCTCTTTGAGAGCAGCCTTTGAGTATGTCCAAGCAGGTCTGGAGTTAAATGACCTCTGACCTGATCTATAGACAGAAAATTGGTTGTTTTCCTTCTTTCACTTTCCTCCTTAATGTTCCATCCCATCATCTATCTAAAAATATCCTTTAGTATAGATGACTTGCCCTTTGAAAGCCTTGGCTAGTTGTTGCATGTAATTTCCTTTCATGACTCCATAGCCCAATGGATGGCACTGTCTTGGCCCATTCTCCTTGCTGAAAACATCCTGCTGCTTTGTTCCTTTTCTCCCATTGCTTTCTCGGCCTATGATCTCCTAACCAACCCAGCAACCCTTCAACCGAATCACTTTAAACCCCCCTTTGTGCTTCATAACTAGCCTAACATCTCATTCTGAGCTTCAAAGATAAATCATTCTTTGTTTATTGGAGAGATCCCTCTCCGGGTCCAGGAGGGCTAGATCCTAGGGCCCCAAAGTGGTTTGATGTTGTCTCATCTTTTGGTATTGCCAAATCTGCCAAAACATGGGAACCCCAATAGCGTGTAGTGACATGCTACCATGAGCATCGTGCTAACTAGACACCTAGGCTTTTATTTCTGCATATTTTTTGACAGACATAATGTCTCAGGATGTAGCCAAAACATACATATTATTTGAACTTATGATGCACATGGATGAAAACACAAATTATGCAAATTAAAAATTAAAAATTACGCAAATGTCTATCTAATACAATATTGGCTACCCTATCAGTTAACGCATTTTTTCGTCTAGGAATATGGTGATATGTGATGTAATCGAAATTCCTTTATAGTAAATGAACACATAAATACAACCCTAAGATTTGAGGATTTTTAACATAATAATGCCTACTAAGCTGAAGAACAAGAAGCTGAGATTCTAGGTTGAAAATTAATGCACAAATATCGAGAGAAATGGCCTCAGTTAAGAGTTCAATGACAACTCTATATTCAACTACATTGTTTGTGGTTCATCCTAGACAAATACCTTGAAGATTTATCAACTCACCATTATGATTATAAATCACCCAAGTTACAGAAGATAGGTTCCGGGTACTACAGGAGTCACCAACTGCGAAACCAACATAAGGAATGACAAACAGCTACACAGTAAGAAATTACATAATAAGCAGGAAAAAACTACTCGCAAAACACACCATGCCAAAAAATGTACAAAAATGAAAAAACACCTATGTATAAAAGAACATGCATGAGAGACTCATGCATAGTATTTTTGAGATACAACCCATTTTTGGGATGATCTAGAGGATAAACTTCATAGCCAATCAGCTCATAAGCCTCCTTCTGCAAAACACGTTTAACGATATAGAGCCCATGCCACATGGGTTAGAATTTTCCTTCCCCCAGCTTATCGTGAGCCTAGTCATACAAGAGGACAATGTCTCCTTCTTCAAAGAAACGAGGGGAAACTGATTGGTCAAAATGAGCTTTAACCCAATTTTTCTGTGCTTCTATGAGAAGAGCAGCAAAGTGGCGAGTTTCATCAAGCCTATCTAAGTATAGAAGATTCTCTTCTTCAAGAGAATTGTTAGGCGACAATTCAGCAACTATTTTGAGAGAAGGGATTTCGCATTCAATCGGAAGGGTAGCTTCCAGACCATAAACAAGATGGAATGGAGTGAATCCGGTCGCATTCTTCACTGAGGTTCTGTAAGCCAAGAGAGATGAAAACAACATGAGATGGTAGTTGGACTTGTGCATCCCAATCGTGTGCTAAAGCATAGTGACTAGAACTTTTCTCATGGCTTCAACTTGGCCATTGGCCTAAGGGTACTATGACATTGAGTTGTTGTGACATGGACCCAACTTAGAAGTCAACTCATCCATCATGTAATGAAAAAAATGAGAACCATGATCAGTAACAATGGCTTGAGGGACACCAAACCTAGTAATGACATGACTGAACCGAAATCATGTGGCTATCTTACCCTCAGCTATAAGTGTAGGCATTGTTTCGGCCCATTTAGTGAAGTAATCGATGGAAATTATAATATAAGAATCCCCCCCAGCTAAGTGAGGGTTACATGTTATAAAATATATGCCTCACTTCGCAAAGAGACCAATGCTAATGATAGGATGAAGGTGTGTGGGTGGCACGCGCATCTTGCGCTGGTAAATTTGTCAATCGTGACACTTGCTGACAATAGCAATGCAGTCTTTAAAGATGGTAGGCCAGAAATAACCAACACGAAGAATATTTTATAAAGTAGCACATCCATACATGTGACCATCACAGGTGCTAGAGTGGTAATCATTAAGGACTTTTCCAGCCTTCTTGAGAGTCAAACACCGATGGAGAATGGAATAAGCTCCGATGTGGTACAAAATATCTCTGACTATGTGATAAGGTTGTGAATGATGGTGAATGCATCAACGAGCATCCTTTGTCAACTCATATCGGAAGGTATAAGTTTGAAGATATACGATGATATAACTATACCAAGGATTGAAGGTGCTAATCAAAAAAAGTGTGTCATCGGGAATGTGTTCCTTAGAACCAGATGGAGTAGAATCAGAAGGGAGAGAGCAAATGAAATTGGAAAAACCCAATATTTTCTTCGATTTGGCGGTAGTAAACTCCAAATCAAACTCTTGGAGGATAACAATCCACTTCGAGTATTTTACCCCCAGCAGTTGACGATTCAATATGTAGGTCATAGGGTTGCAATTGTAAATCATAGTCATTGTGCACAACAAAATATAATGAAAAAAATGTTGAACAACTTGAACAAAAACCAATGCCAGCTTCTTGACATGTGCGTAATGTGTTTTGGTATCAAGGAGATTGTGACTCAAATAGTAAATGATGTTCTCCTCACCATCATTGTCGTCTTGCTCCATAACAATGGCAATAGTGTTGATCAGCGATTGCCATTGATGTCAACCCAAGTGCTAAACAAATAGTGCTAAACACGATAGCCAAATAGAGGGAGTAATTGCGATGATAATTAGGAGGACACAACATAGGAGAATTGATAAGCAATATCTTCAATGCATCAAAGGAATTTTGGGAAATCTCATCCTAGAGGAACGAGACAACTTCTTAAGTAATCGCGTGAAGCCTTTGGTCACTTCAGCATAGTTCGATATAAAATGGCCCAGGAAATTGGCTTTCCCTTGCAGACTATGTAGCTGATGTAAAGAGGAAGGGAGGGGAGATTAACAATAGCTTAGACTTTGAGGGGATCAAGACAAATGTCTTCTTTAGAGATGATAAACCCTAAGAGTCTACTAGAATCAATGTAGAAGACACACTTATGTAGATTGAGCTGAATGTTATAACATTTACAACAGAGAAATATTTGACAGAGATGATCTGGGTGGTCTTTACGCTTAGCAGAATGAGCCGAAAGGTCATCCAGATAAGGTTGAAAAATGTGCTTGATATCATGGAAAGTGTATGACATTTATCTTTGAAATGTATCCCTAGCATTCATCAAACCAAAAGGGATCTTCTTACAGGTGAAGGTACCCCAAGGATAGATAAAGGAGGTCTCATGTTGATCGGCTAGAAGAATATTGATCTCGTTGTACCCATAAAATCTGATCGTAAGGGAAAATATCTCACTCCTAGTGCATTCATCAATGATCTAGCCAGTAAAAGGAGTGGGATAATTATCCTTAGGGAAAGCACAGTTGATATCATAGTAATCTACATAGACACGAATAGTAACCTTGTCCTTATCCATAGGAATAATATTAGAAACCCATTCAATCATGGGAATCAGATGAGTGAAGCCAACATTTGTAAGAAGTTTGTTAACTTCTCTCTTAATGGCAGCTTCTTTTCTAGGGTGCAAGGGATGAATACGTTGATGAACAGGCTTCACACCAAGATAGGTAGGAATCTCATGCACCACTATACTCAGATCAATGTTGGGAATTTCTTTGTAAGACCAAGCTTAGACGTTGCGAAACTCATGGAAGAGACTAGTATAGAACTCAATCTCATCAGGAGAATAGGTCACCCCAATGTGGATGTTATGGACAACCGTCGGTTTGATGGAGATGTTAATAGGCATTTTTTGTGTAATGTTCCCCAAGTTACCTTCTACAAAGACTTCATGTGTCAGGATCAACATTTCAAGCAAATCAGAAGGAACTTGGGAAGGGAACTTCTCAAGACAAGTAGACATGGTCCCAAGGACAGAAATAAAAGAGGAACGATGATGATTACTGTCCCAAGGTGGATCCTCAAGAGACATAGTTTCCATGATGGCTTCATCATTAGGAAATATATCTTTTAAAGGATCGGGCGAATCTGAAGCACCAAGCTAAGGGTATTGAGAATATGTATCAAGAGACATACTCAAAGGAGCATGATCAGAGGGAGGAGGAGCTGAAGCTGAAATAAGTTCACAATAATCATGCTCTATTGGGCTTAATGACATCAAGTCACCAAACGAATCAATCTTCTTGGGTGAAGGGATGATCCACGGATCAGAAGATCTGGAGATCATGTTAACCTAAGTAGTATTGGGTGGAGGAAGAGAAAAAAGGCCCATGAGGACAGGATCTTTGAAAAGACCCAGTCCCATATTCTCATAAGGGGTAGGAATACGATATACATATGGAACGTTTATCTTGAAAGACGAATAAGTGAAAAAGATCAAATTATCGACAGTGATGATCTTTACTTCATGTGGGAATTGAAGAACATGAAAGAGAGTGGACAAGATGCACAACATGGCATGAGTCCAACTGCAACCGAGGAGAAAATTTTAATTGACCTTGGAGTCAACAATTTCAACCTCGATCGTAACCATTTTCCCTTCTAATGTAATGGGTAAACTAATGAGAACACCAAGAGGGACAGATTATCCTCCATCAAAAGCTTCTAAAGCGTTTGGAGATGAATTGAGGGCTTGAGAACCGATGGCTTTCCAGCAAGTAGAAGACTTGACGCATGTAGATGCACCCTTGTCCATGACCACTTGATGAATATTCTTTCCATTAATCCCAACTTGAATGACCATTCCAAGCTGGTGAGGGAGACATGGGACAAAATTTTCCAAATTGAAAGTGATAAGGCTAGAAACGACGGGATCAATCCCTTTGACAGCAGACAAAAAAGTCTTCCGCTATTAAGGAAAACTCTGAAGTACTTCCAATGAATACATAGCAGATGGCACCTGAGCCAAATCCTCAACAATACTATAATGTTGAGCATCAATAGTGTTGGGATTATAGGAATACTTATGAAGTACACCTTTAGAAGGTGGCCGTATAATGGGCTCAGTACTGGGCCTTTCAATCTGAAGAGGGACAGAAGCAGGCGAGGGAGGAGGACCATCATCAATTTCCTTCCCTATTGCCTAACGCGGTTCGGTATAATATTTTGATCAGGTAGCAATAGAGACGGATGCAGGACCGTTCATCATGAAAACCTAAGAGCCAAATGGGGCGAAGGACTGAATTTTCTCCACCAAATGAGTTTGATGTGATGGGAAAGGTTATTTAAGAACAGTCGGAGTGCCTTTGGTGCCCTTGAGGAGTCAACTCACCTCGGCCCGTCGTGGACAGTCCTTGGTGTAATGCTCTTCGTCACAAATCAAACAAGGGTACTTCAATTTGTGTTGTGAACCATCATCAGTACGAGATTTTGGAGAATCTTGTTTCGGGGTATTGGCTTTGGTCTTACCTTTAACCTTCTTCTTACACTTGGAATTTTTATCCGCCAGATTAGATTGAATGGCATTCACTTCTGCAGTTTTACCAGAATTCAGAGGTGGCTGAGAAGCAGTATCATTGGAAGGAGTATATTTTTTCTTCTCGGGATTTGGAGAAGACTTTGGAGAAATCTGAGACACAGAACCGATGATACCGTTGACGGATGGCGTCGCCGGCGCTTTGGAGGTTCCCAGTCGAGGGGCATTAGGCAAGAGTTCATACAATGTGCTGGAATGGGAGTATAGAAGATCAAGGTACTGGGGATGAGATATGGCTTGTTCCTCAGTAACACATGCTCCCATAGCAATGTCCTTAGCAATCGGAGAAACGAAGGAGGTAGTGAACCAATCAGTTAGAATATGATCAGGAATTTCAAACTTGGTCAAAGGAAGACATTGCCTCCAATCATGCATATGATCAGAGATATGAGTAGCTCAATCTTGTTTCAAGGATGTGAGGAGGTGCATCCCTGTTTCATATCGAATTGGTAACTGAAAGTGTGTAATAAATGCCATGGCTAGAGATTTGAAATATTGGAAGATACCACAGGAGAGTTCATTTTACCACTTGGCAGTGGCACCAGTGAGATTCCTTTGGAAAATAAAATTTCAAATGGAATCATCCACCCAAGAGTTAGAGGAGCACCAAAGATGGTATGTCATAACATGCCCTTGGGGGTCTTCTCTGGACTTGCCCTCAAATTTGGGACAATCGCCAGGGATTCTAGTTAGAACTAGAGGCGAATATGGATTATGAAGGATAGGATCATTCATCAAATTCAACACATCGAGCAGTTCCAACATAGCAAGGAAAGGTAATTTTGGATTGAAAGGCATTAAAGGTCATTGATAAAGATCAGTATTAGGATTCCACCAAGGTTGAGAGAAATTTTTCCCCCATTTGTTCTGTCCCGAAGAATTCTGTCCATAGGGGTTATAAACTAGATAATTCTATCCATACATGGGTTAAGGAATAGGATAATGATTATGAGCGAACCGTTGAGGTCTTATTTGAGCAACATATGGATTTTGTTGCAGAATGTAAGAAGTGTCTTGAGGTATGTATGTAGTGCCTTGAGGCGTACTTTATACCGTCTGGGATTGATCTTGAGGAATGTAAGAAATGCCTTTGGGCACACTATATATCACTTGAGATTGACCTTGAGGAATGTGAGTAGCGCCTTGAGGCTGAATGGGTTGGCCCTGTGGTGCAGGTTCACCCGGATGCTATGGTTGGAGTAGGTTGGCCTCAATACTATGAGCCACCAGGTTGCCCTTGTGGAAGAGGTTGGCCCAATGGTTGGGATGGGACAGATTGCCCCTGAAGACCAGGGTGAACCTACTGAGCAATATATGGTTGACCTTGTTGTACAAAATTTGGGCCTTGCTGAACGTAAGGCTGGTGTTGTTGCATAAAAGGTGGTCCCTGTTGTAGATAGATTTCCCCCCCGTGAACATAAGACACTACCTGTTGAACATAAGGTTGACTAGCAAGATTGTAGGGTTGTCCTTGTTGGACCGAAGTTTGTCCCTGAAAGGGTTGTCCTTGCAGACCATAAGGTTTTCCCTATGAACCTTAGGGTTGTCCCTTTTGGACCAAAGGTTGTCCCTGTAAGGGTTGTGCTTGTGGACCATAGGGTTGTCCCTGTTGTTACGTGAACAGATTGGGGTAAATTGGAGGCAAATAGATGAGATTTTCGTACTCGTCATAATGATGTGGAGGATTAATAGAAGCTTATGGCTGCTGAGAACACTGAGGGATGGAATTCTATTGCTGAATGGCCAACAGGTACTGATCGAATGTCAAACATCTAGGAATTGAAGTAGAAGCGATGGGTGCACTACTAGTAGGTTGGATTCCTGAAACCTGAGGCTATGATCCACTCATGGCTGGACAAGTAGATATCATGGGATTAATAAAAATTGACCTACAAACAGTAGAAGACAATGAAAATGACCAAGTTGTACTAACAATCTACGCAGATGAAGCCACACAGACAGTGGGACAGACTGGGATAGACGTAACAATATTCAACATTATGGGATTCAAGGTTGATTCCCCTGATACGGTGACATATGAGTTTCTCGAGGGAGTCGATGTACTTGAATGTGTTGGGTTATGATACATTGATGCAACACCAAAATGATCTGACCCAAAGTACGATACCGACTGCGAGAGATATCGACTGTGAGGAAGGTTTATTAGAGACATGAGGAAAATCCTCTAGAAATAGTTAATAATCCCTTTTAGAAACATGAATCTCTTCACTATTGATGGGACTCAAAGAATCCATGTCAGATGAAACCATGGTTTCTTCGAAAAGACGACGAGTAGTGGCTAGTAAAGTGGTGGAAAGTAAAGATGGTTCCGAGGTAAGAGGAGGAAATTCTTCCTCATTCCCAAAACTAATCCAAGTGCCGAAAGGTTTCCAATTGATATCAAAAGGCTCCTCAAGAGGAGATCGGGTAGCAAGGGGTAAGAAACTCGGAATAAGAGCACGCCATTAATCAAAAGGCCTAGTAGGCTGAGGTGCCCCTGAAGAAACTTCAGGAGAAGGATCTCCACTAGGAGTTTATGAACGGGACGAAAAAACTGGTGGTTCCGCCATCATGACATTGTCTCAAACAAGAAGAGAAATGAGATGACCAATTCGAGGTTTCAAGACCAAAAACTAAGAAATTACTTGAAAACAATCCAATAAAATATCTTTAATGGGCATGTGATCGTAGGCAATTGATTTTATGACATTGAAACAAAACTCTTTCTTTTCATATTTTAAGAGTCAAGAAATAGGAAAAAGATGACTCTAGTCACTTTCAGGTTGAACGAGCGTGAAAGGACAAGTTCTCGATGATATTTTCAATTTTAGAGAGTCATGAAAATACCAAAATGACTGATCAGGAAATCTAAGCAAGAGGGTGTACCAAGTTTTCGTGAACTACAATATACACCAGGGTGATCAAATGAAAGAGAAATGACCAAGGACTTAATGTACGTGCAAGAAATATCCCCGAATGTTTTGTTCAGTGTATCATGGTTATAGGGCGGTAGACTCGGCTTTCTACGGATAAATTATTGCAACCTATGAAGGTCTCCCTTTATATACTCGATGGTGCCAAGAGCACAAGTCCTTGCTAGTGTTGTATAATGCCAGATGGCGAATGACAGATGCTAGGTTTAATGATGCTGGAACACATCACTTGCATAGAACTCTAATGTATGTGTTAGGTTTCAATGCTTCCTTAGGTTGACTCAATTCATTCAAGTTGATCTTGAATTAATGTTGCAATTTCAAGGCCTTATCGAATGTAATCTTGAATCCTTAATGCACAACTATATGCAAAATAAAATAATTCCAATTCAATGAATGCTAGCTAAGAGAGGGATAGTAGATCATAACAAAGCAGAAATCAATCAAATACAAGAAGAAATCTTCCTTAATGCATCTAAGACAACAAAATAAAACAGGGCTTTCAAACTAGTTCAGTGAGCAATGTGATCTATGCTCAAGGTGACAGATGGAGAGCTAAACTAAATATAAGATGATCATCCAACAATCCAATGACACGAGGAATGAAAAGAAAAGCTAAAACAAGCAGTCGAAAAACTGAAAATATAATGACCAAACTGACTCAAACTCTCAACACATAAGGTTCAGTGAGGAGGTAGCCGGAAAAGCGACGGAAGGCACCTAGAAACCTTCGGGTGCAAAGCTCCACTGATCATATAAGGGTTAAACAAGTGAGAAGAATGAGACAAGAGAGTCAAAGAAATTCCTGTGGACCAATTAAAAGATGAAAATCCAACCCAAAGGCAAGAGAAACTGAGAAACTCAGGGAAAAGGATAAAATTTTAACCTACAGGAATTGGTGCATCTTTGAGGTTGTAATCAACACCAAACAGAGGATGTCGCACCTATGAAAAAGGAAACAAGCACCAATCGGCACGACTATTCAAGCAACAACAGCGTCGAGCCTGAAAACTATGGAAAAATAAAAACCACTAAGTAGATGTCAGATTTGACACTCTGAGACTGAATGTGATGGTTGAAAACAGTCAAACAAGCAGAAAAACAATGAAACGACCAAAGTCGATCAAATAAGAAAAACACTAGACAAACAATGAGAGATGAAAAACACACTGATCCCTAGTGGAGTCACCAACTTGTTGTGCAAATAAAACCCCTCTGCGAACAAAGGTGATCTCTCTAGCCCTTGAGTGGGTCTAGCAACAAGGGAACAAGTCAGAATTTCATACTCATAGCTTATAAATGAAAACGAGTTAGGATAGATGGCCTACCTTGGTTGAATGCTTTTCTTGTTTTTTGCAGCAGTGATCCGCTGATCTTTGTCTCCACATGTTGCGGACTTTTAGTGGTAATTTCCATGTACCTACACAAGGATCAAGTGAACGGTGACGGCATACAAAAACATATTTTCATTCAAATGTATTTTATTGGTCAAGGAGAATCAAACATTTTGCATATTATAGAACACAAAATTAGAAACAAAAAACTAGTCTTGCATTAATGATAGAGAAAAGAAGTTTACAACCTTGAAGCCTTGACATTTTAGGCTCCTTCAATGGGTTTAGCCAAAAGCGTCTCAAGCATTCATTGGGAATTTGATTTGGTGAGGCAATGTTCCTAAACTGTCTCTCAACAATGGATTCCTCTCTACCTTATTCTTCACACCAACTATAGTAAGGATTGTTCAGCTAGCAGAAATTATGTGAGAAGGATGTATTTATAGGAGAGGACGAGGTGGTTTGGGATCCCTCATAAGGTGTAAGGGATGCCTTATCCTTTGGGGAGTCACTCAATTATAGGAAACAAGAAGCCAAAGGAAGGACTTCGACGTTATTCAGTCGAAAAAACCATGATGACGTCGCTCAAGAAGTGGTTGGACATGGAAACTTTGTTTCTATTTTTAAAAAACTTTCCAAAAGCATCTCAGCGCAGGTAATCCACTGAGATGAGCGCCAATGGGTGTGATGCCCGGTGCTAATTTCTCTATGGGCACGAGGCCATAAGTGCCTACCAACACTGACCCAAATTCATGTGTTTTTCAGAGCCTCTTTCAGGAATAATCAACAGAGGAAATGTTCTTCACATGCCAAGGGATGCAATGACACTTTTTGCAAGGTATGAAAATACACAAAAGTCATTGAAATGGTCATGCAATGTGTGGGATGGGGATTGCAGGGACGATGGAAAAATACTGTGTAACAGTCGCCCAAAAGGAACTTGTGTGGCACTCGATGGTAATCATGAAATTACTTGTACTTAGCATTGGCTCTATCCAATATGTCGTGGCCCTATTGGAGGATGTTCTAAATGAACTCAAGGAAATTGTTAGCCTGGTCATCTTCAGACTAGATACAAGCCAATTATTCTAGAGTAGCTGCAAATGGTATGGCCACATCAATGGGACATAATGGGTTGGAATCCCAACCCCACCTGAAAGGTATTGTGGCTAGTTGAGCTATGGAGAGCTATGTTGTAGCTATTTTAGACATAGGGGAGGATTTCATCCCATGTGTGTGGATTCTCCGATTTGTAAATACAAAAAAATTGCATGATTATCCTATTGACAACCTCTTTTTTACCATCAATTTGGGGCTGGAAAGTCGTGGACTTAGTGAGATTGTTATCCAGTCTTGACTAGAGGTTTGACCAAAATGTACTTAGCAATGGACCCATGCTCATTAAAAGAAGATCTTAGCAATGGCTTATGCTATGATACTCTTATTGCAGGCTGCCAAAATGGCCATCTTAGAGAATTTTTTGACGACCACAAACAATGAAGTCATTTCCATGATTAGTAGAAGGAATGCCTATGTAATCCATGGAGATGGATTCCCAAGGCCACCTAGGAGTAGGAGGAGGAGTATATAGGCCTTGATTCTTGATTTTCGATTTGGGAATGAAACAAGAAATGCAGGATATAATATACTTCCTAACATCTTTTTGAAGGTTCAAACAATAAAAATAATTCTGCAACACTTCCACTATTTTCTCTATTTCGAAATGTCTAGCAACCCGATTATAGTGTGCCTCCCAAATCATCTTGACATACTCGCTTGTAGGAAGATAAAGGTGTTCTAAGTGGCATAATAAAGCCCCCTAGGGGTGAAAATATTGAATTTTCTTTCCTTCCAGGAGCATCAAGTATGTGCTTCCAAATTATGGATCACTCTTATAAAGATACGGACACCTTGAGTCTCCTCTCCACAAGAGTCAAGCACAGTGGTCAGTGCCATAACTAGTGGTTGGTTGAGACATTATGCAACATTATTGGTGCTTCCATTCTTGTACTTGGTGTTCGAATGTAATTATTACAGATATGTGGACCATTTCTCATGGAAATCATTCTGTAACTTCCCTTGGGTCTGTATGAACTACATTGGTCGGTAGTCTGTGTGGATGATTGTTTCCTTCCCTAGAATGTAATTCTTAAATTTTCGGCAAGCCTACACAATAAAATAAATCTTTTTGTGATAACTGGGATACTTTTATAATGTATCTAAAATTTTCACACTGTGATATTCCACTAGATGCTTCTTCTTTGTAAGAACTACACCAATAGCATAGTTGGAGGCATCTCTCTCAATTTCAAATGGTTGTTGTAGGTTTGGTAAAGTGAGCATTCCTGCAGAATAGAGGTGATGCTTCAACTCAACAAACACTTTCTGTTGGGATTAAAACCAAAAGAATTTTTCTTTCACTCTTCCTTTGTTGACTTGAATGAAAGGCGAAGTAATAGGAGAGAATCCCAACATGGACATACGATAGAAATTAGCAAGAACCAAAAAGTTGCAGAGATTTGTTAGAGTGGTTGGCGCTAGCCAATCCCAAGTAACTTTTATATTGGTTAGGTCCACATGCACACCCTGCTTATCAATGATGTACCACATATATTGAACCTAGGTCATACCAAAAGTGCAATTATCCATATTGGCACACAATTTATGTTGACGAAGGGTTTGGAGGACTTATCAGATATGGTGTATTTTCTCTTCCCAGCTCCGGCTGAATAATAGGATATCATCCAGGCTCACAACCATGAACAAGTTGGTCAAGGGCCACAATATGTTTTCCATCATCCACATGAAGGTTTTGGGGGAATTATTCAACCCAAAAGGCATGTCCAACCATTCAAAAAGACCCTCCTTGGATTTGAAGGCTATCTTCCACACATCAGAGGGTTCAATTGGTGCCTGGTGATAACTAGAACTCAAGTCAATCTTGTTGAAATATTGGCCCCCTTGATTTTTCTAGAAGGTCATCAATATGTGGTAATGGATACCTATTCCAGAAAATGATCTTATTCAACACCTTATAGTCAATACAAAATATCCAGGTTTCATTTTTCTTCTGTACCAATAGGATTTGACTTGCACAGGGTGATGAAATTAGTCTGATGCTCCCTTTTTAAAAAAACTCCTGAATCTTACTCTTAATTTATTTTTTCTCGAGAATGTAGAGTTGGTAGATCGTTCCATTGGGTAGCGGCGAGCCTAGGGTCATATCGATGGAGGGCTTGACTTGACAGCGCAGTGGCACCCTTGTGGGTGAGGTGAATATGTCCCTGTACTCTTAAACGACATTGTCCATCTGTTGTTTTTGTTTGGAGGAGCCATGTTCAGGGGTTTTGGATGTGACCATAGTCTTCTTCTTGTCCTGAGGGAAATCATAAGGAAAAAAAAATTCTTGGTCTAGGAAATGATCTTACTGCATTGCTTCAGAGATGGAAGTAGGTGATGTTACCTCTGTTATCTTGTATAACTTATTTCCCAAATAAATAATAATATTTTGAGGCCTAGAATCATACACACAATGATTCTTCCACAAGTATGTTTGGCCTAATAATACATCACAAAATTCAATAGGAGAAACATCACACAATACCTCATTTGTGAAGGGCTTGATTTTTTAGTGAAGGTAGCATTGTTGGTTGACATGAAGATCTATTCCTTGGTCAAGCCAACTGAACGTGTACGAATGTGGTTGTGGTGTGGTTGTAGGCCCAACATCTTCATGATAATCCTTCACCCACATTTGTGAGTGGATGATTCATTCCCCCTCCTGGATCTTCGGGCTTAATCTTCTGGATATTAGTGATGGAAATGGTGGCACTGGGCTCCACATCAATAATATACTTCCCTTTTTCATTCCCCGTGTTGGTTTCTGACTTAGAGTCAGAACATGCATCTAATTCAGAAGCCTTCATCTCAACCAACAATCACTACTTGGCCCACCACTCACTCGTGTTGTGAGTGTTGAGAAATTGGAGGGCTAGAGATTAATTCAAATTCTCTTCTTGATAATTACTTGTGTGCTTACTTGAGTTACTTATGTATTCTCTTTGTTAGCTTATTTTTTCTTTTCATCAAGTCCATTACCAAAATACAAAAGACACATAATTAGACTCCTCGAGCCAAGGAAAAACCTCTCCCTCTTGGAGAGGAAAGCACAAAAGGAATTATTCTTATAGATTTTTAAATGACAAGTTCCATGACCAAGGCTCGGACCTTTGGCCTATGAATGCCTCCAAGACCTTGTCACTACTTCTCTATCTTCCTCCAATTCTTATCGTTCACTTATACACCAGCTTGTACTGATCTAATTTTATCTTCCATGCCTATCAAAACATTTCTTATTCCTTTTTATTCTCTAATATATATTATTGTTGTTTTGAATAATGAAGATAGGAAAGTAAATTCTTGATTTACCTGACTTCTATCCTCATATTTGACCACACTTCAGTTGCTTCAGGATGCATCAAAAAACTAGTTTTATGTTCACTTCTTTAGTTCATATTTAACCTAGACTTGTCATCAAATTTGTGTCCTTAAGTGTGCAGTTCAGTTCTGTTTTTACTAACTCAGAAAAGTCCACATTGTTTCCTTGCTGATCCACATTTATCGTGAGGGATTTTTATACTCCCTCAAATTAGTTTTTTCAGTTGGGGAATAGTTAGGCCATGGGCTAGGGTATTTAAGTTATAGGAACAACCATAAACCCCACCTCAAAAGTAGGGAAATTATATATTTTTTAATATTTTAAATAGCATACACGGTTCTCTATGTATGGTCTCGCGTGTATACATAGAAAAGTCTGGGTAGAGTTGCGTATGGGTTTTGAGAAACTATTTTTTGAGAAAACAAGACCAAGTATGAATGGAAGGGTTTCCCAAGGCCAATGCATAATTCATCAAGTATATGATGGTGATAAATGATGCTATAATAGATTCCCCCCAATATATGAGGTCAGAAGGGGTACATGATGGCCGAAAAAAACCATAGAAAAAACCTTGTGAGGACTAGGGAGGACTTCACCAGATTTCAGCCTACCAAAAAACCAGTGATAGAGATCAAAAAGATAGCTCATGTCTGAGGTGGGCATACCCATGCTCAGTGAAAGAAAAGCATGTCCGCATATGAAGTATGGAGCAGATAGAATATGTATTCAAGTATAGCTGAAATGTAAAGTACATAGTGAATCATCTGATCACTGCCTGAAAGTATAAGTCAAAATCAAGTCCATTATCACATATAGAAGATTGATCAATGATGCTGCAACATATATCTGATCATGAAAGTCACAACTAAATCTCCAAGTATCAAATCATAAGTGGTGGAACAAATGGTACAACACGCCACTCGGGAGCCAACATATAAGATGCTGCTGTGATGAAACTGCAACATATAAGGGTGGATGGTGTCACTGGAAAAAAAATAAAGGAGCTGTCAAAGTGAACCAAAACATGTTGATGCAAACTTGAGGTCTTCAGCGATCACCATGGCACAATTCTACACAATGGGAATAAATGAGCTGAGGTTTACCATGTGAGAAATTGTTTGATTATTAGTCATTGATGTATACCGTTAACAAATGCGAGACAACCCACTGATAATGATAATGAGTGTCAAGGTGCCCAAGTACAATATAGAAAGTGTGAATGAATGAGTTGAACTCGAACAATTGAGAGAATTTATAAATCAAGAGGAAATGATGTATCCTCACTGTCGATAGCGAAGTGTCTGCCACTGATGACTGCAAACCCTAAGGTACTGAAAAAAGGATTATAGACCTTATTCCCAAAGCAATGATTCAAAATCGATGGGAAAATATCTACTAGAAGGAAGGCATTAAGGCATCCCACATCAATCCATCATGAGTGTAACCCATAGGCCAATATTTGTAAGGAATCGGAAGAAGTAAAGTGAAGTAACCAACCTGAAGTACGTTTCCGCCATGCACAAGATGAAGCTAGCGTACGTCACAAACCCTCTGAACCAACCAATAATGAAAGTTGACAAAGAGGCAATATATCCACCGATAGGGTCAAATGGAAATGAAGGTACTGCATGAATCCTAGGTGTGATAGTGTAAGTTGAAGTCGAACACGAGGGAAACCACTCAATCAAAGACCCATGGTGTTGATCAAATGCTGAGCACAAGGTCACCTATCAATGATGTAAATAGTTTTACGGTGCGGCTCTAGGTTTTCTCTCAGAGCAATATGTCATAGTCGATAAGAGACAAACCCTCTAGCAAGAAGTCAGTGGAGACCTTCTCAAAACGATACGAGAAAAGGACCAAATAACCGATGTCATAGAACAAGATACTGACAAGACCAGGAAGGCCGGCTGAAAAATGAGTCAAGAGACACTGCAGAAAGGCCGAATCAGGTTAACTTCCCTTGAAAAAAAGCACGACTCATGTTGACTATGGCAGAAAATGGCAACTTTGTATAAGGTTTTCATGCAGGAGGAATAAACAAACCCTCCATATGATTGGAAGCGATAACCAATCGGGGGAGTATTGACTCAAAAACAAGGTTATGGCTTCTCCTAAGTTAAAAACTAAAACCATCCCAAATGGAGAAATGACATAGCTTTTTTGTGTTTTTTCAAGGGAAATGCAACTGACACTGTAGCTGCCATCAAGTATGGAAGTAATATCCGTTCCCACTTTTTTTTCAAATATTTAATTTTTTTTGTCTTTCATATTTCAAAGCCTAAAAAATAATAAAATAATGCCTATAGTACAATGGACAGAATGAGTGTCGAAAAACAGATGCACTAGTTGGTCATCCTATTCATCAATTTCATTCATGTTTAAAGAAATTTTTTGGATTTTTGACCATAGGAAAGAGATTTTCATTGAAACCCTCTACACATACATGGGTTTGTGTGGAGGAGCCTGTGTATGATACGTGATTGTGTAAAAGCGAGGTCGCGTATGCACAGATAGAAATTAAAAAACTTGTATCTAATCGGTTAATTGATGATTTTTTATAGGATGTTGATCAGTTGGAGAGAACGTGAGCATAGTGCAATTGATAATGAAGTGATGGAGGAGAAAACATCCTTAGATATTCTTTGGAATTGCGGATTGCTCAATTTTTTCAACATGTTGAATATGAAAAGCAATGTTCATTTGCTTCAAATGATGGTTGATCATTGGGAACCAGAAGAATATTGTTTCATAATTGATCAGATGCCACTATGAATAGAGGTGGAAGACATATACTTCATTACTAGACTTTCTTGAAGGGGAGACCCAGTAGATTTACATAGAAAGCCTGTTTGAGGGATTAACATGGAATATTATGTCCAAGTCTATTGTGTGGATGATGCAAAGAAGGCGGGAACTTAGATTCCCATCAGAGATATGAAGGATTTGTACATGAAGATCATTCTCTTTACCATTGGCAGAGTAGCAGGATCAACTTATCTACACCAGACTTCATGTACACACATGAGTATAGAAGTGGAATGCTTGATTCACCTTTTTGATTGGTGCACAGCCTTGCTAAGAAATCTGAAAAAAAAAAAATTGACTTCAATCCGGAAGAAAAAGACTAAACACTTTGGATATGGTACAATATTGCTGACATTCTTCTTTGAGAGGGTCCCAGGGATTTGGCCCAAGGTCATCTCTAATATTAGTAGCCCGAGAGATCTAAGAATAGCACGATGGGTAGATCTGATGAAGAGATTGGGGGGAAGTGAGGTTTCCCGAACCACCTGGGATGATGAATTCTTCCAATGGTGGGAAGAATAAGTCATCGCAGTGGAGGATTATCCCTATGCTGGGATGGAATTTTGCACAGATCTTGATCTAGGCCTTCCACCCAGAGAAACATGGGGGGCAATCGGTAAGATTTCATTTTTTGATTTTTTGATTAAATGAATTTTTTTTATTTTTTCAAATTATATGGAAAATGAAAAAATGTTTTTGATTGGACAAAATGACTTACAAAATTTCCATGATCATGATGCAGACATGGGACCAGTTAGGCCACAGGGGTACCCAAGGCACAAGCATCGCAGAGGTGAGGTGGATTCTGAAGACCTCGGAAGGACCCTCCATGTAGTACAAAGAAATTTGGAGAGTTTGACTCGCCAAGTGCCTATGGCTGCTATAGAGGACCTACTAGAGGCTATCCAGAGGTGAGTGGTAGGAGTACCATGAGAGTGGGTGCAGTTATTCCACCGTGTAGCGACTTCCTTTGTGTTCTATAGGAACACAAATGTTGGTCAGGGACCTCAGGAGTACATTATAGATATGATCGGATGGCTCTAATATTTTTTGATGATAGACATGATCGGGCATAAGCCCCAATTTTTGAGGACATGATCGTCCAGATTTTATATTTTTTTGAACACTCTTACTATATATATATATACACACACACACACATAGCGATTTTATGTGATGTGATGTATCAAATGTACAATAGTGAATGAATTTTTTGATATATTTTTTAAATTATTGAATGACTAATATGCCAATCAAGTGCTTGATTAGCTAATGAGTTTGGAAACCAATTATCAAATTGAGGAATGTGAATGAACGTAATAAATTAAAATTATCATTGTAACAAACGTACCATAAAAGACAATCGATGCAAAAATGGGTCTTTGACACTATGGGTGTTGTTCAACTACGAAACCACCAGCTATGAATCCAAGTAAACTACTAACGAATCAACACCCAAAGATATTGCCTTCGATAGTAGGTTGACCACTGCATTGTATTATGCTATGTTGTTCGAAGAAAGACCAATGCAAACACCTCTTGAAACTAACAACTGACCGGATGGATAACAGATTACCCAAGCCGCAGAAGCCAAGTTCTGGGTATGTCTAATAGCACCATCAGGAAAGCCAAAGTGACTCATTTCATCCAATATTACCTACCAAAGAAGATCAAATTCATTAAAACCACACCAAAAATCGAAACACAGATATGTACAAAAATACAATATATACAACAAAGCAAGTGCTAGGCCTAAGCCTAAGCATAATACATTTTCAAATAGAGCCAATTTCTGGGCTCCACCAAGTCGTTCCCATCAAATTAAATCAAGGCATAAGCTCCTTTCTTCAGGACCTTTTTGACGATAAAGGGGCCATACGACAAATATTTGAACTTTCCTGCCCCCAGGCTTCCTTCTCTTAGGCATAAACCAAGACAAGGTCACCTTCACATAAAACCCTATGTTTGACTACCTTATCATACTGAACCTTAACCCGTTCCTTATGCACCTGATTCATCGTAGCTGCATCTCGACGCTACTCATCAAGATGTTCTATATGAATAAGGCATTCTTCGAGACTGAAAGTGTCAGGAAGAAGCTCAAAAAATAACTTAAGGGAGGGAATTTCACATTCAATAGGAAATATAGATTCCAACCCATAAGCCAGTTGAAACTATAACCACAGAAGCCATCGATATCCTGTATGCCCAAAGTGCAGGATACAACATGATATGCCAATTGGATCTAGATTTATAAATTATTTGTTGAAGAATTTTCTTCAAGGATTTGTTAACGGATTCAACTTGCTCATTGGATTGAGGATAATAAGGAGATGAATGCTCCTACTGAATACCTAATGTTAGAGCCAATTCAACCATCATGTTATTATGAAAATGAATTCCATGGTCAGTGACAATATCTTTGCGGATACCAAAGTGAGAAATGACTTGATTGAAAAGGAACAGGGTTGTTGTCTCACCGTCATTCCCAAAAGTAGGCATATCCTCAACCCACTTAGTGAAGTAGTCGACAGTTACAATAATGTACTTGTGACCTTTAGCCGAAGGTGGGTTACAAGTAGTATAATCAATACCCCACTTTTTGAAGGGACCGACAATGATGACAGGAAAGAGAGGAGCTGGATGAGCGTGCATATTTCAAGTATAAACCTGACACAGATGACACTTTCTGATCGATTCAATACAATATTTGAAAATCGAAGGCCAAAAGTGTCCTGCATGAAAACAAATTTGGGTTGTAGCAAGCCTAGATGAATGACCACCATAAGCTCCTATGTGGAAATCATTCAGCACAACCTTAGCTTCTTCGAGATTTAAGCAACGTTTAAGGATTGAATCAACCTCGCGACGATATAAAGTGTCACCAGTAATCAAATAAATTTTGGCTAAGTGACATAACTTTTGACGCTCATCTTTTGAAAACGCTAAGGGAAAATTCACAGTCTAGAAATCAACTGTGAGATCCCCATACCAAGGATCCTGTGAATAAATGAAAAAAATATGTTCATCAGGAAATGATTCTTCATAAACAATCTCTTCTCCACAGGGCAGCTCAGAAATCAACTCCGTAAATAATAACGATTTCTTAGACTTGGTAGACAAAAATTCAAGATAAAATCCTTGAAAATAAAATCCATCGATTGTATTTTCCCCCAATCACTCGCCTACTGAGAACAAATAAAAATGGATTGACTGTTGCCAAAACATATGTTTTTTGAATGAGAATGCAATGTCTGAGCTGTCGAACACCATGAATAGCTTCCAAAGGAAGTTTATCTCTCATAGAATACCGAAGTTCAGGACCTACCAAGCCTCGAGTAAGCTAGTATATAACATGCTCTGAAAGAGCATCATATTCCTGAACCAGAACCATACCAATGGTAGATTCTACTACAGCAAGATAGAAGAGGAAATCCCTGCTATAATCGGTGGACTCAGTAAAGGAGCAGAGATCAATGCTTTTTTCAAACCATCAAACGAGCTTTGAGAAAATTCATCCCAAAAGAATGGAACTCCTTTCTTTAGTAACCTCATAAATCCCTTTATAATCTTGCCATAATTTACAATGAATCTCCACAGGAAATTAACTTTTCCTTGTAGACTTTGAAGTTGACCAATTGAAGACGGGGGAGGCTATAGAATTATTGCCTCAACCTTGAAGGGATCTACCCGAATCCCTTCCGTAGACACGATGAATCCCAACAACTAACCATATGTGACAATGAAAACACACTTATGAGGGTTCAACCGAATTTTGTAGTATCTACATAGTTCAAAAACCTTATGGAGGTGAGAATGATGATCAATTCTCTTACGAGAATGAGCGGCTAAATCATACAAATATACCTGGATAATATGTTTGATGTCATGGAAGGCATAAGACATGGCCTGTTGAAAGGTAGCTCCAGAATTTTTGAGGCCAAAAGGCATCTTCTTGTAAGCAAAGGTACTCGAGGGAAAAATAAACACAATCTTATGCTAACCTTCAGGATGGATAGTGATTTGATTCTATCCTGATAAACCATCCATGAAGGAGAAAATCTCATTCCCCACACACTCATTGATGATATGATCTATAAATGGTGTGGGGTAATTATATTTAGGACATGCTTTATTTAGGTCCCTGAAATTGATGCAAAATCGAATCGTTCCTTGTTTCTTGTCCACAAGAATTGGATTTGAAACCCACTCAGTTAATGGAACAGGGTAAATGAAACCCACCTTAAACAACTCCTCCACCTCAGCTTTGATAGTTTCTTCCTTCCTAGGGTTGACCGAACGAAGCTTCTACCTAATAGGCTTAGCATTTTCATATGTCTTGATCTCATGCTGGACAATATATGGATCTATCTAGTAATTTCCTCATAAGACCATGCAAACACATCCCAAAATTCTCGAAAGAGATCGGTGTAAGTATAAATTTCTTCAGGGGAACACTCGGCTCCAATGAAGACATTCTCTATGATGTTGGGATCTATGGATATGTTCACCAGGGTAGTAGCAGAAATGATAGCCATGTTCCCTTCAGCGAATACCTGTGTTGGTGCTAAGGGGTTCATGACTAGGTGAACAGGACCAGAAGACTGAAGGCTAGGGAAAATTGATTCAACTTCTCACAAGTCTGGTAGAAAGTAAGACCGATGATGTAAATCATCCCACAGTCTCTCTACACCAGTAATTTCTTCGAGGATGGCCTCTTCAGATGGAAGAGTGTAATCAAGGAAATCTTGAGCAGAAGATGAACTAAGAGTCCAAGCCGGAGCCACATCTCCATCCAATTCCTCCGGTGAAAGAGAAACTGGAATGGAATCTGCAGAGTCAACAATAGATCTATAATAAATCTCAGCTGCAGACATAGGAAATGTCATTCCACTCACTTGAACTTCTTCTAATGTGGAGGTAGGAGAAGGTAAGGTCCAAGGGTCCGAAAAATAATGATTTCTTAAGAAATCTCTTCGAATAGGAATCGTGGAGGATGAAATAGCATTGATATGAACTGAAGGAGGCGGAAGATCAAAAGTACCTGTTAGGTCCTTATATTACTAGTTTAGTCCCTTATTGTTGTTAGTGTAACCCCCTTATTGTTATTGTTGTACCCCTATAACCCCCATATTGTTATTATTGTGCCCTTAAATTATTATTGTTAGGTCAGCTAGGATTAGATTATGACCCCATGGACTCCTATATATAGAAAGGAGGTTTTTTCATTTGTATCATCCAAGAATTTTTCATTCATGTAATGTATTGGAGGTTTCCCTCTTGAAGTGGCTTATTTCTAAGGCATTGATATCTCTTTTCTTCTCTTTTTAGAGCTGGTTTCACAACATTTGGTATCAGAGCTTTGGATTCTAGGGTTTCACTGCACCAAATAGGTCATCGTGGAACATTCGATATACATTTTTTTCTAAGAAGGTTCAGAAGCTGAAATGTTTAAAGCGTGAAGCAAAAATCCTGAGGAAAATCGTCGCAAAATTTCAGAGCTTGGTTCATAATATTTCTAGAGATATGATCTATGGAATTTAGGTATTTTTCGGGCTCTTAAATTTCATCTCAAAGAGGTGATCATGGGAAAATATTCATAACTCTCTCTCTGAGCATCAGATTGGAATTTTGTAAAAGATGGCAATAATTACATAGAATTTAGTTTCTTGTCTATAAATTTCAGAGCCAAAGGAGCAAACAGTGACACGTGGAAAGTCGTACAATTTTTCTCTACTGAACTAGTCCATAATTAGGTCATTGTGGGAGAATGGAAATAAATTTTACTTGAATAATCCAAATCAGGTCAGACCTATGGCATTCGAAATAGGATTCAGAGGGCTACTGCAAGGCCAAATTTTAGATATTGAAGATCCGAAATCACAGAGATAATTTAGTTTCAATATCGAGCTCCTCAAAAGCAAGAAAAAGGTGTGTATTTTTTTCAAATTACATAAGTCTTGTTTGAAAAAAATTAGTTTGAATTTATTCCTAGGGCATATTGAAGAATAGATAACAATATTGGGTTCTAAAATGCCCCTAAAAAGAATTCAACACCAATTAAGCCTTTAGAAGGCTCTATTATGACTCATGAAGATGAAGAAACACAACATGAGATATCCAAATTACAAGAGCAAGTGCACCAAATTTCATTACCGCAAAGAGCAACAAAAAATGAAATGGAAGTTTTGATGAAAGGCGTAGAAACTAAGATGGATGGTTTGAAGAAAAGCGTGGAAGCTAAGATAAATGGTTTGGAAGCTAATATTGATGGCATGGAAGTGCGCATGGAAGCTAAGATGGATGGCATGGAAGCTAAGATGGATGACATGGAAGCTAATATCGATAAAGAAATGAAGGACAACATTGAAAACATGAATAATAATTTGGCAAAGTTAATACAAGAAATGTTTCCTAATGGTGAAAAGATAGTAGAGGAAACTCATGATGAGAATAAAATACATGTTAATCATGATTTCATAAAATCTAATGTTGGATTGAAGAACCACCATATTCCAAAGATGGATATGAGGAAGTTTTATGGCAAGGATCCCGTAACATGGATATAACTACAGATGGAGCAATATTTTAATCTCAATAATGTTCAAAACACATAAAAGGTACGCATTTCAATTTTACATTTAGAACAAAATACATTTGTATGGTATTGATGGCTTTGCTCCCGTAAAAAAATTGTCACTTGTTTAGTTTTTAAGGAGGAAATGATATCACATTATGAGGATACAAAGAGCAACACCTTCTTTAGTCAATTGATAAATCTCAAACAAAAGGTTTCAATGACGGAGCACATTGAAGACTTCCAAAAATTGAATATAAGGGTAACTGATATTCTAGAGGAACACAGGATTGATGACTTCATAGGGAATTTAAAGGATAAAATCCAACATGAAGTTTGTGTTTGGGAACCTGATTCATTGGAGAAGGCAATCAGGTTGGCAAGAAAAACTGAATGTAAAATTATGGCGACAAGGAAGCCTACCACTCACATCTATAAAGATGGAAGTGTTGCTACTCCTAGACTTCCACAACCTACAAGGTTGACACCACAACAATTGGAAGAAAGAAGAGAAAAAGGCATTTGCTACAGTGGTGATAGCAAATACACTAAAGCTCATAAGTGCACTGAGAAGAAATTATTGTACATAGATTGTGAAGAGGAAGAAGAAAATGAAGAAGAAACTTCAAAAGTAGAGGATATACACCGGGAAGAAACCCTAGAAGAAGAAGAAATGAGTTTGACCATATCATGTAATGCATTTGCAGGAATTACCACTCCTCAAACTCTCAAGATAGAAGGACATATCAAGAAGAAAAGGGTAATAATGTTGATTGATTCGGGTAGTACCCATAATTTTATTCATTGTAAGGTAGCGAAGGAAAATAATTGTTTCCTATAACCAGTGCCAAAATTTCATGTGATGGTTGAAAATGGAGGAACTATAAATTGCACTAGAAAATGCCATAATATCAAGCTAGCCATGGGGGAATATGTATTGAATAGTCCTATTCTTTCCATCTGAATGGGAAGTGCTGATGTTGTACTAGGAGTACAATGGTTACAATATTTGGGGACAATAGCTTTTAATTTTCAAGAAATTTTCTTGAAGTTTTTTCGGAAGGAAAGGAAATCGAATTATGGGGTATCACAGGGAAGCCAAGAAATATAATAAGCTATAATGTCATGACAAATCTTCTGAAGAAATAATAATGGGGCGTAATTGCACAATTATGCTCACTAGAAGTTCCAACGTCAAAATCATCTATTTCTCCAGATCTACAAAAAATCTTAGACAATCATTCCACGGTGTTTGATACTTCCAAAGGACTCCCACATATTCATGATCATGATCATGCTATTCATTTGATTCCAGGAATTTTTCCTCCAAACATTAGGCCTTACAGATATCCTTATGTCCAAAAGAGAGAAATTGAACGTATGATTGCAAAAATGTTAGAGGTAGGTATAATTCAACCTAGTCAAAGTTCTTTCTCTTCTCTAGTAGTATTGGTGCACAGAAAAGATGGATCATGGCGCATGTGTTCGGATTATAGGGAGCTCAATAAGCTCACTATTAAAGATAAATTTCCCATTCTTGTGATTGATGAATTATTGGATGAATTACATGGAGCAATTTATTTTACCAAGTTGGATCTTCATTCAGGATATCATCAAATTAGAATGAAGACTCAAGATATTCCAAAAACAACATTTCGAACTCATGAGGGTCATTATGAATTTTTGGTCATGCCTTTTGGCCTTACCAATGCACCTTCTACATTTCAAGGGTTGATGAATTCCATTTTCAAACCCTTCCTTAGAAAATTTGTGCTAGTATTTTTTGATGATATACTAATCTACAACAGGTCTTGGAAGGATCATGTTCTACATGTTGACAGGGTGCTTAAACTATTGGAGGAGAAATAGTTATATGCAAAAACATCCAAATGTTTCTTTGGAGTACAAGAGCTGGAATATTTGGGTCATATTGTATCTCACGAGGGTGTTAAGGTAGACCCTAACAAAATTAAAGCCATTAAGGAATGGAAAGTCCCCACAACCATAAAGCAGTTGCAAGGATTTCTCAGGTTAACAGGGTATTATCACAATTTTGTTAAGAATTATGGGAGAATAGCAGCACCTCTAACAACATTATTGAAGAAAGATGCATTTTCATGGACTCCTGAAGCAACTAAGGCCTTTGAACATCTTAAAGAGGCAATGTGCCTAGCACCAGTCTTAGCTACGCCAGACTTCACAAAAACATTTATTGTGGAATGTGATGCCTCAGGAAATGGAATTTGTGTTGTTTTAATGCAAGAAGGAAGACCCATTGCTTTTGAAAGTCGTTCAATCAAAGGAAAGTATTTACAAAAGGCTATTTATGAGAAGGAAATGTTGGCAATACTACATGCACTAAAGAAATGGAGACCTTACCTAATGGGAAGACACTTCAAAGTAAAAACTGATCATGATAGTCTTAAACACTTTTTGGAACAAAGACTATCTTCAGAAGAGCAGCAAAAATGGGTCACAAAGATGTTGGGTTATGACTTTGAAATAATCTACAAAAAAAGGGAAGCTAAATGTTGTTGCAGATGCACTCTCAAGAAAGAATGAAGAGGTGGAAGCATTGCTTTGTGCCATTTCTATTATCCAACCAGATTGGATAACCGAAGCAAGGGATGAATGGAAGAAGGACGAAGAAGTGTGGACACTCATTCAAAATTTACAGCAAGATCCTAGTACATCTGATACATTTAGTTGGAAAAATGATTCCTTATGGTACAAAGATCGCTTATATCTTTGTAAGAATTCCCAACTAAAACAAAAGATTCTTCTGGAATTGCACACTTCTCCTTTAGGAGGACACTCAGGATTTTTAAAAACTTACCACAGGGCGAAGAAAGAATTTTTTTGGGATGGCCTTAAATCTGATATTCAAAAGTTTGTGGCGGAATGTTTGGTTTGCCAGCAGAATAAAGTGGAGACAATTAAGACCCTGGGACTTCTACAACCTTTATCCATTCCAAGTCAACGTTGGGAGGAGATTTCAATGGATTTTATCACAGGTTTACCTAAGTCCGAAGGAAAGAGTGTCATCATGGTGGTAGTTGATAGAATTACTAAGTATGCACACTTTTGTGCATTATCTCATCCATTTAAAGCAAGTACAGTTGCTACTACATTTATGGACAGAATTCAAAAGCTACATGGAAGCCCAAGGGTTATTGTGAGCGACAGAGATCCCATTTTTACTGGAAATTTTTGGATGGAGTTATTTTCTTGTTTCGGTACTCAATTAGCTCATAGCTCATCTTATCATCCTCAATCTAATGGTCAAACTGAGATAGTAAATAAATGTTTGGAAGGATATCTTCATTGTTTTGTATTTGATAAACAAACACAATGGGTCAAGTGGTTACCTCTCGTTGAATGGTGGTATAACACTTCCTTCCATACTGCAGCAAAAATGACCCCATTTATGGCACTTTATGGATATCATCCACCATCCATCACATCTTCTTTAAGGGAAAATGCTAGGGTTCAAGTAGTGGAGGATCACATCGAGCATCAACAAGAAGTTCTCCAACTCTTAAAGGATAACCTAAATTTGGCACAAAATCGAATGAAACAACAGGCAGATCAATATCATAGTGATAGAAGTTTTGATGTGGGAGACTGGGTATTTTTACGGCTACAACCATACAAAAAAATGTCCCTCAAGCAAGCTAGGAAGGATAATAAAATATCACCAAAATACTATGGTCCTTACAAGGTTTTGCAAAAGATTGGTACTATGGCATACAAATTGGAGCTTCCTGCTTCTTCGTGAGTGCATCTAGTTTTCCATGTTTCATGCTTAAAAAAGGTTATAGGGGACAAACTTCCAGTTCAAACAATATTGCCAGAACTTGATGAGGAAGGAAAAACCATATTGGAACATGAAGTAGTCATAGAAACAAGAACTTTACAACTACGAAATCGATCAATTTCAGAGTATGAGAATAACTTACCCACGGAAGATTCTACATGGGAGAATGAGAATTTTATACAAAAGCACCCAGAGCTCCTCAAGCATTGAGGACAACACCTTTTTGAAGGAGAGGAGCATGTTAGGTCCTTATATTACCAGTATAGTCCCTTATTGTTGTTAGTGTAACCCACTTATTGTTATTTTTGTACCCCTGTAACCCCCATATTGTTATTATTGTGCCCTTAAATTATTATTGTTAGGTCACCTAGGATTACATTGTGGCCCCATGGACTCCTATATATAGAAAGGAGGTTTTGTCATTTGTATCATCCAACAATTTTTCATTCATGTAATGTATTGGAGGTCCCCCCCTCGAAGTGGCTTATTTCTAAGGCGTTGATATCTATTTTTTTCTCTTTTTAGAGTTGGTTTCACAACAGTACCCATCAAGGATGTATACATTCCAACCCCTAGATTCTCAACAGCTTGCTTGGTATCCTTCACCAAAGGAACGGTTGAGTGAAAAGATGGATTTAGATCTTCTTACACGTTATTTTGTCACCATGACGTTTAACTGTCTGTATGGATTCATCCTCACCTATATTATGCTTCCTTAGAAGTCAAAAACCTCAAAGTTTCTAAACCAAGTCTTGGAATTGGAGAAAAGCTCATTTAAAACCCTAAAAGCCAAACTTCGCATTTTTCCTAGTCCTTATCTACAGACCGATAGCTTTTTGCTCTATAATCTGTGGCATATTCCGAACGTTCTACTCATTAAACCCGTGGACCTTGTAAAAGGAAAAATAAAAGAAAAAGTAAGTTCTAGAAGCCCATCTGGTCAAATATTCTCCCAGCTAGAGGCTTCTAGAAGCATAATCCGATCGAGCTTCATCCCTTCATTCATGGACTTCTATCCCTTCATTAATGGAGTTTATCCCTTGGTATTTGGAGCTCAAATCCCTTTATAAAAAGAATTGATTACCCTATTTATGGAACTAAAACCACTTCTAATTTCCTATTGTTACACCATTTTTTGGTCATCTAACCTATTATCATTAGATGAACCCAAGTACACCATGTAAGACCAATTTTACCCTAAGTAAAATTGCTTTCACCACATTCGTTTATATTTCATGGTCATATTTAACCCAAAACAAGGACATCAATTAAATAAATCATTATTTATTTAATTATTTCCTAAGAATAAGTTATTTAAATCACTATTTAAATCATATTCTTAGTTAAATTTGACTAAATCACATATAAATAATTAAATAAACCATTATTTATTTAATTATATTCCCCTTATTCCCCTAAATAATAAATAAATCATTTATTTATTTGTTATTTATAAATAAAGGAATTGACCCAAGTCAAAAACCCTTTTCCCTCCAATAAATATAATAAAATATTCCTAAAGGGTGATTCTAGAATGTGATTAATAATATTTTATTCATACACCAAGTTTCTAGAACACCCCAATATTTTGTTATAAATAGAAGGGTTTTCCCCATTCATTGGTCACCTCCATTGCATTAGATCACACTAGATCTACTCTTGGTCACCTTTCTTCCATTTTTGTTTTATGAACTCCCATTGAGTTCTATGTTTGTTTGGGTTTTCCACATTAGCAAGAGAGAGGAATCATAGATCTGAAACATTGATGACTTCCAAAAACCCATCCCACTGAGGAGAACCAAAAAACACATTTCTTTTTTTCCTCTGAGGTGCCCAATTCTTTAATATAATATAAGATTCTTTTAAACACATTGTTCTAGTCTTATCTATTGGATGCATGGAGCCATGTTATATTTTATCTGCTTAATGTATTTTGTGCTTAGATCTAACTTTATGCAGCAAACTTAAAGATATTTTGCATCCATAATCGATGTTAGGGCTATTTGTTATGCATAGTTAAAGTGATCTTTTACGACGAAAGATTCATACTAACAATTGGCGACTCCACACGGGTTTTCTTTTGCGACCACTGTCATTTTCTATATTCCTGCATATCCAGCTATTTCAGACCCTAGGGTTTATCTTAAATTTTCTGTTTTTCCTATTTTTATGCTAGTTTTTACCTCTAAAACCCTCAAACATTCAAATTTCTAACTTCCGTGTGTTTCTGGCCCTATTGCACAGGTGACCGACATCAGCCGCAGCTGAGACGACAAAATTTTCTGAAATCTGCCGCCGCGAGACCCAGATCTGCAGGTCGCACTTATTGGCCCAGAAAGTGTGACCTAGCCTTGAGGTCGCACTTTTCTGCCCAAAACCTGCGACCTGGCCTGAAAACAGGCCAAAAACTGCGACCTGCAATTTTCTCTGCAATTTTCCAGCACTTTTTCTGGGTTTGACTGAAGCTTCTGTTAGGGTTTTCTAGCCTTTGTCTCCACCCGTTCAGACCTGTTTCTGATCTGTTTCACTCAACTAAGTGGGAATCTTTCCCCTTAGGGCTCCAATACCCTCCACTTTTTGTGGGAGAGTTTTCTGTTGTTTCAGACGTCTGAATTTCTAGAGTTTCAGCCTTATTTATTTCAGATCTGATACCTCCTTTTCAGATCCCCATAGGTCAGCTCTTCTTCCCTTTCCAAACACCTCCTTTCGTTTTGTTTGGGTTCATCTCTAGGGTCACCTCTTTGACCCCCCTATTTTTAGCTGATCTCCTCTTTTCTAGCAGCAACCTTGCCCCTGCCTCTTTGCTACTTTCTACACCACTTTTCAGCAGATTTCTCCATTAGATCCCCGTCCCTCCGGACTTTAGATCTATTGGCCTCTTTTCGCGTGTTTTTCCCTCTCATCAACTAGTTTTGAGAGATCCACCTCCTTGGGTTAGACTGATGCATTGTTAGCTGTTCATTTTCTGTTCTTTCACTCTTTTTTACTGCAGATTTCTTTTCATTTACACAGCACACTTTTTTCTTTTACTCTCAAAACGTATGGGTTTAAACAATTAAAATTAATGCATGCCACACACTGACCCTAAGTGAAGAAGAGCCTGGTTAACACCACCTGACAAAGACTTTAAAATTAATTGACACTGCACCCCCCTGCCCTTGTCTCCTCTTGATTTCTCACCTTTTTGCCCTTGTCGGTCTTTCTTCTTCCCGTCATCATTGTGCCTCCAAGGAATTTATCCCAAAGACTTCTTGGCCTTCACCCTCAGTTTCCATTCGTTCGACTTCCTCTTTCCCGTCGTCATCGAGTAAGTCCTCCCCCGAGTCCGCACTCCGACTCTTCTTCTGATTGTTCAGGTTCTCCCCCTACTCCTGGTTCTCCCCCTATTACTTTTTCCATGTCTACCTCAAGGCCTACTACCAGCAGTAACCCCAGTTCTACTGCTGGGTCTATTTCTAGTGGAACCACTACGGGACCTACCTCGACTACCCATTTTATCGCTTATATGGCCGGCCTTAGTCTCCCCGACTTCAATTAGCTCATTAATGACCCCATCCGCCACGATGTCAGTTGGCCTGCTATTCCAACCAAGCTCACCTCCGACATCCCCAAGTTCGAAGGCCTTGCTAGTGAAGATCCCTCTAACCACATCTGCTCTTTCCACATGTGGTGTTCTTCTAATTCCATCACCGATGACTCCATCCGTCTTCGTTTGTTCCAACGCACGCTTACTGGTGAAGCTTCTAAATGGTATGTTGACCAAGCCACCTCTTCCCATACCACCTTTGCAACTATTGCCCAAGCCTTTTTATCTTATTTCCAGCTCCCTCTCCGCTACGACACTGGTACTGAACTCCTAACTTTTTTTCATCAATCCTCTTCAACCCGCCTTTCCGCTCATGTCCAGGAATGGTGACGAAGATGAAGCTTATGTTGCGCCCCTCCCTTTGAAGATCGGGTTTACATGGACTAGTTCCTTCACTCTCTCCTACCTCCCATTGGCAAAGATGTCGCATCCCACTTTCCCCAAACTGAAGAAGCTACCCTTCAAATATCTTTGAAGTATGACCTTATTTATGCTCAATCCGGTTATGTTTATACCGTCCTTCCTGACCTCCCCAAGCCCGGTGGCCTTAACGCCTCAGGATCCTCTCATTCTGTTGATGGTATCGTCGGAGCTCTGTCCCATACCACTGCTCAACCTCTTATGCCCTATGGTTTTCCTCCTGGAGGGGCCAGCACCTCCAACACCTTTCCTCCTCCCGATAACATGTATCCTAGATATGGCATGCCTTCCCCTTTTGCCCACACTCTTGCTTACCTCAATGTTGCCCATTCCCACCCTTATCCCTATATGTAGCCTGGTGTCCCATCTCCTCCAGCATTCGTACCTCCCACTCCCTTGTCCCCTCCACCCCCGCAGCTACACTTACTACCCCCTCCATGGCACGTATTTGCGCAACAAGGGGTGACTACTCCTCGGCGGAGGAGAGGCAATCCATCCACCCCTGGTAATCATGGACCCAGTCCTCCTAGTCTTGACCCTAACATTGCTAACCAGCCACAGGGCTCTCAACCCAAGTCGGATAGACCGCTTCGCACCAATAAGCCCTATTCATGTTGCGGTATTTATGGTCATTACACTCATGATTGTCCCCTATTACCACATATGCGAAAAATGTGGGAGGCTCAGGCCACTGTGTGGGGACAACACTCCTCTCCTACTACCTCTCCCCATACGACTACTTCTCAACCTGCTGTGTTTACTGATCCTTTCCCTCAATAAGGATTTTTCACTACTCAATCACCTCATGCCTCGACCACCACTCAACCTTCCCCTTCTGGTTCCTCTGATTACCAAATTCTCATGATGGCCTCTGACCCACCTCTCACCGTCGATCTTAACCTTCAAACTCGGTCTCGACAATACTCCACCCCTCCCGAGTCCCCATCTTCAGGTCCTACAGAGCCTCTATCAACACCCAATGGTCCCTTGCAAATCCCTCCACCCAAAGCTGAGGGTCATACCAAAATTCCTAAGGGCCCATTATGCCGAAATGCTGCCTCTAGTTGAGCTTCCCATTCGTACAGTATAGTAGATGATCTGGCACAATCTCCTACTGCCATTTCAACACTGGAACTCCTCCAGTCGTGTCCTTCTCAAAAGAAGGCTCTACTATCTGCCATGGGTGCTGTAGATCCTACTTATGACCAATTGATTGTTTTCGACGCTCGTTAGTCAGACCATCCCCCTCTTCCTCCTTCTGTTGCTTTCCAAATCCCAGTCAAAATCTGGAATGCCAATGTCACTCGGTGTATTATTGATGAGGGGGCATCTACCTGTGTAATGTCCACTTCGGTTTGGAAACAACTTGGATCTCCTGATTTGGCCCCTTCCACAATCACCCTTCGTGCGTGGGACGACCATGCCTCCCAGCCCATTGGCCTTTTCCGTAAGTTTCCTATCACCCTTGCCGGAAAAACTGTGTGTGTCGATGTTGAAGTTATCGACGCCCCTCTTGATTATAACACTCTTTTGGGGCGTATTTACACCTATGCAATGTTTTTCGTCCCCTCCGTAGTCCACTGCAAGATTTTTTTCCCTCATAATGGAAAAATTGTCACCATTGACCAGTTGTCGTATCATGAACCTAAATCTCATACCTCACCTGAGTCCACCATCTCTACTGTCACCAATAAGCAAACTGTTGATTCTTTGAATGTTTCCCCTGGCGTCTTCAAAGACTCCTCTTTGCTTGGCACCTTCCCTGGTCCCCCCCCTCCTCTTGTCTCTGATCCTAGCTCAGCGAATGTGTGCATGATGCAATCGTCTCAGGTTGCCCTCCCGCAACTTGCTTCAGCTAGTCAGCAACCTCAACCTCATCTGCCGCAACCTGCTCCTAGCCCTTCGCCTCAGCTGATTCAACCTCTTACACTAGGTCCTTCCCCTCCCCCTCACACTCCGGAACCTCCTTACCCTCCCGAATCGGTTCCCTCAGGCCTCTACCATTTAGGAGTTGTCCCTTCTGGCCATTACTCTACCAGTCAAATCCATTTCCTTGGTCCCCCCTGGAGTCTATTCGGTTCCTGGCATGGCCACCCTTTCCCTACCCAATTTAACATTGGGAATACTAGTATGGCATCTTAATCCTCCAACCGAGACCCCTCTCGGCCACCCTAAACCATACATTGCTGTGACACCAGTTCAACCGATTCTCGTTTCTCCTCCCACCGCTACGGTACCCCTAGCCCCTTCACACGACCCTCCTCATGTTGAGATTGCTATGGGCAAGAAAAGAAAAACTCGCAAGGGGGCATCCAAAGATAAGGCCACCGCACCCGACCCTACTCCCCCTCCACCCGCCAAGCCTTGGGCTTTGTGTGATGATATCGGTCACACCACCCATACTTGTCCTGAGTTGCCCCGTATCCAACCCATGGTGAAAGTCGCATTCCCTGAATCTACGGTCCCTGAAACCTCTGTTTCTTCCTCACCCGTAGCTAAAAACCTAAAGACTCTTCGCACCAACAAACCTTGTGCTCTGTGTGGTGTCCATGGCCATTATTCCCACCATTTTCCTCACCTCATGCATTACCAAGCCTCGTTAGAGGTCATTTGCGAGTACGAAGTCGAACAACATCAATCCGCCTCGCCCATCCTCACTCAGTATGCGTCAAGTTTACTTGAGGATCCCCCAGCTACCATTGACATCCCTCCCCCTGATGTTGAGATGTCTGAATCTGCTGCTCCTCTCTTGTACCTATCGTCATCCAACCAACCCTCGGAGTCCATCCCCTCTCAACCCACTCCATATGTTTCCCTTGATCCCCCTTTTGCCACATTCTTGGACTCTTTATGTTTTGACCATCTTTTTACTTGCTCCTTTGTCATTTCCACTAATGACTCGTATGTGCACCTTTCTTCCTCGCCTGATGATCTAGGTAGCTTTGCAGCCTCTTGTGGTTTCCACCACCTTTCCCTCCCTCCCCATCATCCCGATACTCCCACCCATATCTATGATGTACTTCGCAATATGAGTCCCCGCTCTCACTCCCTTTTCTGGTCTTGTGCTGATATCCCCTCGACCCTCTCGTCCAATCATTACATTGGTTATGCCGATGGCGCCAGTCGCTATTCTCAAAACCTTGCTTCAGCTGCCTGGGCCATCTTTACCCCCTTGCATACCCTTGTTCTTGCAAATGGGGTCTGCATTGGTACTACCACCAATAATCAGGCCGAATATGATACAGTCCATGGTCTCCTAGCTGACGCCGTCTCCCATCACATCCTCCATCTGCACGTTTATTTAGACTCCCTGCTTATTTTCTTACAACTTAATGGCGTCTACCATGTGCATAATCCTATCTTGTTTAGACATTATTTAAGGGTGAAACTTTTGATACGTGAATTTAGATTCATTACATTCAACCACATCCCTAGAAGTCACAATCACTACGTAGATCAGATCACAAATCATGTTCTAGACTGGCATTTATCACAAACAAGACATAACATTTAACACCACCCACACAATTCATATATATATATATATATATATATATATATATATATATATATATATGTGTTTTCAGAGTCCACTACTTTGAAACATATGACATGCCCATAGCATGTTACAAAAACAAAACTACAAAACTGGGGGGCACCACTTGCCGCTACATAGACACTGGGGGGCACCACCTGCCCCACACCTAATCACTCTCTAGAGGATCCTGAGCCAACGGCTCTACTCCCGTAGCTTGTAGATCATGCACAGTCTGACTGGCCATTGCCATGCGTCGCATGATACGTCGCCATTCCGAGGGTAGCCCAATACACAGCTCTATGTATTGGTCGTCTAAATCCTGCCAACCACGCTCTGACACACCGATCAGCAGTCCCTCACATCTATGACGGATGTCCTCCACCAGTGTGGCCATCTCCTCATTCTGTCCTGTCCTTGATCCACTTGCACCTGTAGCTCCTGCTGCTGCAGGTCACCCCATATATCCGGCCGGTTTTACCGGAGCTATATCTGCATTCCAAACAGTATAAGGATTAGCACCATGAATAATAGTCACAAAATACCAAATTCACATAAAAAATTAGTTGCTTGTCACTTACCATCGGGTCCCCATACTCGACTAGGTGGAAGCGGCAAGTCTGGATCTCCGCAATAACTCATCCCACTATAGGGATAGTCGTCTATGTATAATGGCATCTAATCCTAATGGGCGAACAAATCTAGTCGGAACACCCATCCGACAGCCCCTCCCCCTCCTCTACTCAGTATTCATCCCCACCGACACATCCGGGGTTCTCTCGGGCCCCCATCAGGCAACTGTATACGAGGTCATAAGGTCTGGATCTTCTCAAAGAAGAAAGAGCACAATACCGTCCCATACGCACAATCATGATTCACCTGCCGGTTACATAGCGACAGCTGTCGTTTCAATGACACCAACATCATCTAGGCCCACCCATAGTAGGTCCCACCCAACACACTCTCTACAATCATCATCTGCCCTCTAGTGATGTGATGGAGCGCCTGACTGCCCAAGATCCGCAGCACTGCCGCGGCCACTGCCCGGGTCTCCAACCTCTCTAAATCCCCAATATATATCCGAGTCCCTTTCACTCAGACACTCGGTCGACAATGTCACTCAACAAACTCCATAATGTTATGCCCTCGTGGTAACACTGGCTGCGTATTCCCCACCATCCCCAATGGTGGCAGACTAGTCACGAAATATAGATCCTGGACCGTCAACTCGATCCTGTGCCCCTGCACTATAAACACCTCATGATTTGGATCCCAATAACTGATAATCCGGGCCAACAAGGGCTCACCAGCCCTCATCAAAGGGTTCTCAAAAAATTTCATAACCCCAAATCTAGCCAGTGCATGATGGACACCCTGATCTGCTTCAATTTCTGTCCGCAATGTGCCTAGATCTCTTTCTCTCCATTTGATCCGTATATCTGCCATATCTGCACAAAAAAACCATCTTTGTCAGTCTACAGATCATCAAAACTAGATTAACTCACACCAAAACTGAATCTCAGCCCAAAATAGCACTGAAACCCCCTCCCTCTCATAGGTCGCACTTTTCAGCCAAATCCCGGGCTAGGTCGCACTTTTCAGGCCAAAACCTACATCCTAGGTCGCATTTTTTTCCCCAAAAAGTGTGACCCAGCCATGAGGATGAAGTAGGGGCAATTCCTGAGATTTTAGACCCTAATCTGAACTTTGAATCCATCAAAAACAAAGAGTAGGATTAGGCCTCTTACCTGCAACTGACAGATCACGATTCCAACGGTCTGTTTGTCCGCTACGATCGCTGCAATATTTAGGGCCTTCTCTCCTCTCCACATTCACCATAGCTACATAAGAAAATGAGTGATTTTGGAGGGAAAATGCCTTATTAGAAGAAAACCCTTGATTTTTCTTTTGCTCACTGCGACCAAACCGTAGCGTCGTTTGACAAACCATCCACACTGTTGGAAAGCTCTCACCGAGCACTCAAATGGGTATCTGTTAGTTTTTCATGTTTTGATCCTTCACCATGACTCATTTTGTCCATGAAGGGTCTCTCCATCTCTCCTCAAAATCCAATTTCTTCACATACAACACTTGTACTTGGGGCACCACTTTTCCTCCTTACTTGTCCTTGTTCGTGATGATTTTCGTCATGAGCTACGCTATTGTACTCATTCTTTTACGGTCCCCCATTGGACCTTTACTACCTGGCAGCACCACTGAGTCGCCCTTGTTTAGACCACCCGCATTGGGTCCACCTCCGTCCTAGAAATCTATGTCAGATCCCTTTGTATCCCAACATTGCCCTCCATTTTCCATCGCTCAGTTCCCCTCCCATGTTACACATTATGGCCTTAAATACCATCGTCACTTACCCTCCTTAATATTGTGTCAGCTGCCACCAAGCCATTCATGCCCTTTATTCTCTAACAAGGGAAGTCGTACATCCGCTCATCCGTATCCCTCCTTCCATCATCATCATTACTATCTATCTGTTGAGTTCTATGTTTGTTTGGGTTTTCCACATTAGCAAGAGAGATGAATCATAGATCTGAAACACTAAGGACTTCCAAGAACCCATCCCACTGAGGAGAACCGGAAAACACCTTTCTTGTTTTCCACTCAGGTGCCCCATTCTTTAATATAATATAATATTCTTTTAAACACATTGTTCTGGTTTTATCTGTTGGATGCATGGAGCCATGTTATATTTTATTTGATTAATGTCTTTTGTGCTTAGATCTAACTTTATGCAGCAAACTTAAAGATATTTTGCAGCCATAATCGATGTTAGGGCTATTTTTTATGCATAGCTAAAGTGATCTTTTACGACGAAAGATTCATACTAACACCTATAAATTGAACTCATGTTTCAGTATCAATGGTATATGGTACTTACTTAGAACTTAATAGTTTTTGAAGAGAATTGCTGAAGAAATCATACTCTCTATACTTGGCATCATTGGTATGAGAACGATCACATACTCATATCCATAGTTTCATGCTAGTTCAAAGAGGATAAGGCTTGTCAAACTGAGAGAGAACGATTGTTTAGTACCCCGGAAGAACCTGTATAACATCAAGGCTACAAGGTTGTAAGGTTACTTCTTATTATACAAGATAATACAAATGGATTATATTTTCTCATTAAATTGTTCATGTATCTATTGAGTAATTTAATTCTTGGATTCATTGATCACTGAGATAGATTAGTGTTTTCTCAATTATTATATCTTGCAGATGCTTTAATCCTTTTATCTCTCTTTGATTGTAGGTTTCACATGTTGAAGTGACCTCTTTTGGAGCGACTGGATAGAATATTTCAGCAAGCATTGGACTTCAGGTAGGGGCATGTCCTCATACTTTGTTATTTAATAATTTGGAATTAGAAATGATTTAGAGAAAATGGTTTTCATTTGGAAGTTTGTTTCTAGATATCCTTAGGATAATAGGGAGATCATTCTTGTCTGCAAGAAGGATTTATTCGCATAACAATATGGCAACTCCGCCGGGGATATAGAACTTAGTTTCTCTTTTTACTTTTCAGTTTGATTTTTTGATATTAATTAGTCTAAAACTGGGGTTGGGTCGATAACTTACCAGAATCCCTGAAAAGTAAAGCTGAATTTTTATTTTTTCTATGTTTTTCCTGGCCTCTGCAGTTTTTGTTTAAAGACAGTGTGGTAGCCTTCGCATTTTTTAGTTCAGAATAGTGCGATATCGCACTGTTCTCCATTAAAACCTGCGGACTTGTGAATTTTTTAAAAAAAATTAAGAATTCTCTTTTTAGGAGTCAGATTACAGATTCTTTGTGTTTGCCCCAACTTGTCTTGACTATCAATAACCTTATGTGTGGATTTCTTTCAGTAATTTTTAAGTCTGAGTGGTTTTTCATCTGATTTGAATTTTATAAGTAAGTGTTTGCCAAACATTCTTGCTACTCTCTATTAGAAACCATCATATACCTTAGCTTATTGGTATGCTGTTGTTTTCTTGCTGAGCCATTGCACTTGTTGCAACTCTTGCTTTTATAAAAATTGAGTTTTATTTTCATTTGCAAATTTAGAAAAGTCTTAAGCTTACTAAGACCTCAATTTCACTTAAAACCATAGAATGTTTTGATTTTTGCTAAGGATAAGAAGAAATTTTTCATGGTTCGATCACAAACTAAGAAAAACATTCTCAAAACTTTCTAGATAGAGTTCAAACATTAGTGTTTTCTTTTGCTTTTGAATTTTATGTTTTTAGGAATTTTTCATAAAGTTTTATTTTTGGAAAAATTTTGTTAAAATATTTGTAGTTTTTGATCTCATTGGTGAAGGATTTTATTTTGAATCAGTAATTGATCATCATATGAAATTGAGTTCTCAAAAGAATAGTCTTCTTTTCAAATATTTCTATTTATAAATGAAAGAATTGGGGTTTTAAAAGTTATTGAAATCTCTCAAATATTTCTTTTAAATAGGTTTCATTGAAAAGAAAAGAGTTGCACTCTCATATTGATGCGTTTAGTGTATTTTGAGTCGGGTCATAAAACATCATTGAAGTTTCACTTCCATACCTTCTATCTTAATAAACAGCCATGTTACACCATTTTTTGGCCATCTAACCTATTATCATTAGATGGACCCAAGTACACCATGTAAGCCCAATTTTACCCTAAGTAAAATTGCTTTCACTATGTAAAATAACTTAATAAAACACATTTATTAGGTTGTTTATGGTCTAAACAGGAAACCCCAAAGGGAAATATTAAAAAAATTTATATTTTTTTGGTTTTCCTCATGGAATAATTAATTAAACAATAATTTAATTATTATTCTGGGTCATATTTAACCCAAAACAAGGAAATTAATTAGATACATCCTTATTTATCTTATTATTTTCTAGGAATAATTATTTAAACCTTATTTAAATAACATTCCTTGTTAAATTTGACTAAATAATTTATAAATAATTGAATAAATCATTGTTTATTCAATTATCATTCAACCACTTCCTTAAAATGATAAATAAGTCATTTATTTATTTATTATTTACAAATAAAGGGATTTGACACAAGTCAAATACCTTTCCCCTCCAACAAATATAATAAAATATTCCATAAAAGGTGGATCTATATTTGGTTAATATTATTTTAATCATGCACCAAGATCTAGAATGACCTCATATTGTGTTATAAATAGAAGGGTTTTTCCTACCATTCTTCACCTTTTTTTGCCTCTTAGATCACTCTAGATATAAACTCTTGGTCTGACTTTGAGCCATTATCATTGTCATATTTTCCATTATTTGCTTTGTGAGCTCCCTTTGAGTTCTATATTTGTCTGGGTTTTCTACACCAACGAGAGAGAGAAATTCTAGATCTGAAGTGCTGAGGACTTTCAAGCAGTGTTGCGAACATTAGCATTGGGATAAAATCAGCAAGGGTCTGGAAAACCAAAACATCGTAAAAATCAGGAAAATATCAGTAAAAATCGGCAAACATCGTCAAAATTAAGATACCATAAAAATATTTTTAAAAATCGACAAACATCGGCTAGGCCAAAAAATCGTGATTTTGAGATAAAATCGGGATGTTATCGAGATGTTCGCAACACTGCTTTCAAGAACCCATCCCATTGAGGAGAATTGGAAACACCTTTCTTGTTTTCCTCTCAAGTGCCCTTAATATAAAATTATTTAAAAACATATTATTATTGTCTTAACTATTGGATGCATGGAGCAAAACCTTATTTTTGTTGCTTAATGTCATTTTATGCATAGATCTGGATTTTTGCATCATTTGTCTTGATCAACTAACTGTAGATTTGAAGATATTAGCAACCATATTTTGCTGTCAGGGCTATAAGTTATGTGTAGCTAAAGTGGTATTTTTTCGTACACTTAAACGAAATATTCATACTAACAAGCCAAACTAAAAACAATGCTTTAATTAAAATTAATATAGATATTTTTACATTTTCTAGGGCTCTTTTCCCCCAACATAGCTTAGGCTAGTGTCATGGAATAGGTTGTAATTAACATTCCAAGACAATTAAATCAAACAAGTAGCAATCTTGCGGTAGGAAAATTCAATTGTAGCATGTATGCTATGGGAAGCTTTTCTTAAAAGAGTCAAGCATGAGATCATGTCTGAACCAGTGAGGTAATCATACCTATCTCATTGGGAAAGATAGCAGATGTGAACGTATTAAAAACGGTAAACCTCAGATAAACAATTGTCGAGGAACCTGGGGTCTCTTGTCGGTAAACCTTGGATTATATCAAGGAGCCTTCAAGGGGATTGAGCTTGTTACTCTGCCCTTGCTTGTATATCGGATCGTAGACTGTTCCCCCAGGTATATTTTTTCCCATTGGTGACCTTAGTGGCTATAAAATTTAGGATTCTTTCCCAAGGTGACGGTGGAGGGAAGGTCCCACTATACCTGGAGTAGACGTCAAATACACTCACTTGGACTTTCAGGAGGGTTCTCTTCACTTCGGTATGGTTTAAGTGGAGAAACTTGCACCTGTTTGTTTCATTAAGCAGGTTGTCGGCGTAACTGATCCAACTGTTATTTCTGCACTAAAATTCTACGATGTTGGATTAATTCATCACGAACTAGTGTTTTTAGTGAAAGAATATACTATTTGTGTGTGGATTGATCTCTTACTTTTTGTAGGCATGTGATCAATTTGATTTTTTCTTTAGAGACTTTAGGAAATTTTATTGAAATTTTCTTTGATTTTGTGTGTTAAAATTTTTAATCATGGCAGAATTACCTAGACAATCACGTAGAATGCAAGGGAAACCCCCTGAGTACACACCAAGCCAGTTAGAAAAATTTAAATCTGAAAAGGAAAAACATTAGGGACTGAATCAACTGAACATGAAGAAACATCTATAATTATTCACCCTGAATATGAAGTAGATCAACCTCGAAAAACAGAGAGTACTCGAAAAAGAGTTTAATTTTATAAACTAGCTAAACTTGTCTCTACAACTAGTGAATTATTAGATTCAGAACCTGAAATTTCTGAACCAGAAGCTGTAATTGTTATATCTAATATTACTTCTTCATTCATCACTCAAACCCCTCGTTGTCCTGATTCACCTAGAGTGAAGCATCGTATCACTGAAAATCTTCCTCCTGGTCTCATTAGTATTAAAGAAGTTACTGACACTGAAGAAGAAATAGTTCTTCCTCCTACTTAGGACTCTTTAGATATTAGGCCAAATGAATCGATTTATTATAGTCCTTTCAAACCAGATCCTTGGTATTCTCAGTTGGTATACTTTCTACACAATACTGTTCTAAATTATTTGCCACCCTGAATTCCTTTTTACGCTATACCACGAGGTTATAGACCTCCATTAAACATGTCTAGTGAGTCATCCATGTTTTTTGCATCACCAGAAACATATTTGTATGGTGGTCCATTTGTTCCAGTAGGACACCAGTCACTCTCTGGTACTTTCTCAGGAGAAGATCCTTCTCCCAAAAATCAGGCATCATCATCTCGTCAAAATGAATCAAATACTGAAAATTTAAGTACGGAACACATTTACATGATGTTTGGAAACATTCCTAACACTGACCCTCAAATTAGTAATTTACAGCCTGGGGGGCAACCTTAAGGTAGTAATTTATAGCCTGGGTAGAAACCTCAAGGACAATACATACCTCAAGGTCAGTACATACCTCAGGGTCAATATCAACCTCAAATTCAATACCCTACTCAGGGTCCGCAACATCTTCAAGGATAGTGTCCTATACCATGACAACCGTCTTTCCAGGGACAGCAGATTCCTTTAGGGCCAAAATTCTACCCGAAGTAGTAATTGTTCCAAGGAAGTGGGAATTATCCAACTAATTATCAAACATATGTTCCAAATTATCAACCTGGTTATGGTCCTTCTTATGTTACACAACCTTTATACCCCAGAGTAAACACAATGTGGGATTCATCACAAGTTCAATAGAATTTTAAACCTAATTTACAAGTACCTTATTATCAATCTAGTCATCCAATGGGTTACAGTAAGCCTATATAACCTGTTCAACCTACGATTCAAGTACCTGCATCTGGTATAGTTCAGCAGCCTGGTCCGAGTACACCTAAAACTCCAACTCAAATTGCTGCACCAACTTTTGTTCAAGCTACCACACCTATTCTTGGAGTTTCTGCACCTTCTATTTCTACAGCCCCTCAAGTATCACAATAAATCCCTGTAGTCTCTACACCACAGCATGGACCTACAATCTAGACTATCATTCAGGTACCTATAAGACAACCTGGTACAAGTACAATTGTAACAAGCCAACCTGAGTGTTCTTATCAACCATATCAGGGGTAGTATTCATGTGGGCCTGCAGTGAAAAATCCAGTATACCAGCATCAACCATACCTTGGTTACACATATCAGATACCAGCTCAACCCCAATATGGTCTGGCTAATACTGGTTACCCGAGAGTTATTCCAATCCCAAATTCATAGGCTATTCCAGGATGTCCTCGATATCCTCCTCCTAGTACTATTATAGTTACACAAGGTTATCAATTTGTTCAAGACCCTAATCGTCAGTTGCCATTCATAGCAACTTTGGATTTACCTGATTTGTCACGCCTTACAAATGATCCCATCTATTATCTTCCATATTGGTCGCCAATGCCAAATAACTTGCCTAGTGATATCCCTAAATTTGAAGGGAAATCAGGAAAGGACCCATCAAACCATGTCATCACTTACGACCTCTGGTGTGCATCCAACTCTTTGATTAATTATTCTATTCGATTAAGACTATTTCAGAGAACATTGATAGGCTTAGCTGCTAAATGGTATATTGAACTACTGTGTGGCTCATTCAACAATTTCAATGCTTTAGCAACTGCATTCTTAACACATTTTCATTTTCCATTCAGATACAACAATGGCACAGAATTAGTAACTTCATTAAAACAATCTACATGTACGTATATATCCGATCACATACATGAATAGAGATGTAGAATACATTTGGTGAAATATTTTATTCCAGATCAGATTTTCGCAGAATGGTTTATCAAATCATTACTTCCAAATTTCACTGAAGATGTGGCTAAGGGAGTTGTTACTAAGGAACAGGTCATTGCTCAAGCTTAGTACTTAGACCTTGTTTATACACAGTTTGGTAATTTGTATGAAAAAATTCCTGATTTACCATGCCATGGTCAAATAACTGCAACTCCTTCAGGATCTCATGCTGCAGATGGTGTAATTGGTTTAGCTAATACAAATAAAAGTAATAAGAAATCATCTAAGGTTACTTCTCCTATAATAACTTTATCTGATTCACCAAAAGGAGATTCTTCCCTTGAAACTTCTGCCGACATTCATGTTGTAGACTTGTCTATAGATAAATCCAAAACCAATAATAAGAAGAAAGGTAACAATAAAAGCAAGCAGACTTCATCACCTAAAGAGAAAACCAAAAAAACTGAACCGTCTGATGATAAATGAAAACCTCGTTATCCTTGTCTTATCTGTGATGAGGATCACTTTACTAATGAGTGCCTGCAAGTATCTGAGGTCTCTAAATTTGTCAAATCTTTGCCAACACCCGTTGTCTTGAAGGATCCTTTTCCTACTCAAGATATCAAAATGATAGGATCTTCTTCACACTCATCAGCAAATATTTTAATGATGTCTAAGGTTATGGTTGCAACACAATCATAAGATTATGGAAATAAAAATCCTATTATTGGTAAAGACCTAGAAAATTCTAATTCAACACCAGCTACATCTCCTTCGATTTCTAATCCACTCCATATCGAGAAACCTAATCATGATATAGTAATTAAACCGCTGGCTAAAGGTGTACTTTGGAAATCAGCTTTCAATCCACATGTGAGAGCTACTCAAAACTACAACATTGTTGAAGACTTGGAGATTTCCCCTTCAGCAATGTCGGCCCTCGAACTGCTAAAATCATGTCCAACACAAAGGAAATTACTTTTATCAGCTATTGGAGCTATAGATCCTCAGGATTCTAATCTTATGGTCTTCGATTTAGAAAATTTTCCACCAAGATTACCCCATCATATGGCTTTTCAGATTCCAGTATTAGTAAAAAACAGACGAATTTTTCGTACTATAATTGATGAGGGTAAATATACGTGTATAATGTCATTAAATTTTTGGAAAAGCCTTGGTTCTCCAAAAATTAACCAATATCTGACAATCCTTAAAGCTTTTGATGGAAGAGGATTCCATCCGTATGGAATTTGATAGGATCTACCTATAGAGGTCAAAGGTAAAACTGTTAATCTAGATGTGGAAGTAGTTGATGCCCCTCTGGATTACAACCTTCTTATGGGTCGATGTTGCTCTTATGCTATGACTGTTGTCATGTCTTCTGTCTTTCGATTAATCTTGTTTCCTCATAAAGGAAAGATTTTGAAAATCGAATCAGCTCTCATATTATTCGTCTGATCCAGCCTCTACAGATAGTATTCAGCATGTTGGAAAATTGACTATTCCTTATGAAGATATTGGAGTAGGTTTAGTAAAATATTATCTTTTGATGGGAACTTTTTCTATGCCTCCACCCAATGTGCCATGTATAATTGCTAATATAAATATGATTTCATCAATCACTATTCCATTTGATGATCTTTGGATAGTGCCTTCAGAGTTAGAAATGGATTCTTTCAATGGCGAGATGCCTTTGAGTACTTTTGAGATAGCATATACAACAATACAGTCATTTTCTAACACACCTTCAACTAATCCTGATCCAATTTATGTGGTCACTGAAGAATATTATTCACTATCAAGATCAACCTTAACATATATTTCAAATTCTTTTCAATAAGTGTTTTCTACTGATGAAAGTATTTGTGAAATTTTGTCTATGGATGAATTACCATGGAATGATTTGCATCATAGATCTTCATTTTTACCTGAACTTGATAGATTTGAACACGATTTTCGTCAATTTTTACAATTTATTATGTCAAGGAACCACAGAATCCAATCATGATTACAAATTTGGATTCTGAGATTAATTTGGGAAAATTTTCTACAATTGTTCCCATTCACATATTAGTTAAACGTAGAGTTGTTGAAAACATTCATATAGGAGATTCTTGCACGATTAATTAAATTAATAAATATAAAGCCCTATTTCGAGAATTTTGAGAGATATTTGCCTGGTCCTATAAAGAAATGCCAGGAATTTATCCAAAAATTGTCATTCATGAAATAAAGAAATATTGGGATACAAAAGCTATTAGACAACGTTTACGTCCGATACATCCGAGGAAAGCTGTTGTTATCAAAGCTAAAGTTGACAAATTACTAAGAGCAGGATTTATTTATCCAATCCCACTGACAGATTGAGTATCTAATATAGTTCCTCTTACCAAGAAACAAGGGACTATATGAGTATGTGTCGATTATAGGGACATTAATAAAGCCCGTCCAAAATAAAATTATCCTACCCCTTATATCGACCAAATCATTGATGATTGTGCTAGAAATGAGATGTTTTCATTCATGGATGGATTCTCCAGATATAATCAAATAAACATACTCCTTGCTGATCAACAAGAAACAACATTCATTTGTCCTTGGGGAACATTCACTTACTGTAAATTACCTTTCGGGTTAAAGAATGCTGATGCAACTTTTCAAAGGGCCATGTCTTATGCTTTTCATGACATCAAACACATTGTGCAGCCTTATCTGAATGATTTACCTGCTCATTCATTACACAAGGAAGATCATCCTACTCATATAAGAGAAACTTTTATGAGATGTAGGCATTACAAGATTCATTTGAATACACACTTGTGTTTTTTTGTGTGCAATATGGACGATTATTGGGATTTGTTGTCTCCAAAGCCCGCATTCGTGTCGATCCCTCGAAGGTTGAGACCATCATAAATCTACCTCCTCCTTCTACAATTCAAGAACTCCAATGTTTGCAAGGGAAAGAAAACATTTTACATAGATTTATCCTGAACTATGCTGAATTAACAAAAGGTTTTACCAAGTTGTTGAAACAAAATGTTCCTTTTATTTAGGACAAGATTGCTGATTGATATTTTGATGCTCTAAAACATGCATTAACCCATGCACTATTATTGCATCAACCCAATTACAACCAGGATTACTTTTTATACCTAGCAGCCTCTGATTCCACCATTGGAATGGTTTTAGTTCAAGAGGATGAATTTCACAGTGAAGATGTGATTTATTATCTAAGTAGGAATTTGAATCCAACCAGAATTAAATATTCACATGTGGAGAAATTGGCCTTGGCAGTTGTTCAAGCTGCCCAAAGATTTCGTCATTACATAATGTTACGCAAAACAATGGTGATTTCTAATTGAAACCCAATGATTTATATTTTGAAAAAACAATTAATTGGGTGAAAATACTCTAAATGGATTGTTATCCTACAAGAGTTTTATTTGGAATTTGAAAAATCTAAATCAAAGAAATCACTGGTGTTTATAGAAGTTATGTGTAATTTTCCCAATACTAAGACAAAAACTATGGTAGAGCATCCTATTGCAGATGAACCTCTATTTCTTATCAATACATTAGATCCGTGGTATGGATATATCATCATTTATCTTCAAACCCAAACCTTTCGACCAAAAATTTCATGTTCAAATTGATGAAATATCTGTTACCAATCTCAGCAATACAATATTGTTGGGGACACATTTTATCATCATGGTGCGGATTCTATTTTTCAATGTTGCATAACTCATGAGGAGGCTGAAAGGGTTCTGAATGACTACCACTCTGGAGCATGCGGTGGTCATATGTCTGGGTACACCACAGCCCAAAAGATAATGTGCGCTGGCTATTTTTGGCCCTTATTATTCAAAGATTGCAATCTTGTGGTCCAAAAATACCACAAATGTCAAATTTTTGATCGAAATATGTGTGCACCACCAGATCCTCTTCACCCCATCATTATTGTCGGTCCCTTTGCAAAATGGGGCATTGATTTCATTACATATAACCCTCACTTGACCGGGGGGCATGGGTATATTATTCTCGCAGTAGATTACCTTACCAAATAGGTCGAGGTGATGCCTACATTCACGGACGATGGAAAGACTGCAGCTGCGTTCATATTCAATCATGTGATTTCTCGTTTTTGTGTACCCCAAGAAATTATCATTGACCATGTGAGTCATTTTCGAAATACAATGATGACCAAAATGTCTGATTAACTTGGCCTATGCCATGATAATTCTACTCCATATTACCCGCACGCTAATGGTCAGGTTGAAGCTGTTAATAAATTTTTAACCACCATGATCAAACGGATCATCGGAACTCATAAATCTAATTGTCATACCATGCTTTTTTCATCATTATGGGCATACTAAACCTCAGTTTAATCTGCAACAGGGTTCACTCCTTTTCAATTGGTTTACGGTTTAAAAATTACATAAGGATTGTGGTAAGTCTTTATATGAATTGAAATTTGAGGGTATGTCCCATGTAAATCCATTAGCTGGAAGCTCACCCACAATGGAACCCATATGTTGGTTTTTTCCACTATCCATTAGGTAGGTAGGGTTAAAATTTCTAGATGGTTAAACCCATGGCCTATTACTAGAAGTTAACCCATGGTAAGGCAGCCAAGACACGACAATCAAATGATTTAAGCTACAATGTGTCACCCCACGTACCCCCATACAAGTCAGGTCAGCTCTCAAGTCTGAGATGCCCCTCAGGAGGTCACCATCGTCCCGCAGACACAATGCCCTCAAGTTAGGTTAGTGGTCACATTCCCCCAGCCCTCATGAGGTCAGGTACAAGGGGACCCTTTGGGTGCCTCTATTTGTTCCACCCCATGTGGTGTTTATTTACATTTACATTGCACTTCCACCCACCCTTTGGGTGCCTCTGTTTGTTCCACCCCATGTGGTGTACCCATTGAATGTGAAATACCGTGACTCCAATTAGCCATAGAGTTACTACCAGTGACCTTTGAAGAGGAAAAATTATTTTTGTACTTAGCATAATTAGATGAGTCTCGGTGCACTACTGCATTAGCAGCTGAAGCTCATAAAAAACACGTTAAAGCTCAGTATGATCGAACTGTTACACCTCATGTTTTTTCAGAAGGTGACCTAGTATTAGTATATGATCAAGCTAACGATAAGCTAGGAGTTGGGAAATTTGAACCAATGTGGCATGGTCCTTACATTGTCAAGTGAGTGCTTGCAAAAGGGGCCTATGAATTGACTGATTAAGATGGGGTATCTTTAGATAAACCTAGAAATGGTCTTTATCTGAAGAGATATTATGCTTGATTCTTGTGTAGTGATCTTACTTGTATATTAGTTACTTTCCTAGTTAGTGTGCCTTAGATTAGAAAAGTGTGCCTAGTTTTTACTACTATCACTGCTTATCTTGATTACTCTTGATATTGCAGATGTCGATGTCCCTTCAAACATACATTGGTTTCACCGATGGTGCCTGTTGTAGCACACGAAATATTTCTTCTGCAACTTGGGTTATCTATTCACCTACTGATGAGTTAGTTCCTATGCATGGGGTAAGCCTTGGTCAAACAATGAATAATATTGTAGAATATAGCACAGTGATTGAGTTATTATCTGATGCCATTTCATTTGGTATCATACATTTGATTATAAGGTTAGATTCAGAACTCATTGTATTACATTTAAACAAAGTACAGGCAATTAAAAATCCAGTGTTATTAAGATTGTTTTTGAAAGTTCGTCTCTTGGAAAGATAATTTTATTATATCGAATATCAACACATTTCAAGAAATTTAAACACGTTGGCTAATGCATTAGCTAATCGTGTTTTAAATATAAATTTACAAAATTAAACAGTAAACCAAAACAACATTCGATACATGTGAACAAGATAGTCAGAGAAGGTAGTAATATCATAGATATAAGTTTGTGTTTTCAAAAATATTACATCGTCTATGATCATAGGTTTAAAACACCTTATGATCTAAAAGATAGTGGTACAAAAAAAAAATACAATAGTCCACAAAGAACATCCACTATCTGTTGTGATGATCATGATAGTAAACTATCGTCGGTGCCACCTTGCATAGGAATCTTCTGAATTGGCCTAGAACACCAGTAACGTGTCTCTGGAGACGAAGAGGAATGTCGTCTGTCGATGTCTCTAGGATATCTATATTCAACCTCTCCAAGTTGTGCTCCATTTCAGTAAGGATTTCTACTTCTTAATTTTGTGGCTATGCAACAGGCTCTGTTTGCCAACTTTCAAAATGGAAGAGTGTAGCTAGCCTTTGTGGATCAACATCTACATTTGAAATTTTGTCATCAGTATTGGAAGATTGAAAAATAAAATAAAAATTACAGTTAAAATGCATCAAAATGATTCATGTACCTAATTCGTCCCATTATGCCCCTAGAGGTAAGGACATCTCGGGATCACCTCAGAAATCTATACCCGCATACGGAAAATCTTCAATCACAAAGATTTGGTTCTGCAACCAATGAAAATATGCCAGAGTGAATCAAACTACCGCACAGTCATAGCCAACATGGCAGGCCATCAGTGCAACCCATCGTACCATACGAGGCTCTCTAAGTTCACCATGATCAACAGAGATAAGCTAAGGGGTGAGGAATGGATTCCTCTCCAAAGCAAAAGAAACTAAGATAACACCATACCCAAAGTTTTTCAACTTTGAGTTTTTTTCTCTGGTTAATTGGCCTTTCATATTGGCCAATACCCGTTCACACCAATTGAAAATGGTGCCTCTGAAACATTCGACTGTCGTCTGCATCTGAGACTTGGTAGCCACATGTGGAGCCGCACTCCCACACAACCTGGTTACTATGAACACAATCACTTTGAGATCAGGACGTAGGATAGTTTTTATATATGTACGGTTATCTTTGGGATCAGATTATTCACTGAAAAATCTTGTTTATAGCTCGCAACAAGCAGGCCACCTTGCCTAGCTCGAAACAGAGAGATATGTTCCCCTCCTTTGGACAAACCAGTGAGAAATTAAATATCTTCCAGCTCAAGTTCTAGCCATTGATCGCCAATGATAAAACATTGCTCTTGAACATCCCATTTGTTCATGAACCATGTCATTAGTTCCACTTATGCACTCATGCCTTGAATTTCCCAGAGTTTATACAATCCACAATCTCTCAACACACGCATTGTGTGCAGATCATTCATAGTTGTCTCATCTACACCTTCATGTTCATGTTCTCTCCATTCTAACATTTTGAAATAGTTTGCAAATGGACGCATTTGAAAATTAGAAACATTTAGAATGGTAAATTATAAGAATTTTTGAGAGAATTTAACATTTTTCCTTTTTACACGACGCCTCTCTATTTTTCGTGAAGATACAGTGCAGACGTCCGCATGCGCTCTTCATGAAAACCATGGTATGCAGGTAACCCATGTATGACTCGAGGACCCCCGAGGGCAGAATTTTGAGCATATTTTCTCCTCAAAAAATGATTTTAAAGCCTAAAAAGAGAATTTAATTGGATGAAAATGAAGAGAAGAGTGTTGTGGATTTCCTATTTCTGAATATTTCAGATTTGAATGGTCAGTTCTTCCATTATCAGCTCTGGAATTTTTATGCCAAAAGCTCTCAAATTACAACTCTGAAGACAAAAGGTGAAAATGACTTTGTTGAGCTTCTTTTTATAAGATTTTTTGAATGAATAAAATATCGTATTTTATTTTTTTTCTCTTTAAAAAATAAATTTTCATATTGTTAGGTCTCTGTAACAAGCAAGATTTGGAAGTGTATATTACGTAGCTAACATCATTTTTAATAGTTTCCGACCAATTAGGAGGGTGTGTTTCAAGGAGTGGCATTTAAGCTTCGTACACTTTCGATTCATTTCTTTTTGACATGGGGCCTCGCCTTTCTGTTTTTCATTTCTCGCCTTCTTTCTTTCTTTTCTTCGTTTTTTGTATTTTTTGATTTTTCATAACTTTTTAAATGCAATGGTGAATGTAGTATTTACAATGGAAAAGGCAAAAAGGCTTCAATCATGAAGTATTTCAAGAAAGGTAATGTTTAAGCATCCTGCCATTGACAGGACCTCCAAACAATTCTGTCCCATTCAGCTCTTGTAAGAAAAATGCATTGTTTCCAGCAACTGAATGAATGGAGTAAGGGCCAAGCCACAGATTGTCAAATTTACCATGCTTTCCCTTGTCTTCCCTCTTCGAGTCCCACTTTAAGATTTTGTCCCCAATTTTGAAATTGATGGCCTTTGCTCTTCTGTCAAATATCTTCTTGATATTGTCTTGTTTCTGTAATGCTTTGTTGTACACTTCCTCTCTGGTTTGCTGAAGATGAATGGTCTGGTTTATTCTTCTGATTATGTCATCCTCTTCAGTTTGGAGTTCTTGAATTATTTTCATAACTGGTACACCAAGACTGTTAGGAAAAAGTGCATATGTACCGTATACAAGCTGGAAGGGTGACATACCAATGGATTTCTTCAATGTTAACCTGTCAGCCCAAAGTGCATGAACCAACTTTATGTGCCAAGACTTCTTGTTGTCCTCCAACAGTTTCTTTATTATGTTCACTAAGCTTTTGTTGGAAGACTCTGCAAGTCCATTACCTTGAGGGTAATAAGCTGTGGAGTGCCCCAATGTTATTTGATACTTATGACAGAATTCAACCATTTTCTTTGATCCAAATGCTACTGCATTATCTGTAATGATCTTGGTAGGACAGCCAAATCTGGAAAGGATATTGGTTTCTATGAATTTTATGATAACTGAATCATTGGCTTGTCTACAAGGAATGGCTTCTATCCACTTAGTGAAATAGTCTGTGGCAGTGAGGATCCACCGGTGTTGGGCAGAGGATGAAGGGTGGATTTCTCCTATGAAGTCAAGTCCCCACTGTTGAAAAGGGGCTTCAACAGTAATAGGATGCAGAGGAAGGGGTAGTAATTTTCTCTTGCCTTCAAACAATTGGCATTTATGGCAAGTAGTTGTCAGTTTATGCACATCAGGAAAAAGAGTGGGCCAATAGAAACCAGCCCTCAAAATTTTGTTGGCTGTTGACTTCCAGTACAAATGGCCTCCACACTCTCCTTCATGGAATTCCTGCTTAATTTTTTCTGCATCAAACTCAGGTAAACATTTAAGCAATATACCACTAGCATTCTTCCAATAAAGACATTTATCAATAATGCAATAGTTTACAGCTTTTAACTTTAGGAATCTTGCCTTTGTTTTGGATAAACCAGGCGGTGTGTTTAAATTAAGCAAAACATAAACAATATCAATATACCAAGGAGAATTCGCAAAATAATCTTCAACAATGGGAGTTGAGAATTCTTCTTGGTCATCCAAAGCATTAATCATATTAATATCAAGAACTTCACAATTTGATTCAGCCATCAACCTAGCTAGACCCTGACCTTTGATGAGCTTAGTGGGTTTAATCTCTAAATCATATTCAAGAATAACAGCAATCCACTTACCTCTCTTACCATCTGGATCCTGGGTTAGAATGTCTTTTACAACCGAATTTGGGACAAAGGCAACGATGTGTGAGGAAGGATGTATACCCCGAAGTCCTTTGAGGCTCTGCGTACTGTTAGGGTTATTCTGCAAACATTCTGTCATTACATCTGGTGCAGCAATAACTTATTTGGTTGTTCCGAGGCATAATATCTGATCTTGTTCAATAAATTCATCCTCTGATTGAGCATTCTGAGGCAATAGGTGGCACCGTGGTGGTTGAGGAATCAATTCGCCTCAAAGTATGGCGGTGGAGGCGATCTGTCTGATGAACACTTTTAGGTTTTGCTTTAATCCGTGTTCTGAGCCGGGGATTAGGCTTTTGATAACCGTCTTAGCCGTAATCCCCGCCAATCTTCTCACAAATCCACTGCTCTAGTTCATTCTACCTTTAATCTGCTACTCTTTCTCCGCTCTGATATTGGCGGCCTTTTTCAAGCTTTGCAGGGACATGCGGCAACCAAAGCTCATGAAGCTTTGTAACTATCTTTGTTCTTCTCCGTATGATCAATTCTTTGGACAAATCAGGAGGATTGGAGTCGTCACTCTCATCCTTCAGATTTCGTAGAATACGAAGGAAAAACCTTTGAAAACCTGCAAAAAACAAGAAAAAATGAGGAAATCCTGCGTTTATATGGATAGACTGCATCGGAGGGCGTGCGGGTGGACGGAGAAATCGGGACCGTTGATCATATTGCGATCAATCTGGGAGAAAATCGAAACCGTCAACGAAGAGGAAAGTGGACCGCATAATGGAATGGGGAGAGGGAATGCGTACCGTCGATCTACAAGAGATCGACTCAAGGGGATTGGGTTTTAAATCGCTACGGACGATTTTAACGACGAGCGAATTGGTTAAAGCGAGCGGGAAAGGTGATCGGGGACCGTCGGATGGGAGAGCCCGGATCCGACGGCGGGAATGAATCCCGCTGTATGGCCATAGGACGAGGTTTAACGCGCGGGGAAAAGACTCGGAACGGTGGTTTTGGGGGTGAGGTGGAGAACACGTGTCGGCCAGCGTGTGGGATCGCTGGCCGACGGCACAAAACTGCTTCCGGACGACAGGCGGTGCGGCATGAAACAGGCGGAAACGAAAAACAGCGCGGCAAAGGGAGGGGGTCCACCGGGTGACGGGATACACTCCGTGCCGTCGATCCGAAGGACAGATCGACGGCCGAGCTTTAATACGAATTTCTTTGGTGAAAAATTAAAATAAACCCGATGTCGCATTTTATAAAGGTTTTCGATGTTTTTTCGGGTGATAAATTATTTATGCGGGTTAAGCGCCTGGCGGTCTTAGCAAATGGTTCCGGCGCTGGGGTATATGAAGGAAGAAATGGAAAAGGGGCTTAGCCTGAGGGGATAAAGCCCAACGCATAGAAAATGTATGTTTTTCTATGGTTTTTGAATGATTTTTGCAAAAGGAGAAAGGTTCCGATAGGTTAAAAAGTGGGCTTTAACCTTAGGAAATGAGATCAATGGAGGAATAAGGGACATAAAAGGGTTTGATGGGGTTTTTTGTGGATGAAAGGAGAGTTGAGGAAACGAAGGAAAGGTGAAAGGAGGGGAGAGGGAAAGGAGGAGGATGCAGCAATATTTGATCAGGATTTTCATGGATCATTGGGAACAGAGAGGAGGAAAGTATGTAGAATTACCAGTAGTTTGGGATTTCACCAACAGACTTCAAGTATCAACAATAATTTTTTAGGCTTGAATTTGTTTCTTGAAGGCTGCAAAGAAAATTTAGCCACCAGCTGATATAATTGAAAAATATAGGTGGCTAACAGTGGCTCCACTTGGGGATGGTGCCTTCTTGAAGGCATCAAGAATTCAGACTTGATTTCTCTGGGATGATGACTGGTGTCTGACCCATCACTTGCTCTTGCTTTTCTTCTGGACAAAAATCATGTCAGTTATGAAAGAGAGATGAAATTTCATCAATACAACTTCTACCTACCCCAATCCTACTAATCTAACATTTTTTCTTCATCAAAGTGCACTTGGATTGGCAACCTCTTAACACAACATTTTATTCTTTTGAAAGCAGGAAATCTAATCTATTTCTACTCCTTATTTCTCCCTGAACTCAGATTAAACAGTTGAGCTCAGATATTCCTCTACCTATTCTACTGTTTGTTGGGATTAAACAGTCCAACAAACTTTTATTCTCTAAATTCTACAACAGAAATTTAAAAATAGCCAAGTCAAGATTGAGCTGTTTGACTTGCTATGATCTATGGCATAAAGACAAGCTGCACATAGATTATTATTTGCAGAAAATTTTAAATCAAAACAGAAGGCTTAAGATCTGAAAATTTTCTCATTATGGCCTTCTCTCATATTCACAGCTCTGTTCTTTCTTTTCTTTTTGGTGAGCTATCTTTGCTTCTTTTCTGGTTCAAGTTTTGAGTGAATTAGAACCAGGTCTTTTCTCTTTGACTCAGAAATCAGAGTAGTTTTGAGTCATTTCTTTGGAAACTTTGGTCCAGATTTTGAGTTTGTTTGAACCTTAATTTCTACCCTATTCTATCTACTGATAAGCCAAGATTAAACAGTTTGGCAAATCAAATTTGCTACCCTATCAGCAGAAAATTGAAAGCTAATTAGTCAAGATTAAACAGTTTGACCAATTAGAAGTGTGTTTCAAGGAGTGGCATTTAAGCTTGCACACTTTCAGATTCATTTCTCTTTTTGGCATGGGGCCTTGCCTTTCTTGTTTTTCATTTCTGCCCTCTTTTCTTTCTTTCTTTGTTTTTGTATTTTTGATTTTTCATAACTTTAAATGCAATGGTGGATGAAGTATTTACAATGGAAAAGGTAAAAAGGCTTCAAAACATAGAATAGCTTAAGAAAGGTAATGTTTAAGCATCCTGCCATTGACAGGACCCCCAAACAATTCTGTTCCATTCAGTTCTTGTAAGAAGAATGCATTGTTCCCAGCAACTGAATGAATGGAGTAAGGGCCAAGCCACAGATTGTCAAATTTACCATGCTTTCCCTTGTCTTCCCTCTTTGAGTCCCACTTTAAGACTTTGTCCCCAATTTTGAAGTTGCTGGCCTTTGTTCTTCTATCAAATATCTTCTTGATATTGTCTTGTTTCTGTAATGCTTTGTTGTACACTTCCTCCCTGGTTTGCTGAAGATGAATGGTCTGATTTATTCTTCTGATTATGTCATTCTCTTCAGTCTGCAACTCTTGAATTAACTTCATAACTGGTACACCAAGGCTGTTAGGAAAAATTGCATCTGTACCGTATACAAGCTGGAAGGGTGACATACCAATGGATTTCTTCAATGTTAACCTGTCAGCCCAAAGTGCATGAACCAGCTTTGTGTGCCAAGACTTCTTATTGCCTTCCAACAGTTTCTTTATTATGTTCACTAAGCTTTTGTTGGAAGACTCTGCAAGTCCATTACCTTGAGGGTAATAAGCTGTGGAGTGCCCCAATGTTATCTGATACTTATGACAGAATTCAATCATTTTCTTTGATCCAAATGCTGCTGCATTATCTGTAATGATCTTGGTAGGACAGCCAAATCTGGAAAGGATATTGGTTTCTATAAATTTTATGATAACTGAATCATTGGCCTGTCTACAAGGAATGGCTTCTATCCACTTAGTGAAATAGTCTGTGGCGGTAAGGATCCACCTATGTTGGGCAGAGGATGGTGGGTGGATTTCTCCTATGAAGTCAAGTCCCCACTGTTGAAAAGGGGTTTCAACAGTAATTGGATGCAGAGGAAGGGGTAGTAATTTTCTCTTGCCCTCAAACAATTGGCATTTATGGCAAGTGGTTGTTAGTTTATGTACATCAGGAAAAAGAGTAGGCCAATAGAAACCGGCCCTCAAAATTTTGTTGGCCGTTGACTTCCAGTACAAATGGCCTCCACACTCTCCTTCATGGAATTCCTGCTTAATCTTTTCTGCATCAAACTCAGGCAAACATTTAAGCAATATACCACTAGCATTTTTCCAATAAAGACATTTATCAATAATGAAATAGTTTACAGCTTTTAACTTTAGGAATCTTGCCTTTGTTTTGGATAAACCAGGAGGTGTGTTTAAATTAAGCAAAACATAAACAATATCAGCATACCAAGGAGAATTCACAAAATAATCTTCAACAATGGGAGTTGAGAATTCTTCTTGGTCATCCAAAGCATTAATCATATTAATATCAAGAACTTCATAATTTGATTCAGCCATTAACCTAGCTAGACCCTGACCTTTGATAAGCTTAGTGGGTTTAATCTCTAAATCATATTCAAGAATAACATCAATCCACTTACCTCTCTTACCATCTGAATCCTGGGTTAGAATGTCTTTCACAACCGAATTTGGGACAAAGGCAATGATGTGTGAGTGAAGGATGTATACCCTGAAGTCTTTTAAAGCTTTTACCAAAGCAAAAGCCTGTTTTTCCATAATGTTATACCTCAAAGGGGCATCCCTCAATGCCTTGCTAAAGAATGCAATGGGCTGCTCTTGTCCTTGTGGGTTTTTCTGTAAAAGGACAGCAGCTATAGTATGTTCTGATGCAAACGAGAAGATATAAAAATCTTTTGAGAAATCCGGACTTATGAGAACTGGTGTTTTGGTTAGCGCTTGTTTAACCAGTTCAAAGGATGTCTTTGCTTCTGCGGTCCATTTTACCCCTTGCTCCTTCTTCAACATGTTTGTGATATTTCTAAGGAGCTCAGCCAAGTTGGGGATGAATCTTCTCAAAAAGTTTATCTTTCCGATGAAAGACTGCAACTCTTTGATATTCCGAGGATGAGAGATTTGCAATATGGCTTCAATCCTCATGGGATCTATCTTTATGCCCTGCTCTGAAATGATATGCCCAAGAAGCTTACCTTCTTGGAGACCAAATAAAGTTTTCTTAGGGTTCAAAGATATCCCAAACCTTCTGCACTTCTCGAAAACTTTCCTCAAATGTTCTAAGTGTTCTTCATCCGTTTTTGAAAACACAGTTACATCATCAAGATAGATAATGATGAAGAAGCCTAATTCTTCCGAGAATGCTATGTCCATGGCTCTCTGAAAGGTTGCTCCAGCATTCATTAAACCAAAAGGCATTTTCACATACATGAAAGTGCCCCAGGGTGTAGTAAAAGCTGTCTTTAATTGATCATCAGGGTGGACTAGGACTTGATTATACCCTAAATAGCCATCTAGCAAAGAAATTCTTTTAGACCCTACCACCCTTTGCAAAATATGATCCATCTTGGGCAAAGGGTAGTTATCCTTTAATGAAGCTTTGTTTAAATTCCTGAAGTCTATACAAAGCCTGATTTCTCCAGTCTTTTTCCTAACTGACACCAAATTAGATACCCACTCAGAATATCTAATAGGGACAATAATACCAGCGTCATGCATTTTCATAATTTCCTTCTTAACCAATGGCAACTGGACAGGGTTAATTCTGCGCAGTTTTTGTTTGAATGGTTTTTGGTTTTCTTTAAGAGGGATCTTGTGCTGTATTATTTCAGTGTCATAGGACTTAAGATCTTCGTAACTCCATGCAAACACATCAGAAAATTCTTTAAACAGCTCTAAATATTTGAGTTTAATGTGAGCTGGTAAAGTTTTGGACAGTTTAATCAATCTCGGTTTTTCCTCACTGCCTATATTACATTCTTCCACTTCAGTTTCCACAGGTTCCAGTTTTGGTTTGTTGGCCACATCATCAAAATCAAATAGTTCTTCTAGAGGGGCCAAACCCTTGGGCAGACTATCATTATTAGAATGCAGAGTTTCCATTTCTTCTGTTTTGGGTTTCGGACTTAATTCTGCTTGGCGTGTGGAGGTGATAGTCTGAAGGTTTATATCTACCAGCTGTGGAGACGGTTCTTCTTCACCAAGAAAATTTTCTTCACTACAGTCTGTATCATAGTCTGAATCTGAACTATGGGGTTCAAACTCATTCCTGAATTGCATGAAGTCTTCTATTTGTTTATCTCCATCAAATACCTGCCAATATTTCTTGTTATCTGGGATAGCTGGTCTGAATTTTATCTGAGAGGCGTCATCATACAACATTGGGCAGGTTCTAGCAGCAAAGGCCAAATTGTGGGCTGCAATGTTTCTTTTTCTTGGGACAAAAGATAAGGTGTACTCCTCAAATGTTTTCAATAGATCAATGACATCATTCCTGTAGGCCCTGAGTCTGGGGTGATTTGCATTATACTCCCCATTGACTTGCCTAATGATTAATTCAGAATCCCCATAAACATCGATTCTCTTGGCACCTAATTTTTTTAAAAGATGCAAGCCTAAGAGAAGGGATTCGTATTCTGCTATGTTGTTGGAACACTGAAAGTTTAATTTGCATGAGATACATTCGGTATGATTGTTTTCAGTGTTAGTGATCCAGACACCTGCACCAGCATTTGTTTTGGTGCATGACCCATCAAAATACATAGTCCAGAGAGGCAGATTTTCAGTTTGGTGAATGGACATTGTATCATTTGATTCCTCAAGTTTCTCATCGGGTTGAGGACTGTCTTTCTGACTGTCAAGTTTTGAGCTCAAAGGATTGATAACTTGGAGTTCAAGGTCTGTGTTAAGTTTGCTAGGATCTTCAGACACAATAGATTGTTTCGGCATTTGAACGTTGTGTTCCCCCTCTTCTGTTTCAACCATCGATTCTATTGAAGCAATTTGTTCTGTGAGTGCTTCATCATTGAACATGATAAAAGAATCAAGGCTTGTGTTTATAGCATAGAGAGGGGAGTTTTGGGGCCGATCCTGACTTGTTACTGTGTACTGCATGTGGGATTCCCTATAAAGCTTCCTAGTCTGATTGAAAACAGGGATAGTTGCATAGGTCATGTCCATTTGCATGGTCCCCTGTAACTTAGCCCCCCAAGATCGTGACAAAAGCATTCCATACTTTGGGGGGACATCAGCCACAACAACATCCATGACTAAACATTTAGCTGGAATTTGGGCTAGATTAACACAGAGATCTTTAATCAATCCAAGACACTTAACTCTGTTTGAGTCAAAAGAGTACAGATCTTTGTAAGGTCTGGTAATTTCAAGACCCAGGCTCTCCATTACAGCTTTTGGCATTAAATTATGGGAAGCACCTGAATCATGCATAGCATTATGCAGGATTTTGTCATGAATGTTTAAGCTTACATAAAAGGGAGGGACAGGACCCTCTTGGAACTTTCCTTCAATCTTTGGACCAAAAATAAGCTCTGGTTGGTCATCACTAAGATTGAGGGTGTCTTCATTATTTTCTAAGTTCAAAGCCTTCAAAATTTTGGACCTATATACATGCTGGGCAGATAACTCAGTCAAAGGAACAGAGATTTTGATCTTTGAGATTTCCTGTTCCAGGCTGAAAAGGTTTTGATTCTTCAGAACATTGACTTCAGCCTTGTTTACTGCCACTTTATCAGCAAAAACAGCTTGCTGATTTGGTTTATCTACAGTTGAAACAGTTACTTTTGCAGGAGTACTAACTGAGGTGCTAGTACTACTAATGTTTGCACTCTGTTTTTCGATGTTTTGAGTGTCTTTCTCTTTATCATCACCAGAATCAACAGCCACCGTTTTGTCCTTTTGTATGATTATTTTAGACTTGGTTGTAGTACTGTTTCGAGAAGGTTTGTCAGAGGTTTTATTGTTGGGGGTTTGTTGATTAGATTTACTTCTAAGATCATATTCCCTTAAAGGTTCAATGACAGCGTTTTCCATGTTTTGATAGTAATCCTGGTTAACATCTCTTCTGTCATCATAAGGTGTATAAAGGCCTTGTTTATTATCATAATGAACTTCAAAGTCATCATCATCTACCCCAAATAAGTTTATATCATCTTCCTCTGTTATTTGATCTGTTTGTTCAACCTCACTTAAAAAGTTCTGATGGAAGGGAGGGATGATCTGTTGATCATCTTCCCTGGGTCTGTTAGGAGGCTGATTTCGTCTAAGATTCTGATTCTGGTTTTGATTTCTGTTTTGAGGAGCATTTTGATTTAGACTCGCTTGTGCTCTCTCTAGAATTCTCATTTTCTTCATCATTTCTTCCATCATTCTTTCCATCTTTGAGCTTGAAGTGGAAGGGGTGGATTCCTCTCTAAAAGATACTTTCTTTTCAGCTTTCATCCTTGCTCTTTTCTCCATAAGGTTCACCTCTACAGAAAGGGCACCTCTTTGCATATCTTCAAGGGTTGCAAAGACTCTTTCTCTGAGTGAATATGTCATGTCTGGATCAAACCCTTCAGGAAATTTGTTTAAGGCTGATCCCTGAGGAGGTTTCAGTTCAGGGGAAAGTGCATTATACACACTGTTGAACCTGGTACAATAAGCTTGTACACTTTCCCCAGGGTTCCTATGGAGATTGTTATAGTCAGCAAGGACTTGGAGAGGGTTTTTTCTTACTTCCCATTTGTTTAAAAATGTTTGATGGAAGGCTTGAAGGTCGTTGATACTATGGGGGGTTAAACCTTTAAACCATTTTCTCACATCTCCCCCCAAACTTTGAGCAAACAATCTGATTTTGACAGATTCATTATCAATTTCATTTTTGTCAAAGTAGTCATTCATCTTGTCCACATGTTGAGATGCTGTTATGGTATTATTAGCATCATATAATGGAATTTTGGACTGATAGTCCTGTGGAAGATTGACTAATGGTACAGGAAGGACTAAGGGAGCATACCATGCTGCCATGATATGTGGTGGGGGTGGGTTTACAAGTGGAGGTGGGGGTTGAAGTGGAGTGGTTTGAACAGTGGATGAAAGATGAACAGAAGTGGATGGAACAGCAGTAGATCTCTGAGCTGATCTCGGATGAGAGACACCTAGATTATGTAAGAAATGTAAATCAGGAGGTGTCGATTCTCTATTCCCAAGAGTCTCACTGGTTTCGGGAGATGAAAGGGTAGGCTCAAAATCTAACTGATCTAAATCACCAAATGACCTAGTTCTGAATGGGTTTAACAAGTCAATTTGTGATTCATGAAGAGCTGAAAGGTTTTCAGGTACTGAATTGGCTCTTAGGAGTGGCCTGAAGATAGTTGAGGGTTGTATCCTAGGAGACTTCCTAAGAATTTTTTCAGGGTTATCAACTATTTCAGGAGGGTCTGGGTCAGGATGGGCTCTAGTGTGAATCTTTTTAGGAGCCACAATGTTTATGTGATTAGACCCAACTAAACAGGAAAAGTTCAACCAGATATGACAATCTTCAGACGGTTAACTAACCTGCTTCCTTAATTCGTATCCTACAGTCTTATAACTGAGTTTGAAGGATTTAATAATGATAAGGGTTCTTCCCAGTGGAGTCTTAAGATCTGTTCAGGGTGGTGGAGTCGCCAGGTGGAAAGTTCAGAGTGTTTTCAAAGGAACGCACTGTCCACCACAGTGTTTGTGAAACATTCTTTTTCAAGGATATCTCAAAACACAACAAACTCTAACCAGAGATTGACTGGGAGGGCATTCACCAGATATGTCACCCCCAAACGAGGATGAGATCCAGAGGCTACCTGCACCTTTCCAGACTCTGTCTAAGAGTATAGAGTAAAACACATGAAAGGCCTATACAAGATATCAAAAACTAGTGTTTTACTACCAATCTGAAATGTTTTTGGTATTTTCTGAATTGTTTATATTGTGGTTTTAAAAGAATGTCCTAACTTTGCCTCAAAACTTAGCTACGGTTATGAAACAAAGACAGTCTGTCCTTATGGCTAAGCTAGCTGATTTCCCAAGGTTAGATAAAAACTTCGAAGAACCCTAGGATTGACCTAGCTTGTCACTGATTCAAACAAGTTTTATCATGATCACCATTCTTTGGTAGTGCTTGGAAAGGCTTCTTTTTACTCTCAAGGTGTTATATGAAAATAAAAGGGAAAAAGATGAAAAACTCAGGTCGTTCCCCAGCGGAGTCGCCAGAAATGTTAGGTCTCTGTAACAAGCAAGATTGGCAAAGTCCGATTACAGAGTTAACATCATTTCAACCAACTTTGGGATTCTAGGATCTAGCCCTCCTGAATCCGGAGAGGGATCTCTCCAATATGTACAAAGATGGATATTGTCTTTGAGGTTTAGGATGATGATATTAGGCTAGTTATGAAGGCCAAGGGTTTTGTTTGGTTTTCTTGGATGGTTGAACATAGTTGCTGTCTGAGGCGGAAAGATCTATATGCAAATAGGTTCAAAGGTGAGAAGTTGCAAGTAAACCAAATAAGCTTTGATTCTAAAGAAAGGTGATGCCAAGTTTTCAATCCATTGGGCTATGGAGTCATAAGAGAATTTAATTGAAACATCCAGGTTCAAGAGTAATCTATGGGGCAAGTCATCTAGGCCTAAGGATCTCTTTGAAGTTTGATTTATGGAATGGGGTGATACAATAAGAAAGAGAATTAACAGATGCAGAACAAAGAGCAGCCCATGATCTGGTAAGTACTTTGAAACTAGCCAGCCTTTGACCAGGCACTTAAGAAAAACATAGAAGCAAACTAGGATCTGGTAAGTACTTTGAAACTATCCAGCCTTTGATATACTTCTTATAGAAAACAGATTAAAACTAAGGGAAACTTGAAGGCAACCTTTGGAGCAGAAACTAGCGGGCAGGGCTCACCTTTCTCCTCATCTTAGTTCTCCTTTACTTGGTTACTTTCCAAGACAATCACCAAGATAACACAGAATGGCCCAAGATCTGATAAGTGCTTTGAAACTAGTCAGCTTTTGACACATCCTAAGGGAAACAAACAAATAGTTGAGCAAACAAGAAAGGGACTCAGGGCTAACCTTTGATTTCCTCAATTCATTCCTTACACAACATATATGAAAGTAACATTCAAAAACAACATTCAGCAGTGACGAAAAGATGAGGGAACGCCAGCATCTCTGTGCTTAGACTGAATTAAATCATTTCTAAATAATACAATAAGAAGAAAACATTGGGATAAATATTTTTCAGCCAGAGAAGATTACTGGTATACAGCAAATTCTAACACTGTTTAAACTGTTCTTTATAGCAGAAAATGAAACAAATTGATAACAGAAATAAAATGACAAGTTACAATGAGAATAACATCACCATTAGCATAGACCAGGATCCCATAAATCAGCTTGTATTGATTGCTTCAAACCGATTACAATCTTCAATTCCAATGTTTTAATCCATCTCTTTTCACAATCTAACCTATCTGTTACAAGCAGAGCTCCAAGAGCCCATGAAACCACTATTTACAGTCAAGAGTTTTCCACTCAGAAATAGCTACAACGCTTCAGCAATTACATTGACAACCAACTAATCCAACCCCTCACTCATCTTCTATTGACTTATTTATAGACGGATGAGGAGGTGAGATCTGATTTAAAAGATCTCAGGCACAATCAATGCAAAATTAATGTCTTCCCGATCCCGTGAGGTTCGATGAAGAAATTCTACAGGTGTTATATTGCATTAATGTGTTTATACTTAAGAAGTAAGCTCGAAGGGAGCTTATATTGACCTTTGAGGCTCTGCGTACTGTTAGGGTTACTCTGCAAACATTCTGGCGTTGAAATCTGGTGCAGTAATAGCTTCTTTGGTTGTTCGAGGCACAATATCTGATCTTGTTCAATAAATTCATCCTCTGATTGAGCTTTCTGAGGCAGTAGGTGGCACTGTGGTGGTTGAGGAATCAATTCGCCTCAAAGTATGGCGGTGGAGGCGATCAGTCTGACGAACACTTTTAGGTTTTGCTTTAATCCGTGTTCTGAGCCGGGGATTAGGCTTTTGATAACCGTCTTAGCCGTAATCCCCGCCAATCTTCTCACAAATCCACTGCTCTGGTTCATTCTATCTTTAATCCGATACTCTTTCTCTGCTCTGATATTGACGGAATTCTTCAAGCGTTTACAGGGACGTGCAGCAACCAAAGCTCATGAAACTTTGTAGAAATATTTGTTCTTCTCCGTATGATCGATTCCCTGAATAAATCAGAAGGATTGGAGTCGTCACCCTCATCCCTTAGATTTTCATAGAATACGAAGAAAAACCTTTGAAAACCTGCAAAAAACAAGAAAAATGAGGAAATCCTGCGTTATATGGATAGACTGCATCGGAGGGCGTGCGGGAGAAAGGAGAGATCAGGACCGTTGATCGTATCGTCAGCGGTCGAACAAGCGAGAGCACGATCCAGCGAAAGGTGACTATACAACGGAATCGGGAGAAAGCGAACGGAGAGTCGTGGATCATGAGAGATATTCGGTACAATATGGCTCTTAGAACGCCGGAGAAGATTTAACGGGCGGCGAGTTGGCCAAGGGTGAAAGCGAAAAGGTGATCGGGGAGCGATCGGATGGGAGGGCGGATGCGGCGGTGGAGATGAATCATTGCCGTGGGGCCCGATGTTTAACGCGGGGGAGATGGACATGGCATGGCGGTTTTTGGGGTGAGGTGGAGAACACGTGTCGGCCAGCGTGTGGAATCGCTGGCCGACGTTCTAAAATTTCTTCCAGACGAAAGGTGGTGCGGGCACAAAACCGGTGGTTATGGAAAATAGCGCGGTAAAAAGGGGGGGGGTCCACCAGGTGGGAGGTACACTCCGCACCGTCGATCCGAGGGACAGATCGACGGCTGAGTTTTAATACGATTTTCTTGGGTGGAAAAATAAAATAAACCCGACTTTACTTTTTACAAAGGTTTTCAATGTTTTCGGGTGATAAATTATTTCTGAGGGTTAAGCGCCCTGCGGACTTTAGCACACGGTTCTGGCGGGGGGACATATGGATGGAGAGAAAGCAGGGGCTTAGCCTGAGGGGCTAAAGCCTAACGCATAGAAAACGTATGTTTTTCTATGGTTTTTTAATGATTTTTGCAAGAGGAGAAAGGCTCCGATAGGTCGAAAAGTGGGTTTTTAACCTTAGGAAAAGAGATTAATGGAGGAATAAGGAATATGAAAGGGTTTGATGGGGTTTTTATGGATGAAAGGAGAGTTGAAGAAACGAAGGAAGGGTGGAAGAAGGGGAGAGGCAAAAGGAGGAGGATGCAGCAATATTTGATTAGGATTTTTATGGAACATCAAAATGGGAAGAGGATAAAGAGTATGTAGAACCAATCGGTAGTTTGTGATTTTCTATGAGACTTCAAGTACCAACAATTTTAAACTGAATTTGTTTCTTGAGAGAGTGCAAAGAAAATTGTACGTGATATGATTGAAAAATATAGGTGGCTAACACCTGCCAGTGCATTACATGATATGGTCGGATTCATTTCTTTCTCTTCTAGGGATGGTTCCTGGTGTATATCCTCTTCTTGTTCATTTTATTCTTCTTCTTCACAATCTATGTAAAATAATTTCTTCTCAGCACACTTATGACCTTTAGTGTATTTTCTATCACAACTGTAGCAAAGCCCTTTTGCTCTTTTTTCTTCCAATTGTTGTGGTGTCAACCTTGTAGGTTGTGGAAATTTAGGAGTAGCAACACTTCCATCTTTATAGAAGTGAGTGGTAGGCTTCCTTGTCGCCATAATTTTGCATTCAATTTTTCTTGCCAACCTGAATGCCTTCTCCAATGAATCAGGTTCCGAAACGCGAACTTCATGTTGGATGTTATCCTTTACAGTACCTATGAAGAGATCAATCGTGTGTTCCTCTGAAATATCAGTTACCCTTATATTCAATTTTTGGAAGTCCTCAATGTGCTCCCCCACTAAACATTTTTTCTTGAGATTTATCAATTGGCTAAAGAAAGTGTTGTTCTTTGTATCCTCATAATGTGCTACCATTTCCTCCATAAAAATTTACCAAGTGACAATTTTTTTATTGGAGCAAAGCCATCGATACCATACAAATGTATTTTTTTCTAAATGTAAATTTGTAATGCGTACCTTTTTTGTGTTTTGCACATTATTGAGATCAAAATATTGCTCCATCTGTAGTATCCATGTTATAGGATCCTTTCCATCAAACTTCCTCATATCCATTTTTGAAATATGGTGGTTCTTCCCTCCAACATTAGAGTTTATGAAATCACGATTAACATTTATTTTTTTCTCATCATGAGTCTCCTCTACTATCTTTTCACCGATAGGAAACATTTCTTGTATCAACTTTGTCAAACCTTCCATGTCTGCTTTTAGATCATTCTTCATGTTTTCCATCTTAGCTTCCATATCATCCATCTTAGATTCCATGCCAGCTTCCATGCCATCCATATTAGCTTCCATGCCATTCTTCAAACCATCCATCTTAGATTCCACGCCTTTCTTCAAACCATCCATCTTAGTTTCCATGCCTTTCTTCGAAACTTCCATGTCATATTTTGTTGCTCTTTGTGAGAGTGAAATTTGTTGCACTTGCTCTTGTAATTATGATATTTCATGTTGCCATTCTTCATCTTCATGAGTCATAGTAGAGCCTTCTAAAGGCTTAAAGGATGTTGAATTATTTTTAGGGGCCATTTTAGAATCCAATACTGATATCTATTCTACAATATGTCCTTGGAATCAATTCAACTTGATTCTTCAAACAAGACTTATGTAATTTGGGAAAAAAAATTACACACCTTTTACTTTCTTTTGAGGAGCTCGATATTGAAATTGACTTATCTCTATACTTGTAGATCCTCAATATCTGAAATTAGTCCTTGTAGTATTTCTCTGAAGCTTCTTTCAAATGCCACAGGTCTAACTTGATTTGGATTCCTCAAGGAAAATTTATGTCCAATCTCCCACAATGACCTAATTATGGACTGGTTCAGTAGAGCGAAGTTGTACAACTTGCCACGTGTCATTGTTTTCTCCTTTGGCTCTAAACTTTATAGACATGAAACTATAGTCTACGTACTTCTAGTCACTTTTTATAGAATTCTAATCTGATGCTCAGGGAGAGAGTTATGAAGATTTTCCCATGATCACCTCTTTGAGATGAAATTCGGGAGCCTAAAAAATACCTAAATTCCACAGATCATATCTCCGAAAATATTGCAAACCAAGATTTGAAATTTTGCAACAATTTTTCTTAGGATTTCAGTTTCGTGCTCTAAAAATTCAGCTTCGGAACCTTCGTAGAAAAAATTTGTAGCGAAAATTCCGTGATGACCTTTTTAAGTGAAATTTAGGAGCCTGCAAAAATCCCTAACTTCCACAAATCATATCTCCGAAAATATTGTGAACCAAGCTCTAACATTTTGCAACGATGTTCCTCAGGATTTCGTCTTCTCGCTCTAAAAATTTCAGCTTCTAAACCTTCGTAGAAAACAAGTTATAGAGAAAATTCCACGATGACCTATTTGGAGCAGCGAAACCCTCGAATCCAAAGCCTCTAATACCAAATGTTGTGAAACCAGCTCCAAAAATAGAATAAAAGAGATATCAATGCCTTAGAAATAAGCCACTTTGAGGGGGCAACCTCCAATACAATACATGAATGAACAATTCTTGGATGATACAAATTACAAAACCTCCTTTCTATATATAGGAGTCCATGGGGCCACAATGTAATCCTAGAGGGGCCACAATGTAACCCTACCCGACCTAAAAATAATAATGTAAGGGCACAATAATAACAATATGGGGGTTACAGGGGTACAACAATAGCGATTATGGGGGCTACACTAACATAATAAGGGACTACACTATTAATATAGGGACTTAACGTCGTAGGATGCAGAGGCATGGTTACTTGGGATGAAGAAGTTATTTGAGCTAACTACACATAGAAGATTAAGGCAAAGATAACTATTTTCATCCTCAAAGGAAAATACTACATCTGGTGGGAAGATTTGAAGTGAATTAGAGATATCAAGACAGAGGATTTGAGTTTCCATGGATTCAAGAGACTCTTTAGGAAGAAGTATTTCTCAAAAAGGTACTACAACAGAAAATACAAGGAGTTATATGAGCTAAAGATGGGATCGATGACAAATGAGGAATATAAAACTAAGGTCCTAGAGTTGTTGAACTATTTTCCTATCTTAAGTACGAGAGTACAAAATTTTAGATATTTATTTGTGGATTTTCATTAGCATTTAAGGATCATATTGAGTATGATGAGCTTTGGTTATTGGAAGAAGTCATTGGGAAGTTGAAGTGTTGTTATGAGAAATCAAAGTGTGAGAAAAAATATAAGAAAGGTTGGAAAGGAACTAAGAAGACTAAAGATAAATGGGCACTGAAGAAA